>OX595834.1:4272500-4835735 GCA_951392215.1 Epirrita christyi
TCTGAGAACGGTACCTATTCCAGAACTATGCTCATCATCATTAGCCTGTAGAAGTCCTCTACTGGACGAGGCCTTTCCCTAGAATGCCACAACGAACGGTTATTGTGCCGCCTCCATCCACGATCTTTATAATGTCTTTGGTTCATCGAGAAGAGAGCCTTCCTGTACTCGAGCATCGTTTTTGTTAGACGTAATTTTTCTAAAATGATACCAAGCCACGATAATTTCAATTCTGTAGTTTATATGATCTATCTATCACGTGTTTAATTTATCGTATGTTTTGTAAAAGATAGGTAGGTACTTATATACAGAAGGGACTCCAACATCCTTAAAATTTTGTGTTTGGAGTGTTGAAATCAATTTTCTATCTGAAATTGAAATCGGTCTAGTGCATTCAACAGAACAGTGAGCGCGCTTCGAATTCGACACAAAAGTATGATATTGTGGTGCTGATACCGCTGAGGAAATATCACATCTTGATTGTTATAGTTACGTAGCTCAACAATAAGCACTATGTAATAGGTTAGACGTCATAAATCTGTTACCTACGAACAACCTTAGAGAATTGAAACTTTCGTGGTTGGGAATCATTTTAAATTGAAAAAACATTGAAAGTGACGGAAAACAGTGGTAATTAGCCGTTTTTTCAATTTAAAACCTTAGAGAATTTATACCTATCTCTGAGCGAACAACCCATGGTGTATTTCTGAAGAAAGATATTGCTATACGACTGCTGACTATTTTTCTCTAGTTTTAATTACTTACAGTTTAAGTCAATGCTACAAGTGCGTCTAGTCTAAAACTGCACGCCCCTCCACCGTTTTTACTTGGCTCTTGATAAAAGCTATCGTTCGAAAACGGTCCTTGTAATTTTATGGATTATGATTTTGACGTTATGGAATAACGAGCGTCCAGTTTTAAATTACAAAGACCTACCAACACATTCGGTTGGTTTTATTTTGCCCAAGTAGCTACCTACCTTGTTTTTAATGTTTTTGACGATCTCATATTAGGAGGTAGGTACCTACAGCCTGATTGCCCCATTCTTAAGCAATGGCTTTTCTCCACTTCCAGTTACTGCGATCTTATGATAGGTAAATGTTAACAGCTGATGTTAACAGCTGTGATTAGATAAAAGCGAGTGATTATCTCCAGAATTCCAATGGTATAGTTAGACTGTATCCAACTTACTAGCTACCTACCTAACTACCTAGTACAAAACCAACCACAAAGGCTGTGGTGAGGCGGTCAATATGGTAGGTAGGTACCTACTTGCAGCTTTGTCGGTATTGGCGAAGGGACACGAACTAACCTTTGCATGACGTGACATTACATTCTCTGCAATTCGCAGAAAGGACGGTCCAATTTATGCACAAATGCCAAAAACACCACTGGGACTTGGAAAAGCTGTTTTGGATGGACTTGTGGATGAATGTCAAGTTGTCTACAGTCATTGACATTCACTTCTGTTTTCTCGTTGTGGTATTGGTAGGTTCTAGGCAGAGCGTTCGTCAAAAGGAACATAATACACTCTACTAACGTTCTTAATTTTGTTTCTTAATTTTATGGATGCGTTCTACTTTATTTATTTAGTACCTACAACGGCCGTTGTTTCGTTAATTATTGGCGCAGCTAATAAGTTATTTTAAACGACAACATTGTACAAAATAGCCACCACGCCCGTGTCACCATAGCTAAATTTACAACTGTAGTTAATAATCCACATCCGTGACGTGACCTACTCTCGAAATCTATGCCCGTTCATTTAGGTATCTACAGGTAAAACTTCAATCAAAAGCTATTTTAAAACATATTTTCATGGCACCTATTTCACACATTTTAAGATTCAATTTCACGTGCCCATTGTTTATTTGATAGAGGCCCTTATAGTAGCCTATACCCACAAGATCAAGTAGTAGTGGTGGATAGTTACAAAAGGACCTTGGGATTTGAAAGTGTGGACAGCCGGAACATAAAATGTATGTACTTACCTACCTAAGTATGACATTACAATAACTTGGGGTCCAAGAAAATTTAGCCATTATTTTGTGCAAAAAATATTATACCTAGGTAACTAAAATACCTAATATTACATTTATTCGCGGAATCACGAAGCACGTTGCTAACCAACATACAAAAACCAATAAAAAACTTAAATGGGCTAGAATCAGAGAACGTCTAACTAAATCAAAAAGCCAAAAATGGTCCAGTTTTAATTAGGTACTAATAAAAATACATGTACCTAGGTAGTTCTTAGATATATTTTAATTTATAATCCGTATGTGTACTAGCTGCAAGATTTCCCAAGTAAAATAAAATAAAATCAAATAAAAATTTGTAACAAACATAACAACACCCAACATCTCATACACTCGGATTCTCTGTGTCGTGGGTATCATAACAACTACTAACTAAGAACTAAGGAACTAAGAGTAGGTAGGTACTATGATACCACAGCTGGTACCATGGTATGGTTGAGAGTAGGTAGGGTAGGACCTACAGCAAAAAATGCAAAAGGAAAGGATCTGATTATATTGGTCAGGCTGATACTGAGGCTCCACTCCCGGCCGCTATCCCACTACTGCCCGATACGGGTACTTTTGGCTGCTGGGTTTCCCCTCTGGCCCGGTTCGCACCTCCTTAGATAACCTGCACCGCCCAGACTCCTCCGGGCGGTCCATATTAATACCAAGCTTAGAGTGGACGTCCAGTCAACGTGGAACACGCAGCACCAGTGATTCCCGACCTCCGAGAAGCCGGATTACAGGAGACGCCACGCTCCCAGTCGAAGTTACAAGTGAAATTATAAAACTAATTGCGAAAGAACCCACGGGTTCAGCGGGGTTATTGTGTAAGTCTACTGAACATCGAATAAACTTCAAATTTGATATTGACAACTCAGTCTGGACTCCATCTGTCAATTTCGTATTGTCTAACCGGTGAACTTCGTCTGTTTCAAGCCCAGTGAATGAATGCTAATCATGATTTTGACAGTTTTGGTATTGTCTAGCGCCAAACTGAAGTTCGGAAAAGTTTTTGACGTCTTCAGTGACGTCAAAAACTTTCCCGAACTTCATGACAAACGTCAAATGAAACAGGGACCTCCTTCGATGCCTGTTTGAACTAAAATAGCACACTAAACAACTTCAGTTATGAAATAAAGTGATAATTAGAGTTTTTATTAGCAGAAGTAAGTAATTAATTCAAACATCCATACATTTGTCTACATTTATTTAATGATATTTGACTTCCCAACTTGCGAAAGTCTTGGATGATTTTACCTAAATTGAGAACACTGATATCCTCGTGAGTACCTAATGTAGTATGCTGATATCAAGGTAGGTGCTCAATAAATATACTAGCCAAATCTAAAGCTAGCTACCTACCTAGTTCCAACTGGACTGTCAATTCCAGTCCATCCCAAGGTTGTCTGGAAGAGATCGCTCTCAGCGATAAGACCGCCCATTGTACATACGTATAATTATAATTATGATTGTTTTAATGTTTAAATTTTTAATGTGGTGTGCAATAAAGTGTTTTCTATCTATCTATCTATCTATCTAGTTAAAAACTCTTAAATAAGTAGTGTGTGTGCTTGCAATTCATGTTCTTACCTATGTTATTCTGTCTTGCAGATATTAGCACCATTGGCATTTTACGTGAATGGTTATTACCAAAAACCGTGGGGCTTATTGCCACCTTGGCCCGTTCAGAAATGTGTTGTCGGACTGCTGAAATTCTTTAAAAATACATCCAATTTTCAACTACTAAGGATGGAGCTCCCTAATGATGAGGAGGTCTCAAATGGTCTAAGATGTGGACCACATTGTTTCGTGATTTATTAATCACGAAACAATGTGGTCCACATCTTATAGCGTTCTTAATGAAAGTGAAGATCAATGACCAAGAATATCTTACTTGTAAGTAATAATCTATTATTAATAGTATCAATATAAGTACTCAACATGCACAAATTTGCTTTTAGTGTTGATGATTCTATGTGCACAATCTACTGAAAGTCCATTGCTGGACATAGGACTCCCCCATGGACCCCCCATGTGACCTAGGTTCTTCTATAGATCTCTTCTATTCAATTGATATCTACCATAGCAGCCGCTGCATTAATTTGAGAGTGTAAAAAGTATCAAAAGTGCCAAAAGTGTAACCTTATTGTTTTTGTTCCAGAATCAAAACAAACGTGGACAAGGGCTACTGAGCTATTTTAACATTATTGGTTGTTTACTGTTGTTTTCTACTTCTCACAACGGAGTTCAGTGAATTACCCTTACACTGAGAAAAATGACATTTTGGCTTCATTATAAAATATCAATACGTCTTTCAAAAATACGATGAATTGTTCTAAAATAAGGTTGTATCATGTATATATAATAAAATAATCTAGTTTAAATAGTAAGTAATACAATATTATGATGACCATTCTCCGTAATAAACAGTGACAGAATATAAGAAGATTAAATCGATACTTTACGATGCTTTCCTCTTAAAATAACACTACGTAATATGAAATGGTCTGCTGGATGTCTGGTTGGCAGAAATTCGATGATACCTAAGATATAACAGTTTTCGTCACTTTATTTTTGTAGTTAGCATCAATTTTCTTGAAGCTTATATGCATAAAATCCTTATAATATACGACTACGGACTATATCTTCCGCCGTTTCGTTACTGCTTCGCTTGTTACTGTCCATCCAAAGGTTGTCTGGAAGAAATCGCTCTCAGCGATAAGGCCGCCCATTGTACTGCTAATTTTAATAAATCCTTTTATGTATTCCTGGTGTACAATAAAGTGTTAATCTATCTATCTATCTATGTAACTGCGGGCATACAAAAATTAATTAACAAATGAACAAACATCAAATAATGATTACGGAATCATAATATTTGACACCGCACACCAAAATACCATGACTAGCACACAAAAATACAATTACGTAACAAATTACCATCGAATATGATTACGGAACCATAATATTTGACGCGGCACTCCAAAATACCGTGATCATCACACAAAAATACGTTTATCGTTTTACTAAAGTATGATTACAGATTCATAATATTGGATGACCGGCATATTAAAATACTGTGAAATCACCAGTCTACTGCGAACGGCACGCGGGTAGGTCCTAGCCCGGTCATTTTATTCTATTTAGTTAGCAGGGAAGCACATGCGCTCCGCCTTTTGTTTGTAATTTTATTTTAAATATTACGGATTGTCTATAGTTAGTGTTACAAAATGTGAAGTGATTTGAAGCAACAAAGTGCAACAAAGATCAGCTGGGTTTCATAATACCTAACATTTGTTCGTGTACAAAAATAAGTGTTTTAAGATTAGTGCACCAGTTTATGCAAGCTGTTGATGTAAAAGCTTGTGACAGTACATAACCCAGTTTTGCCGACTGATGCCCAGCTGATGTCCATTTAAAATGATGTGGTTGTACATAAAATAATCTCCACCTTTCTACTACGCATCTGCCTGCTGACGCCTACCAAACCATGGCTGGTTGGTGAACGCCTGGAGGGCTCAACGTGCCTATCTTATTACGTTGGGTATCCTGGCAAAGCCCGAGTCTCGATCCCGTTCTCTGTCCAGCACGCCTGAAGTCGCGTCGTGTTCTAGGATCAATCACCAGGGATTTGAATAAGGTATTGATTTTAGTCTCGTATTAAGTAAAATATCTAATGTGAAAGCCCATGTTAATTAGAGATACTCTTTATGGTACCATAAAGTAAACATGTCACAAAATACTGTATTTAGGTAAATTTAGCTAATTTCCTTTCGAGTTTTATAGGCTGACTTCGGCAGAATTTACTACCCCAAATTTAAAGCTACTTTCGACCCCCATATATAAAAATCTATTTGACCTAACCACTTGAAATTTTGTACAGGTGACGCGGATAAGGTGCAGTCAGCTTTGGAACAGTGGTCTCGACCCTCAGCTAGTCCGTGACAGGAGGTCGTGCGCCCTCTGGCAAGAGACGGTGCGAGCCCGCCTCCGTTACCCCAAAACTACTACTCCGTTACTCTAAATTATATATTTTGCGTTATTTAATAATATTTTGTAATTTTTAATTAAAATGTTAATCCGTCATATGTTTTTCCATTATAGCAAATAATTCACCAAATCCCAAATCCACTGTTCTAGAATAATACCTAATAAAGTAGGTACTTCTGTCTAGAAGTACCTACTTTATTAGGGTTATTTTCTGTATTGCGTAGGTACTTTTTTCTGAATGTGCTTTCCTCTCATTTCCGAGTATTTCCTGTTATTTCATCCTACTATTTATCCATGCTTTCCTACTATTATTGATGTGCTTTCCTATTGTTTATTCTTACTAATTTTCTACGCCTCCTGTTGTAGCATGGCTCGGGTATTTTTCCTTCTTCTTAAATATGTGTGGGCCAATTTATAAAGATAATTGACACTTAGTAATCTACTCTGACCCATAACCGTGCAAAAGTACGGTTACGGGAGTGATGACGATGAACGACTATACATCATCATCATTCTCTTAACCGTACTCTTGCTTATTCTATGTGTCAATTATCTTTATTAATTGGCCCATACATATTTAAGAAAAAGGAACAATACCCGAGCCATACTACAACAGGAGGCATAGAAAAATAGTAAGAAAAATCAATAGGAAAGCACATCAATAATAGTAGGAAAGCATGGATAAATGGTATAGGATGAAATAACAGGAATTACTCGGAAATAAGAGGAAAGCACATTCAAAATTGTAGTAAAGCATACAATAATAGTAGGAAAGCATGGATAAATAGTAGGATGAAATAACAGGAGTTACTCGGAAATGAGAGGAAAGCACATTAAAAATAGTAGGAAAGCATACAATAATAGTAGGAAAGCATGGATAAATAGTATGATAAAATAATAGGGATTACTCGGAAATTAGAGGAGAGCACATAAAAATAGTAGGAAAGCATACAAAAATATGATGACAGTCATATGTAATGTTATGCTCTCTCTCAAAAAGTAATGGTCCATTACGATTACCGTCACCGTAAGTCCGGACATACGGTGATACGAACTACTAATGCATGGTGACAGCTCATCATAATATATGGTTAGCAGCAGCAACAGTAGTTTCATCGTACTTTATGGTTATTTCCGTATGCTCCCTACTTTACGTGAAATCACCATATTTTTTGATGAACTGTTTTCTCAGTGTATTAATTCAGAATAAACTTTGAAATAGGTTATCTGTTTAATTAAAAGGATATCACTGTTGTTCATTTATTTTGTTTATTCGTTTAATCAACAGCGTTTTCTTAAAAATCTAGGCAGAAAAACATTGTGTGACAAACATAAGGCCAAACATGAATTTTACAAAATCAAAAACATGTGTAGGTAGGTACACACAAGTAAGCATCCAAAGTGACCGAGTGCCTACAAACTTTTTAAATTTCAGCATTATTATTGAAATAACCATTACTATTGCCCACTGGGGCACGAATGGCTTTTTTAGTTTTATTGGTTTCTACTTAGTTAACTACCTTTTTTGTAAGGCACGCCTCACCATCTTTCTGCACGCCCAGGATGACTGGTAGATAATTCTATTAGCATTAAGTCCTCCTAGCGCTGATGTTTTGTGTGAAAGTTTAAATAAATAATAATGGCTAGAAATATAAATCAAATAGAACTATTAATGTAGTACTCCATTGAGTCAGGTAAGTATATTATGTTTGAAAATAGATGAGGTTTGCCGTGGTGTGTCCGGCTTAAGATTCTATCTCCTCCCATGAATGAATTAAAAGCCAACCAAGGGATTACACCAGGGGACAGGCAGCAGCATCCACCTGAGTACTCTACATAAATAATGCAATCACCAATCCACTTTCGAAGCGTGGTGATTATGGCAATTCCCCCCACTGTATTTCATGGGGGACACTTTGTCCAGCAGTGGATGTCTAAAGGCTGCCGATGAGTAGCATACCGATGGACTGGCAACATTGTATTGGACGCAGACAGTCAATGGATAGAAGCAGCACAAGCCGTAAGACGTAGCATAGCCATGGGCCAAAGACATTGTACCGATGACATTGTAATGGTCCCTGGAAATCAGTGAATAGAGGCAGCACAAGCCCATTGATAGTGGCATTTTATGGGGAGGCAGCAGTTATAACACCACTGTTGGACGTCTACTAGCTGATGATGAATAAAATTAAAGAAATAATATTGGGTAGGTAAGTCATTTACTCATTATTCATTATAAACAATCAAAATTTACCTTGACAAATGCCCGCACTAATATTTACCATTACCGCTAACCAACATATAGCTACTATACACTCATTAAAGTACTAATTCTACAGTTTATTGGTTTTATCTATAGTCTCAGGTAAACCATAAAGGAATTAAAAATAACACTATGGCGAGACTCCCACTGAGTATTATGTTCCTTGCTCTAACTTCATAACCGTCATGGTGAGCTTGGTTCTGCTGGAGGTATTCTATCATCACTTTGGACATCACAACGTAGTGAATACGTACAGTTGAGTGGTGGGTACTCCTCAAGTAATAGATTAATTCTGTGGCAAGGGTGTTCTTCCGAATTATAATTGTAATTTTTCCATTTTGGCCCCTTTTTTCTTGGTGGTCATCATAATATGCCAACCCCAACGTTTGGACATTGCCTGTTTTCCCACAACCAACGCTTAGGTATTGCTTCTCCAACAATGGCCCTAGCTAGACTATCCTTTCGAAATCTTGCATGATTTTGAACTTTGAGGCTCAGTCTCATTTACTTATTCGAAATTTGTGACACAAATGATTATCACTGCCGTTTTGGTATTTAATATAGCAAAGCGTAAATAACACCCACAATGTTTCCAAACACAGTTCTGCATATTTATTTTAACTTTTTTCAGTCCAATTAAAAGAAATACACCAAAAATAAACAAATTACAGGCTTTTTTTTTTTTTTTTTTTAATGGCATCTGAGAATTTTTCTCAATTTTGCCAATGTCAAGTAGCATAGATAAAAACATTGTCCAGTCGTCAAGTACTCTGTTATGTCATGTTCTAGTAAATCGATGGCAGTTTACTAGAATGTTCCTGGACAATTTCCACCCCTTCGAAAAGACACGTAATACACTTATTTTATTTAAATTCACTACCGTGTGCAAGTTACACCGGTTAAAATGCCACCAAAATAACACGATATAACTCAAAAAAACAAAAAAAACAATTTAAAATAAAATAAAAAAGGACGACGTCTCCCTTCGAAAGAGCAGAAAAAGTCTCAATTATAGGCTTCTCCTTTTTCTTTATTTTTGACAAAAAAACGTGACATTGCCAACGTCAATCATTTCTGACGTTTTTTAAAAACACGTTCCGTTTTAAATTTCAGGAGACTATTATTACAGCTTAGTTGCTAACAATGCAACCAATAACATAAAATTCTGTACCGTTAATGTTTGTAAAGCACATTAAATATAGTTTTCAAGTTAACAACTTACTAATACCACATAAATCATGTCACTAAGTACTCGTACTTCGTCAGTGCTAGTTAGTCATACTTCTGAAATGAAACGTGACCGAGCGATGAACGAGACCGAAAACGCGTACGCCAGTCTGTAGCCGCTGAACATCGAAAAAATCCTTCGGCAATACCGCGAAGGCATGTTTACTGAACATCGATTTTAGTACTCTGACAATGGGTTTGAAAGTTAGCCAATAACCCCCCAGATCCTTCAAAAAATCGACCCAACGGGCCCACATTTTTAATTTTAAGCGAATTACCGTCTTATTTTTTTGTGAAATATAAATAACATTTGAAGTGAAATAACAAGCAATTTAAAAAAATTAGAAACATTTTGCTGGCGTCATCTAGGTTAATCCGCCGAAACTGCAAGGTCTAAATAAATGCTCGACTGCAAGGTTGCGAATGTCATAAAGATAACATTTTCTGCCACAAGATGGTGCTGTCTACTGACATCATTATTTTTTTTTAGTAATTATTCCTAGAAAAATTAAATTATAGAGATATATTTAAAAAAAAATTGTAACATGATAACAAGTAATGCAAACAAGTAACCTCAGAATAATGACTAACTGAAAAAGTAACAAACAAAACATTTTGATAGATTTGCTGGCTTGACAACTTTTTGACAACAATAGAATGAATAGAACGGACAGCTCTGACAGCCGTTCGAATTTTGTTTCTGTCTATCTTTTGTTGTTTGAATTTTCATTCAAGCAACGGAAGGAACGGCCAGATTAATTTGTATCGTGTGAAGTGATCAAAACACGAAGAATTTTCTGTTTAGAAATTGTGATAGACAGATTTTGTATTCTGGCGATGGACACCGCTAGAATACTCCATTTTAACAGGTAGACTACTATACTAAGATATCACACAACTTTTACAATCAAGTTACAACTTTTGAACTTGCGCGCTATTTATTGATTTTCCTTCCAAAAATAAGTTTGGACGATGTAAATAAATCATAAAGCGTACTTACCTTTAACATTTTGCTGGCATTTATTTCGAGCTTGAGTTATATTATTACCCTTTGAGGCAGGTGTTACAATTAGACCTTGGTGGATATTTTTAGAGCGAATGATGCCGATTCGTCCAGTGTAACTCCTGTGAAGCCTCGGCTTGGACGGTTTGTGGATGTTTACTCGCCTGAACACCTCAATTTGACTCCAAAAACTGTAAGTAAACCTTTTGTTATTTCTATACCTAGGACTAAAAAATGTGTCTTACTTGTTTCACCACTTCTCATCAGCTCAGAAAAAAACATTAGGGCTGCTGAGAATAGAGTTTTTGATCAAAAAACCTGAATCCAGAATAGTATAAATAAACATTGTTCTGTATTTCAGAAAACTGAAAAGTTTTTTAATCATATGAGGAACGGGAGCCTGATCTTAGACACATGTGAGGAGATACCTGAAGCTGATTATAAATGCAGGTGAGTAATTGTTTATTTTTAGTATATTATTATAAATGCTATAAGTTTGAGGGGTTCACCAAGTACTGAGTGAGCATAGCCATGGACAGTTTATACACCAGTTTTTACATAATATAACACTTATAGGTGGTTATTAGTAGGTAAATAAAGTGATAAGTTAAGTAAGTGATTATTCATTAGCCTTGAAGCCGGAAGGCTCAGAAGAAATACTGATTGTGATACTAATGTTTCAAAATTATAATTCTAGGACAGTCATACAGCAACGGCGATACCAGAATGTATTCCATAACTGCTCATTTGAAGGTAACCAGAGTTTCCCACGTCTGAGTCGCAAAGTACCCATGATGGAGATGGAAACACCAACACCAACTAAAGTGAAGCCACCATCTGAACTTGTACGGGGTCAGTATCACAATATTTGTATCTTGAGCTGCCTTCCTGCATCATTTACAATGTTGTTGGTCCAAGGAGTATGTTGTTGAAACTGGACATTTAAAATTCAATGTTTCTAGCTGTTTCTAGATCCCTTCAAGAACAGTGTTAAGAACTGATGATTAGAGCAGCTACACCAATATCCAGAAGATTTGCTTATAACCATAAGCTTTTGTACAATAATACAGGCAGGGTAAAAACACTAGCAGTATTGCCCTCAAATCCCAACACCCTCTGAATCATCAACAGCCTTTCGATGTCCACTGCTGGACAAAGGATGAAGGCACCCACATAAAAAACATTGGGAGGCCGGGCACACCGCAACTAACTACTTATTGTTATGTGGGGGTTAAATAGATGGATGATCCCTCTTTTTAGATGGGATGACCTTAAAACTGTGATATTGAATCTGTAGGTTGTTTTTACCAGTGGTATAAGAAAAGAACTCGAGACTTATTGACCTTAAAACTGTGATATTGAATCTGTACGTTGTTTTACCAGTGGTATAAGAAAAGAACTCAAGACTTATTTACGATAATGATGATGATTTGACGACCTCTGTGGCGGGGAGGGCGAAGGTTCGCCTGCGACGCAGGAGGTTGTGGGTTCGATTCCCGCCTCAGAACAAATGTTTGTACAATCTGCAGATATTTGTTCAGGGTGTTCTGGGTATTTTCTTTGTATAATAAAAAATATCTATCTATGTAATGTATTGTATTAAGTAAAGTATATCAGTTATCTAGGACCCATAACACAAGCTCTGCTTAGTTTGGGGCTAGATAATGTTCTGTGAAATGTCAAGCATTTATTTATTTATTTTAATGTTCTCTTCCTCAGTTGATGGCCCGAACGGGTTGCGTTTCAACGCTTCCCTGGCCAACGACGTCGCCGGCTCGCCCGCCCAATCGCAGACCGATCGACTGCAGCAAACTATTAATCCTAGCAAAGCTGTCTTCACCATTGAACCTAATACTTCTAAGGTCAGTCTTTGCTACTGCTACAAAATTAATAAGATATTTTGTTGTGTATATATGTCGCAAAAGATAGCAATCTTAGGATGGGCATTTTCCTAGTAACACAATTAAGCAACTTAAAGACATCGCTAATTTTGACGTGAATACGTCATTAAATTTGTTTCCAAAGTTTTGTTTGTGAGGCAATTCAGAAAACTGATGATAACAAAAGCGGGGATATAGTTTGGTGTTGCAGCTACATCCAAAATTGTATTACACCACTCGATAGCTGAAGGATCAAAAAATTCGTTACGTTGAGTGAGGACTGCGACGCATTGCGCGCGGCGGAGGGGGAAGGCCCCTATTTTGACTTGAGGTAGTTTCGCTGCTTTACATAATTTCGTATTCACGTAAAACACAGGGCCGTGTCCACGGCCCAGCCACCCCTTCCCAGATACTAATTGGAACAGCGTTGCAACAGGAGTAATTTAATTTTATATAAGACGATTCAAAATGATCCTTGTGATTTCAATGAATAAAGTTCTTTTTGACTTTGACTAATTTATCAAACGGGAATGTTCACATCCGTCCTTGTTATATCGATAGTCTTGACGGACCAACGACATTTTAAAGGTCGCAGGAAGTCGGTGGATGGGGGCGGCTCGGGATCGTTCTTCGTAGCATTCTAAGGCCTCAGTACAGCTGTGGACTTCTATAGGTTGATGATGATGATGATGAATATTGGTAGAGGCACTGACAGTTTCAATCCTATCGAGTATAATCTAGGACCTTCATAGTAGGTATAGTCCGCGGCACGTTCGCTCCGCGTTCTTTTCGCCCTGCGCAAGAGTGCCCTAGCGGGCCTTGGCTGCGAAGATGGGGGCGAATCAAAGACCCCACCCCGTTTCATAGGCGCATCATCAGGTTGTGCTCGCCTTCCCAATAAATGTATTCTTTCCCACAGATCTTGATTGTAAACAACAAAGCATGCTCCCTGCTAGGATACTCTTCCGGTGAGCTATGCGGACTGAGATTCTCGGAGCTTCTTCGCAACAAGAAGTGCAAGGGATTCAACCTGCAAGAGAACGGGCAAGAACATGGGGATGTGTCAGAAGATGGGACCATTGTGTTACTCAGTGGAAAGGTAATAAACAACTAATATTTTAATGCTGTGGTGTGTCCGGCCTAAGAATATACCTCTCCGCCTCCTCCCGTGGATGTAGTTAAAGCCAACTAGGAATTACACCAGGGAATGGGCAGCAGCATACATCTGAGTACTTAGCATCAATACTGTGATCACCAATCTCCCTGCCAAATGTGGTGATTATGGCCAATACCCTCATTGCATTATATGGAGGAGGCCTCGTCCAACCGTGGACGTAAATGCTGCTGCTGCTGATGATGATGATGATTATAATGCTTCGAATAAAGGTTCTCGAGTGGCAACCACGAACCGCACAAGTGAGGGTGGTCCCTTTTCGATGGACAAACGGTATAGCATTGTAGATTGCGAAAATTCGGTGAACCGATTTCGATGATACGTAGATATGTATGACTAGCATTTGCTCCGGCTCCTATTGGCTCCGCCCGGGTGGGACCTCTATTAATAATTCGGTTAAAAATAGGCTATAATTTATAATAGACTATTATAAATTATAGCCTATTTTTAACCGACTTCAAAAAAGGAGGAGGTTCTCAATTCGACCCGTGTGTTTTTTTTAATATATTTAGGTCTTATTGTCACGGTAAAATCACCAACCAGTCTGCCGGCTAGCTGAGAGACACTTCAAATCGTCAGGGCGCGGGATTCGAACCCGCTGTGTGTTCCCAACGCTGCGTGACATTAATCAGCGTTTATTCCTACAAGAATCTAGAAAAGGGGTTAGGTGATCCCTCGGCAAAGAAACAATCCAGGTTCCAAACACAGTTTACTACAAGAAACTAACAGGGGGTCCAATTATTCTACTAAACTATTACCAAGATATTACCACTCTAGAATCTTCCCTAAGGGTCCAGTAGGTATCCAAACGCAAGAGCTTCCAGGGTCGTCTTCCCAGTCATCGGCTGTGGCCTTCTCCAGCCAGTAGTCGGCTCGGGGGGCGCTCGTTCTCAGGGGGGTACGCCAGGGAGCGGCAACGTATCCTTCACTATTCACTGGCGACTGCGGAGACTCAAAACCTGCCAAAACCCGCCAGGGTCTGAGGCGCACCAGATCCACAGGGCACCACTTGGTTCTCTACGACCAGCACCACAACGGGGAACAACCTCCCGGAATCTTGTCAACCAGGGTCTGTGGCGCACCAGATCCACAGGGCACCACTCGGTCCTCTACGACCAGCACCACAACGGGGAACAACCTCCCGGATTCTTGTCAACCAGGGTCTGTGGCGCACCAGATCCACAGGGCACCACTAGGTTCTCTACGACCAGTCGCGTCGCGTGCTTCCCGGCGAATCCTTTCGTCATCCCAGCTCTGGCCGTTGCGAACCTCTTCCCCCGCACTTCCGAGTAGCCTTCGCATTGTACCGGACGACGAATTCAAAAACTCCACCAATCAGCGGTTTGCAATATTCGTTCTCCACGGCGGCGTCCCCTGGTGTTCGGTAGCGGAAGCTGCCGCTTGACTACAGAGACAAAATCCCTACGCGGGAAAACTTACAGCGAATAAACAGCATCATTACATTACCCGGTTTGTCAGAAAAACAACAAAAAAAGAAACAAGAAAAGAAAAAAAACATTTTAACTTACTAGACAAACGACCGAGTAATGAACTGCCACTTGTTACAAAACTTACTTAAAATAACATACTAAGTTTTCTGGATCATCACTAATAATAAACAGTATCTTCATATTCAAACTAACTCTAAAGAATACAATCTAAAGCTATTACTATATCAGCCAAGTTAACCAATTTCAAACGTTTGAGATACAATAAAATAAACTTAAACAAACCAAAGACTAGCGTAAACAAAACTGAGCAATTCTATTTCAAAATAATTTAACTATTCAGAAGGAAACAAATAAATGCCTAAAGCAACCAAAAAATAAATTGTCAAATTTCAATACTAAATGAGCTTATGATGATCCAGCAATCACTATAACTAGGTATCCACAAGGTCACAGGTACCTTGTGAACATAAGGGCAATAATGTTAGGAAATAATTAAAATTAATTAAATTCTAGCCTAACATTTTTCAACACAAACGAATTTAAACCAAGGTAATATTCAGTTATACAATTATCTATACACAAAAAGGAACCTTACAAGCAAGTGTTTACAGAAACTACAGTTGTTGAAACCCAAAAAAAAAACTCAAAAATTAGCAAGTTAATTATTTAACCAAAACTTGAACTTTAACTAATACTATTTAAAACAAAAAAACATTGAGACTTCAAACAGCAAGTACAGACCAGAAAAATATCAAATGAGAAAACAAAACTACTTTTAACTTATTACACAAGATCACACCTAACAGGTCAATGACAAATTACGGCTAAAACCTAAATATTTGTACCAAACTAAAATATCATTTTTTTTAACTAGCGTTAGCTAAAAGTTTACTAGAACATGTCAACAATAAGAAACAATTTTTATCCAAAACAATTATGTTCAAACACTCATTTCAATAAATAGCGCCATCTGTTGGCGTTTCTAGACAATTACACAAGACTATACCACTATCGAACATTTTTGCCCTTATTTCAAGAATTTTCAAATAATTCGTGAAAAATAGCCACACAATTACAAAACTAAAAAACAAAACACTAAACAAGATAGTTATAAAGACTGATTCAACTCGAAATTCGTTGATATCATAACGTTTTTACGGTGAGAAATTACTCAAAATGCACTGTTTCTGAAATACAATGCACGCAAACATAGACAAAAGTTACAAATGCCAGGTACGGGGTTCAGTGTTGTTGTTTCCCATTAACCAATGGAGTAAGTTTAAAAATAAATCGTTGCCACAGACATACAGTTTTCACACACTATTAAAAATTCACTTGTATACAACTATCACACAACTTATAAGGAAAAAACAACACGGAACCGAGTCTGTCAAAAAGATGTTATAGTTAAATAAACATTCCAAAATACAAGACCAGATGTGCACCTATGTTGTTGAAGTTCGACTGACATTAGAGGCTTGTTTTAAAAGTTGTAACCGCTTTTCACCTATGGCTTATTTAATGTGTAGTGAACCCGCACTACTTCAACATACGAACAGAAGTGCACAAAAGAAAAAAAAACAGAAGTCTACTCAACAGTTGACGACAAACTGATTAGAAATATAGGTTGTTTTTAAATCTATGCTCGAGAGAAAAGAAAAAAAAAGTTTACCAAAATAACCCTTAGATTATAAACATCGTTACAAACACAAACTATTTATACAAGAAATGCGAGAGAAAGGTATGCTCTATCCATATTTACAGATACAAATTTACATAATTACATATTAACATAATTACAAGCAACGTCAACCGTCGTTGACGATGCCATATGTACATCTTTTTACACGAATGGGAATATGAAAGGAGTTCGGACACCATGTGGGCCATTTAAGACCGTGCGGACAATTTAACGCAAGTCAAAATGTTCACGAGCGGTAGAAAACTGTAAGTCTATCACGCACACTTCATTGCTCTTTGTGTGCGTAAGGAAGCCAGAGCCAAAGCTACCCGGCTCAACTAACCTTGATACTATAAAAAATAGATACTTGAAAATAGATACCATACGCATGACTTACAATTTACATAATACCCACCTACCTCCGCCCATCCACGGGAGGATACCCATTATACCCATCCATGGAGGAGCCATCCATGGGAGGAGACCCATCCATGGAAGGTGACATACTGCTCCTCTTTCCGTTTACCTCTTTCCCACCTGTCTGGCCCCACTGGGGACGTTGGGAGAAAAAAGACGTTGGCACTGGGGGACGTTGGCACTTTTTTCTCCCAACGTCCCCCACTCGTGACAACGCACAGAAATTTAATATTTAAGAACTGTTTTTTCTGTTTTTAGGTATTCATTATGATGATCACTGAACACGATTCTGCTGTCAGAATTGAAAATAGTTGTCGTGATTTTAACTTTTTTGTTTCTTTGTTGTCCGATTGCTTTCAAAATCGATATCTGAGGATCCCTGTGATCACTGAACAAGAATCTGCTGTCAGAAATTAAAAAAAAGTGGCCGCCATTATGAACTTTTTTGTTACCTGACAGATTGCTTTCAAAATCGATATCTGAGGTTCCCTGTGATCACTGAACAAGAATCAGCTGTCAGAAATGAAAAAGTGGCCTACTTGTACGGAAAAAGTGCGAGTAGCACTTGACCGGTGGAATACTGTTACGGAATGTTGGTCTTAGTAAACTCACGTAATAGGTCCGGCAGTTTACAACAAACTACCACATCTGATGGCAGTTTACCTAGTTTTAAGTTCCGTCTGAAACGTTGGCTTATCGAGCAGAATTTATATTCTGAGAAAAAGAAAAGAAAGAAAGAATATATATTTATTTGTATACAGGAGTTACATAAAAAAAACTTAGACTAAAAGAAAACAGACCCGAAGGTACGAAGTGTAATAACTCCAGCAACAAAATGGCTCTGCCTCAGCATGAGTTGGTTGACAAACAAGCTAGCAACCAACACTGGTCTTCCGTCAGAGCCACTTGTTCACGTTACGGACCAATCACTCACGATCAATAAACATTATTATAAAAAACACACTAACATAAAGAAAACTATATATAAGACTAACAATAAAAGAAGAAAGTTATGCTATGATAAAATAGGTAATATGATAGAAATTAAAGTTTTAATTTATTTCTCACAGAACACTTGTGTCACGCCTTAGACTTTCCTGATCCTTTTGGTAGTCAAACAAAAATTTTGAGAACGAACTACTTACCTCAGATATCGATTTTGAAAGCAATCGGTCCGGTAACAAAAAAAAACAAAATGCCGGCCACTTTTTTTAATTTCTGACAGCAGATTCTTGTTCAGTGATCACAGGGAACCTCAGATATCGATTTTGAAAGCAAACGGTTCAGCAACAAAAAAAATAAAAATGCCGGATACTTTTGTAAATTTCTGTCAGCAGATTATAGTTTAGTGATCACAGGGATCCTCAGATATCGATTTTGAAAGCAATCGATCCGGTAACAAAAAAGTTCAAAATGGCAGCCACTTTTTTAAATTTCTGACAGCAGATTCTTATTCAGTGATCATAGGGAACCTCAGATATCGATTTTGAAAGCAATCTGACCAGTTAGAAAAAAAGTTCAAAATGGCGGCTTATTTTTTGAATTTCTGACAGCAGATTGTGTGATCACAGGGATCCACAGATATCGGTTTTGAAAGCAATCGGTTCGGTAACAAAAAAGATCAAAATGGCGGCCACTTTTTTAAATTTCTGACAGCAGATTCTTATTCAGTGATCATAGGGAACCTCAGATTTCGATTTTTAAAGCAATCGGTCCGGTATCAAAAAAGTTCAAATTGGCGGCCTTCTTTTTTAAATTTCTCACAGCAGATTCTTGTTCAGTGATCACAGGGATCCTCAGATATCGATTTTGAAAGCAATCGGTCCGGTAACAAAAAAGTTCAAAATGGCGGCCACTTTTTTTAATTTCTGACAGCAGATTCTTGTTCAGTGATCACAGGGATCCTCAGATATCGATTTTGAAAGCAATCGAACAACAAAGAAACAAAAGAAAACAAAAAAGTTCAAACTCGCGGCAACTATTTTCAATTCTGAGAGCAGAATCGTGTTCAGTGATCATCATAATGGAAACTTAAAAAACAGAAAAAAAAGTTCTACTGTTAAATATTAAATTTCTGCACGTTGTCACGAGTGGGGGACGTTGGTACTTTTTTCTCCCAACGTCCCCCAGTGGGGCCAGACATGTGGGGGAAGCTGGAAGTAAACGCCTCTTTCGTTCGGATAGGCCACTTTTGAAGATATATAATAGGTACGAATAATGACATGGTACATTAACGAATAATGTTATAAAGTATCAATCGTACCCACGTCTCAGTCGCCCTATAGTTCACCAACGCAAGAACATTGACCCCGGCATCGGGACGGGCTGCGGGAACGAGCGATACGTCCACTCTCTGGGAGGACCCGGTGCGTACTGATCGGAAATCGTTGGCGCGCTCGTTTATAATGGTGTATTTAAAAAAATCGCAATAAATAACTGAGGACATTTAAAGCGCTAAAAAAAATAATATAGGTTCAAAAATACTTGTTCTTTAATATATTGTGTACAATAATTACAAATATCTCCTAGTACATGTAAAAAAAAAACATTGAATTGGACCAATTTATACATTTTATGGTAACGTTTTTTTATTTAAAAAAATAACATATTCGGGAAACAACTCAGGCAGTGCACTTTGAGATTATATATTCTGTTAGAAACATGTATCAAATAAAATGTTTTTCTACAATAAAATGCTTTTTCTTTACCTGAAAGATAGCTCTGACGTCGTGATTCGAAAAACAGCATAGGAAAAATTAGTTCGTTTGAAATAGTCGATAAAAAAAAATCTTTTTTGCTCTGTCTGTGCACTTGATTACGACTTTACCTCTCCGTAACAGTAAATTAACTTCAAAAAAGCTGACCAAATAGCCACGTTATTGCCGTCGGAAATTCTCCAAAACACGAGTTTTTCGTATAAGCAGTCTTAAGTTAGGACAAGGAAAGTATGGTCACCTTTACGCTAAGCGAAGGCCGTCCCAGTGTGAACAGAAGGTTCAGCCGGATTAGAAGTTGGTGACCCGCCGTCAACCTATCGGTCACTGCGCATCTCAAATCTCAATATTTTGTTTTTAAAACGATGGACACTCATAGGCCTTAACTGATACAAGCTACAGGCTATGAGCGCCATAGAACTGATCCATACTTCCCTGTGGGAAAACAAATATTTGCATATAGCAAATATTTGCCCCGTCACGGGAATCGAACCCGGACCTGTAACCTACTTCACCATAAGGTTTAAGATCAATACTTCCCTGAGGGAAAACAAATATTTGCATATAGCAAATATTTGCCCCGTCACGGGAATCGAACCTCCTAACCTGTAACCTCCTTCACCATAAGTTTTACAAAAGTTTACACAAAACAACAAACAAATTGAGACCGAACCTTGCATCTCAAGTTGCATGTTTCAAATTACACAATTACTAGTTTTAACAATCTCTATACAGAATAAAATCAACATCTCCAAGTTGAGACCCAAAACAAGACAAACACTTCGAGTAACACAAAATCTCGCAAGTGAACCACAACCAAACTTACAATAGTTTACAATAACTTAAAATAACCTACAAACACAATGCAAAACGGTTTACCATCATCATCAACATCAACGGTAGCAGTTCCCAAACGTTCACTGCTGAACGAGGCTCGCTATAATCATCAGGCTTGGCGGGCGGCTTGGTGATTACAGAACTGGTGTTAGGTACTCAGGTGGATGTTGTTGACAACACCTGATATAATCCTATAGTCGCCTTTTACGACATCCTCAGGAGGAGACGGAGGGGTCTATTCTTAGGCCGGACACGCCACAGCACTTCCGAGTAGCCTTCGCATTGTACCGGACGACGAATTCAAAAACTCCACCAATCAGCGGTTTGCAATATTCGTTCTCCACGGCGGCGTCCCCTGGTGTTCGGTAGCGGAAGCTGCCGCTTGACTACAGAGACAAAATCCCTACGCGGGAAAACTTACAGCGAATAAACAGCATCATTACATTATACAACTAGGCATTCTAATTTTATCCTATGTTGGGTTGACATCGGAAAGGTTATCGACTGTGCAGCCAAGCAGTATTTGCACAGTAGGATAGAAAATAGATTATAATCTATTTTCTGTTACTTGTTCAGAAATATCGACATTATTTAAAAGAGAATACGCCAATTGGCTGTGCTGAAAGCAATTAACGACCGGGGAATAATACTTATTCTAAAACTATAATCGGCCATTAATAAGTACATTACTGTCGAGGCCTGAAATTCAATTATTTATATACATTTCAGGTTGTAGAACTGCTTACAAAAGATGGCAGTTCACTGCAAGTGTCATTATGGATACGGCAGCTGGATTGCGACGGCCCATGCTTGGTGGTCGCCGAGCCTGTTAGCTGCAAAAATGTTGTGGTAAGACATTGTACTAAACATGTTTTTAGTTAAGACGCTATCAACGAAAATTGTGTATGAACTTAAAGAAGGCGAGCGCACGCTCTGATGGCGGTTGTACACACTCGACGAGAACCTCTCGCCGAGAGCCTCTGCCGAAAAGACTCTCGTCGAGAGCATGACTGTACACACTCGTTCTAACATTTGAACTGAAGACTTACACGAGAATGGACGTAGAAATAGCTGCTGCTGTTTGTCTTTGTGCCGTGAGCTATTATAATTTTTTAAACATTTACTATAAAAAAAAAATCTCAAACCATGGAGAAAAAGAAGATGGTGGATGATTACCATGCACCGCAGTAGAAACAGGTAAATACATATTAAAACTAAATGAACGAGTGTGTACATGCTCGGTCTCGTTTACCTCGCGAGAGCCAACGAGACCCTTTGACTCGGGCGCAAAAAACCGACAAGCCACCGAGAGCGACCGAGACGAGAACGAGAGAGCGAGACGAGACGAGAGCGCCCTGTACACACGCGCGCTCGGCCTGTCTCGGGGTATCTCGACGAGTGTGTACAACCGCCATGATACTTGGTTTTGTGTATAAAATAATAAAAATTCCCTTTAAAGTTTTGTTAGATTTTGTTGATGAATTCAATAGCCCAATTTATAACTTAGAAGTTGAGTTAGCGGATTCTTAATGGGTTGGGGTTCGGTTTGGAAATGTTCTAAAAGTCAAAACTAGTTAGAAGTTAGTCTAAAATTAGATTTCAATTGTGAACTATAAGAACTCGTATCAAAAACTTAAATATTCTAGAGCTCAATAAAGGCATTTTGTGAACCTATAGCGTCTTAAGCATGTGTTTAGATTATCGTTTGTATGATATTTTTTTTTTTTTATGTTTTTTAGGAAATTTGTAGGGCTTGTATGTATGTTTAGTTTCATTTTTGGTGTGATCAAACTGCAATCCAGACAGTTGATACATTCTTGTTCATACACTTTCCAATGATTTCAGCTAACAATAGACTCGGAAACTGGCATAGTTGTGGCTTGCGAGGGAAACGAAGCAGGTGCCCTATTTGGTGCAGAGTCGAGTGACAAGCTAGTAGGACTGCCCCTGGCTTCACTCATACCGTCGATCCGACTGCCCAGTGACGCGACTATATTGCGAAGTGTTTCCAAACAGAAGGCAACAGGTAATAGGGTAGTAGACTGCTCCTAAAAATATTGTAGTTGCAATATATTCAAAAAGAAGAGAACCGATAATTATTGTGAAAAAAATTAAATCAGTTAAGAAGCTTAAAAGAAGCAAGCTATTTACATGGATGTATGGTGTAGTGTTATACGGATTGCAAAACACATACCTCCTTTTTTTATCAATTAAACTCAATTAAATCTTTGATAGCTAAAATAGCGTATGTCATTTTCCATCAGACAGAACAAAACAAAAGCTATTTTAACTAAAATAGGTTTACAAATTAATTATGAATAAGGGGGACTCAAACAAAGAATAAAACCAAAAGCGCATTCTAATCTACTAATGGTGACATCTAGTCTTGAGTTAACTGCGGAACCCTACACTATGCGAGGTTCGAGAGGAGATGCATGCTTAGTTTATAAAGACATATATATAATAGTAGATTGTATCATAAGGGAGCAAAACAATATTTTTACGGCGAGGGCGCTTTTTTGAATCCAGAGCGAAGTAAGGATTCTAGAGTAGAATCCCGAACGTAGCGAGGGATTCAAAGTACGTCGCCCGAGCCAAAAATATATTTTGCGCCCGAGTGTTACACTCTACTTTTCATCACCCTCTATGAGAAAATAAAAGGCGCCTCATATTTTATTTCAGAACAAAACCATGAATTTCTAACAATCCGTGACTAACTTTTCATTTAAAAAACAGACTTCCGCCATTGTATTCGACTAAATAATTGGATGAAAAAAAAAATATGAAAGAACCATAGTGGTGAAAGGATTATGATACTTTCTGAATGCAAATGCTTGTTTTGTTACTGAAAATATCAAAATCGCCATATGTATGCCTACAATATTTGAGGAGTTCCCTCAATTCCTCATGGATTCCATCATCAAAACTGGATTCTGAAAACAATGGGACCAATCTGGAAGTATATCTATTCAAATAAAAAAAGAATTTTCCAAATCGGTTCATAAACGCCGGAGATATGAGGCAACAACAAAAAAAAGTACAACCGAATTGAGAACCTCCTCCTTTTTGTAAAGTCGGTTAAAAATAACGAAGTCGCGGGCTGTACTTCGCGCTTTTTTAATTTGTTTTTTTTTATTCAGCCGGTGGCGCGACTATGGGCCGTCGGTACCAGCCAGTATTTATTTAAACAATACTTGCGTTCGACTTCTTTGGCGCTGAACACTAAGATGTTCCAAATTTAAAAAGGGCGCGGCAAAGATAATTGCGGCGCACTTATTTGTGTTTGATTCTTTTCAAGATGTTCCAAATTCAAAAAGTGGGTGGAAAAGATAATTGCGGCGCACTTATTTGAGTTCGATATGTTCCAAATTTAAAAAGTGCGCGGCAAAGATCATTGCGGCGCACTTATAGAAGTTTCATACAGAAAACACCACCTTTGGGTGCATTTAAAGGTGAACCAAGTCGTCCTTTTTGAATAGATGGGATGAAAAAAAAAAAAATATATATATATATAATCATTAATTTGACTGAAAGTTAGAGTCTGTCCGTAAAATTGTATCTTTTTATCAGGGAGAACATTAGATGGTGGTTGCTTCCCGTTGTGCCTATGGATATCTAAACCAGACATGGTGGAGACTCCATCCTGGCACAAGAAGAATATCAAAGACAACGCCAAAGATAAGTCACTCTTGGCTATCAACGTCCGGGTAAGTCAGTGTCTTCAATAACCACTATTATTAACCTCTTGACTCTTTTGATAACCTCTGTGGCGTGGCAAGCGAGTACCTGGCTGAGATGCGAGAGGTTGCGGTTGAGAATTTTGTCATTTGTGTTACCACTTGACATCAGAGGGCCTATTACGAGTTTTGCATTGCAACAATCACTTTGCGAGTCGTGAGTATTCAACGTGACTTACGTAGTAACTATTTATGAATCTGTGCTGTTTCTGTGACTGCGCGGCACAGAATGGTGAATAGTTACTATGAATACTCACGAGTCGCAAAGTGATTGTTGCAGTGTAAAACTCGTAATAGGCCCTCTGATGAGCCATACACATGCCAGCTCCAAAAATAGATTTTGGACACCCTACTTTCGGTTAGTCACCATGAAGTATGGTGGTCCTAAAAAGGGCCGTCACTTATAGTTAAAGAACCAGTGTGATGTAAGGAGGTGTCAAGATGGTTATATAATTTCTTCAATCCACCAGGTAACCTACAATGTTAGCGGTCTTCTAGTGGTGGATGAAAGCGGTATCATAACGGCTTGCAACCACCACTTTGCCATGCTGACCTTCGGGAAACCACATTCGGAGGTCGTGGGCCACCATATTGATGACGTCATCCAGAACTTCTGCAGGGAAGCCGATATAGTGAAGGTTACGGAGCGGAACAGGAATATGACGCTTTCTCCCGTCAACAATGAGGATAATGGATCAGGTACTTCCTTCAGGCTTTTTTTGTATGCCCTTTGCCGTGTTGTGTCCGGCCTGAGAATAGATCTCTCAATCTCCTCCCGTGGATGTTCTAAAAGCCCATTAAGGATTACACCAGGGGATAGATAGCAGCATCCACATGGGTACTCAACATTAATACTGCGGCCACTAATCTGCCTGCCAAGCTTGGTGATTATGGCAATTCCCCCCCACTGTATTTAAAGAGGGAGGCCTCGATTGTATAGCTGGGTCCGTAATCCACCTCGTGGACCAAGTGCGTATTGTTCGATATCATATGTGATTTAAATAAACAAAAAAACCCCAACAGTCACTTACATAGTCCTAAGCGAGTAGCTGGCTGAGGTGCGAGAGGTGCGGGTTTGATTCTCGCTGCGGGACAAATGTTTGCATGATCTGCAAAAAAAAATCCCTAGTGTTCCATGTGTTGTGGTACCATGGTAACCGTAGTTCCTCATACACAGTACACAGAGAATCCTATAGTGTGGTTCAGAAATATGTATGTGACTGTTGGGTGTTATGTTATTAACTTGCAGACCCTGCAAACATTTATCCTGCAGCGGAAATCGAACCCACACCTCTAGATAAAGATGTGTTAGATAAACCTAGTTTCAGAAGACACGGTAAATGCACTTCACGGCAGCATCTATTATTAACTATATAAGTTATATAAACTATACTATCCTCCCCAAAACCTCTTAGATGTATGTACGGGGCCATATTCTAACTTAATTCACTTGCAGCTTCAGACACCGATGAAGACTCCTGCGGTGCTTTCAACGGCAGCCAGAAATCAGCTTGTATGTCCAACGTGCAGCCCTCTATACTCTCAACCACCCGAGAGAAGTCCTCGAGCGCGCTGTGTCTTGACAAATCCTGCAGCATGGTCACCCACACGCCAACTCCCACACAGGACATGGTATCCAGCATTAGCACTACGGAACAGAGAAACGACATATCAGCATTACCTGATATCACGTCTGGTATGTCAGGAATATCCATCGAAGATGAGAATTACTGTCACAGTAGCATATCAAAATCACGCTCGGAAAATATACTGCGGTCTGAACAGAGTAATGTTATTAAACCAGTGAACCCGTCAGAAAAATCAAATTCTATCTACTATACGTCGCAACATTCGCAAGAGGTTACCCCTACCGGCAACACACCTAGGATACGACTAAACGATCCATCATTACGGCTATCTTTCGATTCCAGTAAATACAGATCGATGAAGACAAATCTACCGGGTCAAGTGAACACGGATAAGAGCAGCCTATCTCTAGATTTCTGTGACTCGAATGAGACTAGTGCTGATTTCCTGACGCCTATAAATGAGATGCCGCCGTCTGGCTGTGAGATCGAAGACTTACCAAAGCATAATGGGAATGAGAGTATTGATAGTTTGAGCAATGATATCGATTTGGAGACGCAGACGGAATCGGCGCCTAGGAAGAAGTATGATGGTTAGTTGGGTACTTAGAGCTATTGTTTTTATCTACTAACTAGCATTCGCCAGTGGTTTCGCTCGCTTGATACTGGGATTTGAAAGTAGCCATTGTGTCAAACTAGGTTTTCATTTAGGTCAACTATTAGGGCGTGATTTAGTAACAAACAGATATTTACACATCTTTCGTTTGTATTATTATTGTGAAAGTTCGGGATGTTTGTTTGTGTCACGCCGAAACGCCTGAACCGATTTCAATGTATTTTGGTATAAAGATACTTTATCACCTGAATTAACACAAGCTACTTTCTATTGCAGTACGATGAACGAAGCCGCAGGCACATGCAAGTACTGTCTTTAAACTTTTCAATGTTATTTTTTTTATATACACAACATACAAATACACACGCACACTGGTCTTTTTCTGCTTGAATCAGATTATTTTTAAATGCCGCATCCATTTACATTTATCTTGTATATCTGTGATTTGAACAGTTGAATGTATCTACACTAAGCACTGTACAATGTAAAACTATGATTAATATCATTATGTAAGTTCTCATGTAGTATGTAGTGTCTATATATACTTAACGACCTCTATGGCGCGGTGGGCGAAGGTTCGCCTGCGACGCAGGAGGTTGCGGGTTCGGTTCCCGCCTCGGAACAAATATTTGTACGTTTTCTATGTATAATAAAAAATATCTATTCATGTAATGTATTGTATTAAGTATATCAGTTATCTAGTAGCCATAACACAAGCTCTGCTTAGCTTGGGGCTAGATAATGTTGTGTGAAATGTCCAGCATTTATTATTATTATTATTATTATATAGTTCTTATGATAATAATCTATGTTAAAACCGAATATTGCCTGCAGATGACGCCCCAGAGACTCCTTGTAAAAGCATGCGTGCCCTTCGGACACATTTGACATCAACGCCGCAACAAGCGATCCGTAAATCAGCCTGCGAGTGTGTTGACGACTGGCATAGAGACGGAACATACCGAGGCGCTGTGCGGCACAGAGATGGAACAGAGCTCAGTAAGTACTCATGGAGATTACGGACCAAAATATCTTTCAACACATCCTACACAGAGACTTGTAAACGTACAAGATTGGTAACAGTAGTAGACACAAATCAGTACCAGTTGTACCCAAAAATGGAGGACGATCTCCGTGGCGCGGTGGGCGAATAACCGGCCTAGATGCAAGAGGTGCAGGTTCGATTCCCGCTGCGAGACAAATATTTGTTTCTAGTCTGGGTGTTGTAGTACCATGGTACTCGTAGTTCCTTGATACCACACAGGCAATACTAGTGTGGGATCAGGACTATGGATGTGACTGCTGGGTGTTTTGTATGTTAATAGTACTGGCTGATACCATGGATACAATGGTACCAGTGATATAAATAAATGCCACTTGTACAAACAATGATAGTAGTTCGATCATTGGTACTGGTGGGACAATTTATTGCCAATTTGACCAACAATGGCTCGTTAGAATGAATAGGTGTGACGTAACGGCACAAACAGACCGGCTGGCAACACGCTTTGATCGCGCCCCGCTCTCACCACTAAGAAATTGGCAACGCATCGCTGATTCAAGCCGAAGGTGCAGGTTCGACACCGGTAGGTCTATTGTCTTTCTTGCAATAGGCGTAAATTGTGCGATCCTTGCTGTCAAACGGTAGCTTTTGTATTGGAAAAGTGACGACAGAAATGGTTGCACAATTTACGCCTGTTGCAAACCTGTCGCGAGATAGACAATTTACCTGCCGCTCGTTCGAAAAATTTACGTTCTGAGAATGGGATATTCTGAAAGAGACATCCTGCGAAGCGGCCATTTAAAACCTGAAGCAACCTGAAGGTCTTCGAGTGCTGCAACTGAACCTGAAGGTCTTCGAGTGCTGTAACTTAACCTGCCGGCCTAGACAAACGGTATTCGCTTCGCAGCAATTCTATTTCTACAGTCGTAATACAATACAAAAGACCACGTGACATATCTATAGCTTACGTCAATCTCATACATTTTGGACGTTTCTACAAGCGTCATCGCTATTAGAATGTTACTTTGTCTACGGCCTCAGATGGTCTTGGAGTGCTGCAACTTAACCTGAAGGTCTTCAAGTGCTGCAACTCAACCTGAAAAGGCCTTGTATGAATAGAGTTTGTTTTCAGATGTCCTGTACACGGTGTCCACGATGCAGCTGGTGAACGACAGTCGCGTGCGCTGCGTGTGGCTCGGCGTGCAGCTAGAGGGCGGGCCGCGGCACACCACGCTAGCCTCCAGCGTCGCTTCTACTGCCGACAACTCTCTCGTACTGGTAAAACTTAAGAGAAGATTAACGGTAGCTAGCAAAAGGCGCTTACGCCCTTTCACACGCAAAAGAAGTTTTCTTTTAATTTTTTTTTATACTACTTGGCAAGCAAACAAAGGCGTCACACGCGCGCTGCCGACCCTGAGACATAAAGATGAAAAGTCTCATGTGCCTGTAATTTCACCGGCACCCGTACCATTCAAACCGAAACACAGCAATGCGAATACTACTGCTTGGCGGCAGAAATAGGTACGGTGGTAGTACTTCCCCGGACGAACTCTTTCACAAGAAGTTCTACTGCTAACAAAAAATGAAAAAATAAAAAATAAGATTTGGCTATATTTTCTTCAAACTCCATGAAACTTTGTACACATGATCAGTACACTAATATCTAACCCCCTTGGTGCGTTAGTTTATTTTAAATTTATATAGTTACCATATGATGACTTGAAACAAAACGAATTTAAAAAAACTGACGCACCATGGTTATATTAGTGTACTGATTATGTGTAGAAAATTTCATGGAGTTTGATAAAGTAATAGCCAAAATAGAAGCAAACTTTGTTTGCGTACAAAAGGGCGTAAGCGCCCTAACGGTAACCTTCCCTTGAAATCTCATGTTTTTGCCACACAACTAACCCCGAGTCATTCCTCCAACCTTCTTCATTCCTACTCGACTCATCTCATCTCAAGGGAAACCTCCAACTTGAGTGATTTCGATAGATTTAGTCAAACTTTTGGAGATTACTCATCCCAAGAATTTATTTTTTTATCTTAGTTTCTGTGATCAGTTTTGTTGCGAGCTTCCTTGAATCAACAGTTGCTTCGTCACCACTTGTAACACTACTGTTTCCACTTGTCGTTCAAAGAAAACTTATGCCGAGATTAATAGACGTTACTTAGCACGTATTAATGCTTAGACCCGTCCCTCTCACTGTCACACAAATTTTAAAACACACGTGTTAGAGAGTGACAGTGATAGTTTTAAGCATTAGTACGTGCTAAGTAACGTCTATTTATCTGGGCATTAGACTCAGCCTTCTAGTCTTTATGAATCAATCACTGACTCACAAACGAGCTGCGAGCATATCCGTACTTAACTTTAGGTCGTATTATACGCGGCATTGCACCATGCGACGTGACTTGACCCTACGTATACGAAAAGCATTTCACCAAATAGTCGTAGCGGGTGATCGACCTCGTTTTAAAACAGTCGTTTGTATATTACAGGGCAATAAATCGGCTGGCAGTAGACCGCAGTCTATGTCGATGATGAGCCAGTGTGGTGATGAACAAATCGCGGGTGAATACGCGAAACACTACGTCACGCTCAAGCAGATCGGTAAGGAATACATTCTATTATCATCATCACCCTACAGAGGCCGAGAATTGGGCCTCTGTAGGGTGATGATGATAATTTAAATATTCAATTCGCAGTATAATCTCGTCTCAGTCGCACTGTCACGTATAGTAACTATTACTTAATCTTCACGTTTCTTGCGAAGAATATGTAATAGTTGCTATACGAAACAGTGTGACTGACACGAGACTGGAATGTTTTTAAATTAGAGAATTGGGCCTCAGGTCTTTGTCCAGCAGTGGACAAAGACCTGGACATGCTGCTGATGATGATGATGATGATCATTATCAGCAGCCTATGTAATTTAATGACTAGGCCCAAACGTCAATATTATTTTATAAATTAAAATCACATCTTATAAACTGAATTGTTACATTTCTCAACGAACGGAAGCTCTAGCCTGAGTTTAGCACCGCAGCTGACACTTATGAGCGTGTTCACGGGTTTTTTTTATGGAAACCGAAATAGAGCCTATAACGGGCCGTTCCGGCAAGTCACTTAGTCACAGTGTTAGCAAAACTCGGACTAGGGTCTCGCATCGTATCAAACGAGTCGTCTTGTGTGAATTTGAACAAGATTCAATTACGTGTTTGACCCTTCTGAAGGCTGATTTTTATTGATTCGCTCCATAACTTGTGCGGCGTGTCTACTCCGGCCTATGAATAAACCCTATAGTTTCAAAGAAAGCTGATAAAAATTGCTATAAAAGGTTTTTTATTTAAATCTCTAACTTAACTATAGTTTAGAAAAAAAAAGTGATACTTATTTTTGCAGGCCAGTGTAGTTAGAAAGTACTTTATTGTACATCATAATATAAAAACAATTAAGTATACAAACTAAAATTAACTGTGTTCTACAACGGGCGGTCTTATCGCTTTTTAGTATGAACTAGACTGAAACACTGAATTAATATTAATCAAACTTTATTTGTAACAGGTAAAGGCGCTTTTGGCTGCGTTAAAATGGCGTATCGGCGATCCGACCGATTACTCGCAGTCGCCAAGTTCATACTGAAAGAAAAAGTGGGCGCGCATTTCTGGGTGGACGGTCCGGAAGGACGAAAGGTCCCACTAGAACTAAGTCTGCTGCTCACCATCAAACATCCAAACATTGTGAGTATTAAATAAATAAATAAATAAATGCTGGGCATCTCACACAACATTATCTAGCCCCAAGCTAAGCAGAGCTTTTGTTATGGGTACTAGATAACTGATATACATAATACAAATACATTACATAAATAGATATTTTTTAATTATACATAGAAAAATACCCAGAACGCCCTGAACAAATATCTTCAGATCGTACAAATATTTGTTACGAGGCGGGAATCGAAACCGCAACCTGCGTCGCAGGTGAACCTTCGCCCGCCGCGACACAGAGGTTGTCAGAGGTATGGTATTCGGACCATAAGTACCAGCCATAACTCTGTTATTATATATTTTTGGTTAAATTTGATTGTATGATAATGGCATTTTTCATCATCAGAGTCATTTTTTGGGCTTGTCACACCTAAGTACGGCTTGCGTGATGTTCACGGAGGAATCTCATTTTAGGCCGGACGAAAACCGTACGGTTGTCGAATAATTATTTTAAATTTCAGGTGAGCGTAATAGACGTTTTTGAAAACGAGAAATACTTCCAAATGGTGATGGAGAAGCACGGCGCTGGTATGGACTTGTTCGAGTTCATCGAGCGACGACCCAGACTCGATGAGCCACTGCTCAGCTATATCTTTAGACAGGCAAGAAATTATTACAAAAATGTGCCAAAAATAATGTTTGGACTGATCTCTGATTAACCCCCACTAGGATATTCTCACGGATCTGCGTACTGGTAGAAAAATTTAAAAACATTCCAGTCACAATATAATTTCGTGTCAGTTGCACTGTCTCGTATAGTAACTATTACATATTCTTAGCAAGAAACGCGAAGATTAAGTAATAGTTACTATACGTGATAGTGCAACTGACACGAGATTATGCTGCGAATTGAATATTTTTAAATTAGAGAATTGGGCCTCTGAGGATGTCCACCATGTGTGATGTCCCTGAGTTTAGGTAGTAAAGTAAACTCTAGTCAACACATAAAAAAAGGATTAATAATAATGAACAATATAGGTCGTAGATTCTATGGCCCGCCTAACTTTCGCTTTGCAGTCGCGACACGAAGAGACGAGGGTCAATCAGCGCAGTGAAGTATACGGCAGGTCTTCAGCCAGGTCTAGCTCAGTGGGTATAAGGCGGGTGCAGGCAAGTTGTCATCAATCTCGGCCTGGTACAGTGCGGGCGCAGGAAATTGTCAACTGCGTAGCTCGTTGTAGTTCGTCCTTGCAGTGGACGTAGAAAAAAACACCAAATGGGGGTTTAACTGAAGCTAATTACTTGATTAACAAGTGTAAACACATTTTATTGAGAAAGTTTTGTAAATCAAGCAAGAACTAGTGGGAACTGAAGCCAGATTCTTCTAATTATTAAACATTAAATTCGCAGTATAATCTCATCTCAGTCTGCCGTTAAGTGCGTAGATGCAGGAACAGCTATTACTTAAGACGATACTCCTTGAAAAAAAATCCCACGCTAACTCCGCCCATGAGCCCCGATTAGAAAGTGATAGCGCTATTACTCACGTGAGCTCGAGAATAGATGCGGTATAGATTCTGTTCCGCCCAGAAGCAAATGACGTAAGCAAGATGTGATAAAACTACGTTTTGCTTAAAAAGTAGCAAATATAAAAATAAATCATCTTATATTTTGTTACGTGCTGTGATTTTCTACCGAATTGTATAAAAATTTACCGTCAATATATCCTACATTCGAAGGATGGCCGTAAAAAAGGTTTTAGGAGGGCTTGTTTCAAAAAATAAATCTATCGAGAAAAGTTTTACCAATGGTTTTTTCTGATCTATGATTTCGTTAGATTACATCCTCAAGTAATCACTGTATAAACATCAAGTTTGTAACTTTTACCTTTACTGAGTGAGAATGTAACGAAGTGACTCCAAAGTCATGGAGCCTCATCTTAACAGAAAGTCACCGGTAGCTTACGCCCTTTTGCACGCGAACGAAGTTTGGTTCTAATTTGGCTATATTTTCTTCTCCGTGAAACTTTGTACACATGATCAGTAGACTAATATTCTAGACCCGTGATGTGTACATAGTTTCATGGAGTTTGATGTAGTAATAGCCAAAATAGAAGCAAACTTACCGGAAGATTATATTGTGAATTGAATGTCAAGAGAATTGTGTCCCTGACTTCGAGCAACACGGACTTCCTGCCGCGGGCCGGAAGGGAGTAGCCTTAGCGATATATTACCATTCAAATAGTTCTGTCATTTCTTGCGAGGGGAAATGTGCACACAAGCGCAATTCCGCATATACACATAAATACAACACTGTAATGACGACACTCACACTAACAAAACTTGCACAGAATAACAACTAGTTTCATTGAACGCATATGCCTACTTTGGCTTGTAGTTTGACAGAGGGGAACGCTGCGAATGGCTACTCCCTTCCGTGTTGCTCGAAGGTCCCTGACAACAAACTCCTTAAACACCTACAAACGTCTAAAACTCTTACAAATCCCTAAAATCTACTTGTAGTTTTATTTGTATACGTGTGCAAACATGCACTGATGTGTGTAAGAGCTAAAGGACCAGCGAATGTTTATAATTTATTGAACTTAAATACGGCCATGGAATGAGCTATGCTCACTATAAGTTCTCGAGTGGCGACTGACTATAAACCCGAAGACGCAGGGTAAGATAACCCACTCGACGACAGTGTAGCTGTCGCAGATAGTCGGTGGATGGAGGTGGCTAAAGACCATTTGTCGTGACATTGTTAGGGGGTATGACTAGTACAGCAATGGACGTCTAAACTTAAAAGTTTTTTTCTTTTTTTTTTCAGATAGGCCAAGCAGTGGAATACCTTCACAACCTCAACATTCTCCACCGTGACATAAAAGACGAGAATGTGATCATAGACAACAAGTTTCACATCAAACTCATAGACTTTGGCTCGGCCACGTTTATGAGTAAAGACACTCTGTATTCCACCTTCTACGGCACCACAGAGTATTGCAGCCCTGAGGTGCTCACCGGACACAAGTATGTTGCATGCTTTATAGCTTGAATATAACTCCCTGAATCTTATCACCACACTGGTTCTGCCTAGGATTAGTCAACCTCAGAAGGACCAAGAAAAAACCATTGACATAGATGAAAAGTCTCATGTGCCTGTAATTTCACTAGCACTCATTCCATCCAAACTGGAACACAGCAATGCAAGCACTACGTACTGCTTGGCGGCAGGATTAAGGGGCCTGCAAAGGCCGCAAGCAAATTCAATTTGAAGCTGAGTGTCAAAATCAGCTATCCCTGTTTGGCACCGGGGCCTCTCCCCCTGCATGCGCGATGGGTGTACGAGCCGTTCGGAATTTGTATCAAATTAGGTTAGGGTAGTGTTCCGTAATACAAAAAATAATGAATAGAAACTTAACGTTTTTTTCATATCTTGTTGTTATTCTGTAACTTGACAATATATGCTATGTTCCTAAACACATAATACTAGAAAGTACGTTGTTTTTAATACGAAACAAATAAGATGAAAACATGTCGTAAAAGTCGTAAAAATATACAAAATAGAATTCGCTTAAATTTTGTTTTAGGTAAGTATTTTGAAACAAAAACTATCTAGGAACCTAGATAAACGCTATCCAAATCAGAATAATAGCATAATATGGTAGAAATATGCTCGAATTACAAATGATTTTGTTATTAAGGTTGCATGGGCAGTTCATCCTTCCCCGACCCCTTAAGTATGGTGGTAGTACTTCCCAGGACGAACTATTTCACAAGAATCTCTACTACTAACATAATTCTAGATATGCTGGCCCCGAACTGGAGATGTGGTCAATGGGGATAACGCTCTACGTGTTAACGTTCTTCGTTAACCCGTTCTCCGACATCGAGGACACTGTGCAGGGGCAACTGACATTCCCACAGGTGGTCTCTGAAGGTAAGAAAATGCAACGTCGTTAATTTTTTGTTTAATTTAAATTTCTAGTTTTTTTAGGGTTCCGTACCCTTAGGGTAAAACGGACCCTATTACTAAGGCTCCGCTGTCCGTTTGTCACCAGGCTGTATCTCATGAACCATGATAGTTAGTCAGTTGAAATTTTCATAAATGATGTATTTCTGTTGCCAACAACAATACAACAATAAAATAAATATTTAAGGGGGCTCCCATACAACAAACGTGATTTGTTTGCCGTTTCTATAGATAATTGTACGGAACCCTTCGTACGCGAGTCCGACTCGCCCTTGGCCTGTTTTTTTAGTAATGTGTCGTTTTGTTGGCATTTTATGTAAATAGCATAAGTGTAGTGAAATTAAATATAAAGTGTGACTTTTTGACGACCTCCGTGGTGCAGCGGGTGAAAGGCCGGCTGAGACGCAAGAGGTACGGATTCGATTCCCGCTACGGGACAAATGTTTGTATGGTCTGCAAATATTTGTTTCGGGTCTGGGTGTTATGGTACCATGGTACTTGTATTTCCTGATCCCCAAGGCACAGGGAATCCTATTGTGGGATCTGCTGGATTACCATGAGCTCTTATAGCGACTAGTTCAAAAACTATTCAAAAAGTACAAAATATCAGTTCCGTGATGTCCGCAGCTATATTTAAAGGCACAGTAGCAGAAGTCTAATGATGACGGATGTCAACGACGAACCGATATTTTGTACTGTGGGGTCAGCACGAATAATTTACGTTACCAAGACGCTAGGCGAGACGACCGCAAATGTCAAATATTGGCCAATGACATCAGGGTAACTTGAAATCTTAATAAGTTGATTGGTTCATATTTGAAGTTTACTATCGTAACGCTAGCGTCTCGATAACGTTAGATGTTCGTGCTTGGGCCTCTGAATAGTTTTTGAACTGAATCGCTATAAGAGCTCATAGTGACAAACCAGCCCCCATATTGTCTAACGAATGGTAATCGGTTTCAATTACAATTTCACAATACATTGCGCTTTTTATTTAGCTTTTTGTCAGAAACAGAAATAAACAAAACATAAAGCGCAATGTAGTATAAAATTGGAATCGAAAGAGATTATGAATTCGTTAGCCAATAAAGGGGCTGGATTATGCATGTGACTAAATTTAAAAAAAATATATAACGCGCAATAAACCATACACCCCTCGATCTATATATTTGAATATAATACTGTAAACTGCATAAACAATTGTACTTACATTTAAGATCTGGAACAACTGCTTCGTTGGATGCTTTGCAAGGAACCTGGTAATCGATGCACTGTCGCACAACTCATGTCGCATCCCTGGATCCGACAGCCGGTGGTCATCTCAAACTACGTCTTCCACGAGTTTGTGGACTGTGGTAAATATACATTTAAAATTGAAAATTGAAATTGAAGATCATTTATTGCCACAGATGACACACATAGTAGTATACTTATGCTAAGCGTAACGAACTATGGCTCATCATTTATTATTACAAACCTATTTAATTTTCACTTACCTACTTCATTAATTTCACTGATTGAAATAATAAATAATATAATGTTGACGACCTCTGTGGCGCGGCGGGCGAAGGTTCGCCTGCGTCGCAGGAGGTTGCGGGTTCGATTCCCGCCTCGGAACAAATATTTGTACGATCTGCAGATATTTGTTCAGGGTGTTCTGGGTATCTTTCTATGTATAATAAAAATATCTATCTATGTAATGTAATTAAGTATATTAGTTATCTAGTACCCATAATGATAATGTTGTGTGGAAATGTCCAGCATTTATTTATTTATTTTAAGTATTGCATTAAGTATTGCATCGCGCCGTACGCGCTGCTTGTGGGAGGTTGCTCATTCTTTGTCATCAAAAACTACCCACATGGAGCCAATGATTTTTATATAAGTTTTGGAGTGAAACTATACCTTATAAAGCTAGTATCGTATAAATTAACAATTAACTACGCTTAATGCCACATACCTTAGATTTAAATTGTATTTTTGAGAAAATAAATGATTAAACCGTAAGTATAAAATAAATCAAGCATAAAACTATATGCGCTGTAAAAAGGCGTTATTGGATTGTCAGTTAAAAATCTTTATTAATTTTATTATAATTTAATACATAGGCTCACGATTTTAAATCTTATTGAGGACTAGCATATGCTTGTGACTCCGTCCGCGTGGAACCTCTATTGGCTCCGCCCGCGTAGAACTTCTATTATTAGTTAAGATATGTTATTCTGATTTTCGAGATTTTCGAGTGGCGACCACAAAATGGACGACGTAGTAGAGGAAGGCCCCCCTCTCGATGGGCTAAAGATATTAGTGGGTGGATGGTGGCGGCTCAAGACCGTTCGTCGTGGGTATTCTTAGATTCTAGGAGGATACCTAAGCCCAGTAGTGGACTTCTACAGGCTGATGATAAATATTGTAAATGGGAAGTTTCGGTCACGAAACGGAAGACGCAGTGTGAGACGGCTTCCCATTCCATGGAACGATGACATTGTTACGGGTGTTCAGTGGATGGAGGCGGCTCAAGACCGGTTATCGTGGCACTTTATGGAGGCCTATGTCTAGTAGTGGATTTCACTGGGACCACGACTAAAAACTCTACTTTTAATGGCGACAGTTAAAAAAAATGGTCTTTCAAAAGTTAAAAATTAAACCTTCGGTAACTAAGTCCTTTTCAATGCCACCATGATTCTATCTGGTACAAGTAGCGGCACGAAACTAGCGCTGACAGTTATTGCGCAGAAGTCAAAAGTAAGATATCTTGGGCTCTATCTCTCTATCTCTATCTCTATCTATCTTATACTAAATTGTATTGCTTGCGCGACAGTAAACATGCGCAACTATCCCCTCCACGTATCGTTCAGCGCTAGACTTACGTGCCGCTACTTATAACTTAACTAAGGGAATTTGATTGAAGAATAAAAAACCAGAGACAATAACTGGTGGTAGATCAAATCAAAATAATTTTATTTATGATAATAATAATAAATAAATGCTGGACACATTCCGCACAACATTATCTAGCCCCAAACTAAGCATAGCTTGTGTTATGGGTACTAGATAACTGATATACTTAATACAATACATTACATAGATAGATATTTTTTATTATACATAGAAAAATACCCAGAACACCCTGAACAAATATCTGCAGATCGTACAAATATTTGTTCCGAGGCGGGAATCGAACCCGCAACCTCATGCGTCGCAGGCGAACCTTCGCCCGCCGCGCCACAGAGGTCGTCGTATTGAAATCACAAGGATCATTTTGAATCGTCTTGATCGGCTGTTAGCCATTTTTTTATCATTCAAATCTGTCACGCTGACCGATTACTACGGTAACCGTCCGTTTGTGTTAGTGAACTTTAGTAGTAGAATAACACAGTAAACTAGACTTTAGTGATGCGTTTACAGATCGCCATGAAGCCAACCCCGAGTTGTATTACAACGGCAGTCTAGAATCACCTCGAAGTGGTTCTCCCGTGTCATTAGCAGATCCACATGCAAAAGGTAAATTCCATTAATACTGTGATCGATGTATCCAACCACTCCAGAAGTTTGAGAGGATCTGATACACATACAAAATCATGGTTTTCATCGGAGATTTAATGTCATCACATTCACGAGATTTATCCGAAGATACGGGCCCTGTTTACAGTTGTTCTGATTCATTTTCTGAAGACACAGACTCACATATTTTGCCTGAGCACATCAATAGCGCTGCAATAGACTATGAAAGGTTTAAGGTGGAACGTTTCACAAGTGGCGCGAAATTCAAATTTAATAAGTTAATGTGCAAAAAACACAATAAAATTTGAATTTTGCGCCACTTGCGAAACGTTTCACCTTAATGAGTTTTTTTTTATAATTGTATGTTTGTCTTTCAGAGCCTTCAAATCCATCTGAAGTGGCGATCCGTTCGGACGGCAAGAACATTTCTCGTTCAGAACCTAAGCGCAGCTCGCTCGCGCTACTCGCCGCGTCGGCGGCCGAGAGGGACGTGCATTCTGATAACTACAGCCTGAGGTCGTCCGCAGATGTAAGTCATATTTGAACACATCCAATACAATCCAATCTTAAGTTATATAATTATAATTTATCCCTTCATACATTTTTTGAAGCATTGTGACAATGTACTTATAGATACTTTATCTGTTTGATTGACCTGTAAATGTTTTTACCAATATATTGATTATTCTGATTATTCCACGACTAGGCTCGCATTTTAAAACTGAGGCCCAATTCTCTAATTTTAAAAATTATTAAACTACAATATAATCTCGTATCAGTCGCATCTGTCGCATCTTCGCAGATTAACTAATAGTAACTACGTAATAATAGTGACAGATGCGACTGATACGAGATTATATTGTAGTTTAATCGTTTTTAAAATTAGAGAATTGGACCTCTGATCTCAAACGGAATCAAGAGTCATATTAGATATTTGGCAGCCGATTAAGACTAGCTGGTTATGCCGGTTAAGGTGCGGTTTTGTTTCCCGCTGCGGGTCAAATATTTGCATGATCGCCAAATATTTGTTCCGGGTCTGGTTGTTCTGGGTACCATGGTACTCGTAGTTTCTGATGCCTATGACATGGAATCCTAGTGTAAGATCAAGAGACTGAAGTCAAGGCACTACAACAAATATTTTACCATGTGCTATGAAACTACCATCCAATCTGTGATGTGTCAGCTCGAGCTTAAATAAATAAATAAATGCTGGACATTTCACACACAACATTATTTAGCCCCAAGCTAAGCAGAGCTTGTGTTATGGGTACTAGATAACTGATATACTTAATACAATACATTAAATAGATAGATATTTTTTATTATACATAGAAAATACCCAGAACACCCTGAACAAATATCTGCAGATCGTACAAATATTAGTTCCGAGCCGGGAATCGGACCCGCAACCTCCTGCGTCGCAGGCGAACCTTTACCCCCCGCGCCACAGAGGTCGTCAAATTGACTTGATTGGCTTGATTTAAAACAATGTTTTTGTATAATTTAATTATTGCAGATCCTGGACATATCGTCGAAGCCTGTGTCCGAAGCGGCGCTCACTGACATCAGTTCGGACGCGACGGGCCACGCCGCCTGCGACATCGACTACGACTGCGATCAGTACGAGTGCGATAGCTGGGACGAGTGCGAGCAGGACAGCTTCTCTTAGAGCTCTCTGTCTAGTTATAACTTTCGATAAGAGTGATTGAGCTAAGACTTTATACTAGTGACTTTAATTAATTTGTAACAAACGTACCAGCGACTTTAATAATGTTTAACAAAAGAACTAGTAAATTTAATAATGTGTAACAAACGTACTAGTGACTTCAATAATGTGTAACAAAAGTACTAGTGAATCTAACAATGTGTAACAAATGTAATAGTTTTATTTTAGTTTAGAAATATTATGACACACCACCATGTATTGTGTGTTTGAATTCTATGAAAACGTAATAGTGTTTTTAATAATGTGTAACAAACCCGACAACCCTTGTTGTAACAACAAGTCCGATATCTTGAGCCAGAAAACGATAAGCGCACGTCAAAGTGTGATAAACGTGTTGTTATTAGTGCGTGAATCCTAGTGTGGGATCAAGACTACGTATGTGACTGTTGGGTGTTATGATATAATATGTTATGATTGGTTAGTACTATGGCTTAATATAATTCGTTTATACTTAAACAATGCCAGGATACATTTTTCTGAACACAATTTTTATGGTAATTCTGATTGTGGTGATGTCACCTTCTACTCGCATTTTGAATATCTGATCCATGCATGTTACCATTGCAATTTTAAAGCATAATAATATGATCTCATGTTTAATCGCTTGTAACTTTTCGCATCGGCCCATACTGTTAGGGCTGTTACACTTGCATAAAAGCGAACATTTTCGAATAATTTAGAATGTAATTTTATAACAAACTTTTATAAATTTGGTAATTGGAACCGTGAGTTAATCAAAATGAGCCCTGCCTGACTATTATCCGGTGAGGAATCCCATTGTCAACCACATCAGCTCGCTGTACACTGTCACCATACTATTGTATTGCAATTAACTGCATCAAAATCATCTCACAGAATTTGACCCAAACATACAAAATTACAGGGCAAGTTGAATTAAATCTTGTAAATTTAATAATTTGCTTGTGGAAGAGATTTTTCAAAATAAGAGCTTACTAGGATAGTCGCAGACAACATATTTCGTTCCTTAAGCTGAACTGTGGTTTGTATTATGAGATTCTTAGTCTCATGCACTAAATTATTATGAATGGTGTACGTTCGGGTCATGCACGTTATTTACGTACACACCAAAACAGTGTGAATGAACATTTAATATTTCGGAAAATTGATTTAAAATTGGGATTGACCCAATATGTTAGTATTATCGGCCACTGAGCCGAGGCATGTGACCAAATTTAGCGATACCTACAAGTAGTGTTCTGTGTATGTAGTGTTTTTAAACGTTTTGTAGTCAAAAACTTAATTCTTTATTATAAACTCAGTATTAAAAGCACGTTCCAAGCTTAAGCAAAGTGATCTCAATAATGTAAGTTAGAATAAATAAGCCACGTAACTTGCCAGATTTTCAAATTTTTTATGCGAATTTTTATTATATGAATTTATAATTACTTCTGGCTGATTTGAAAATTGACACCAGCAGGGCGATTCTAAAACGTCGGAAACGTTTCCGATCGGATTCGTTTGTTTTTCATTTCGATGTGGTAAGTAACTAAAACAATTTTGTAACAATTTTCTCTTGTAAAACACAGTAATATACAATATTTTTTGTTTTTTACTGTGTTTTACTATTAGTTACTTACCACATCGAAATGACAAAACTAACGAATCCGATCGGAAACGTTTCCTACGTTTTAGAATCGCCCTGCAAGAAAACTTTGTAATCAAATCCATCTTGTACTATTTCTCTGGTAAAATCTTGAAAATCGAGCTATTTTGAACTTAACGATGTAGAAGATAAGATTTTAAAGTACAAGTTACAGTAAAACATGTTTGTTTTCAAATCAGCTGATATTCTCACTCGTTCTATTGTAAGCACTTGGAATTTTTTCTACTAATATTAGATTAGTGCAGTAGGTAGATTGGTGGATGAAGGCGGCAGTAGACCATTCGTCGTGCCATTCTTTGGAGGCCCTGGGTCCAGCAGTGGACTTTCCTACTGATGATGACTTTAAGATTTGGTGCCGTGTTCGTCCACAGTTTTACGAATAGCATAAATATTTCATAAGTGGTTAAATTGTAAGTCTCGTTATGTTTGTACTGAAGTTCCAGTATTAGTATTCACAGAAGTTCAAAAAAACCACTTTGCTAACTGATTACTCAAGTAACTTACCCAGTTCTGTATCATTGGTACAGCAAGAGAATGGGTAGATTGGTACAAAGTGCATCATGCGTTGGAATTGTGTTGGAACGTTTATGAATATGGTTGCTGATGTTTGCTTGACTGTAATGCCTTTATCCCGCGTTAAAACTACTTTCTTCCATAATCTCCAGTTGATATTGTCTTTATGATTAAACCTACACATACCTATACATTGTGTCTCAAGAAACTGTTCTGCTTGTCACTATTTGCTGGGACACTGTTGTATAAAATTCTAAATGGTTTTTTAACTATGGTCATATCATGATTGCCACTCGGCTGTTGTCCCTTTCCTAAACCATTCCACATAGGAGTGAAAGGGACAACAATAGCAGAGAGACGTTCTTAAATGTTGCTGTTTCATACCTGAATGTAATTTTAAGTATCATCGCTCCTGTTTCTTATGACTAGTTACATAACAGTATTTAGACGATAATTATTACAATTTGTCTTACAGATTAAAGTACTTTTCTATAAAAAGCTTTATTTTTAAACATTGTAAATATCATGAAGTAATTGTAACATATCTGTGTTGGGTTCAATTGAGTAGAGTTTGTGGGTTTGAATTGTTGTGTCATTGAAATACTATGTACCTACATTACTAGCCAAGCTTATTTTAGCAGTGTCTAGCAGGATCTAGGGGCCAAACTGACAGATCTTGTATTGTTACAAGATCTGTACTAAGAATCCGAGAATTGGCTCCCACTAGCAACGAATAAAACATTTGGCGTGTAGGTACACCAATTTTTTTTACCGACTTCAAAAAAGGGGAGGTTCTCATTTCAACTGTTTTTTTTCTTACTGCGAGTACTCTTGATTGATGTTATAAAGATGGCGCTCTCTATGATATACCACTACAACAGCCGTTATCTGTGTATAGTTTCTCAATTATATAAATCTGTATTTTTTGTGTTCTTTTAACTATAGACCAGTATTGTTTAATATTTATGTAGAGTTTCTTTCAACTGGGGTGTGAATAAGTGCCAAGACCCAAACATGGTATGGTAGCTAAAATCACGGATAAATTTTATGTATAGAATTATTTAGTTTAGTCTAAACATTAGTTGGCGTAAGGAATTTGTTTTATGTTCATGTTGGACCTCCCAAAATACAATAGCTGTATGCACATGTAGCTGGCGAGAACCGCTATTGTGATAACTCAATACTATAGTTATAGCAACGGTCGGTCTCAAAACGTCCCTCCTGCAGAATATCGTTATTTTCGCGAAATGTTGCCCTCACGGAAAGTCGCTAGTGTAAAATATCCATCTCGCAGAACGACGCTGACGTTATTATGTACTTTTTTTTTGCAGTTCGTCGCTAGGGCTGTATATCCTTTTCGCAGAACGCCGCTCGATCATACAAAGTTTAGCGAATCCGACCCTGCGCATGTTGTCGGCTAAATGTGCAATATTTTAATTGAATTAAATTTATGACATTGATTTGGTCCGATTCGTCCGTTTCTTACTAGTGCCTTACGACGGATGGCGGGTTAAGTTGCTCGTGTAAGACTCTGCGACCTCATCGTAAATAAAATAATTAGTTACATATTCGCATTTGTTGTTTAATTTTTTTATCAAACTCAGGATCAGTGTGTACGAAACGAGACCCTGAGAAAAAAAGTAGGTACATACTTATCAAAAATTGCATAAAAATTTTGGTTCATCCACTTCGCTACGTTACTGTCACCGGCTCGCTTCGCTTTCCACCTTCGCTCCGCTTGGCCTCGCCGGATTGCTCAATTCTGAACCTTCCACGCGAGCTTCTGGCTCCGTGCTTTCCATAGTCGTGTCTCGCACAAGAGCAGACAAGTCGGATCTGCCACTCAATTTGAACCCTTAGAGCATTTATACAGATTGGAATAAACGAAGTTGGGGTTGGGTGCCATGAAGTGACGTTGACCCTCAGAACCCTTTGAACTCAAATGCTCTTACTCAGAGACTTGCTTTTACTTTAATTTTCTCCCATACTTCTGTGGGTAGGTAGTGTCGCGCAAAGCACGAGGTCATAAAACGATAAGTAAATTTAATTTGACTTCCTGTTTCTTGTTGATCATTTTTACACTATGGCAACAGTTTTCTATGTAAAATATTGTGGGTGGTAATTTGTCATCCGTTGACAAGTTTGCGCGTCTACCCTACGAGTAAAAAGTTGTTCCGAGCCACGTGCGAAGTGGCTCAGTTCTTGGTACATCTCCCGAATGCGAGGAGGGTGTGAAAGTGAAGGTCTGCCTTGAGTAGATAGACCTGTAGCCACGTGGTAAGTGCTAGCTAATAATAAAGTCACCTTTATCCCGAGGGTAGTGAGATTTTGGGAAGACTGTCTTTCGCGATAAAATCTTTCCTCCGCGATAATAAGTATAAAGTCCCCTTGTGTACGAAGGTACAACGGACTAGTTCGGTCGACCGAGAGTGCTTGTATAGTACTGGGAAAAGAGGTTCTGAATGATTCAGAACCCATCGAGCCTTGCTCGAAGAAAGGGGGGTCTGAGGTACGTGGTACTTCAGGGCTCCTGGCATAGGCCGAATGGAAGCGCCTCTGGAGGGGAGCTACCCGTTTGGATGTGGCCATCCAGAGGGCTTGTTTGCCCTAAGGGCGTGGTCGACCTTTTGAGAGGAAGCGGTGGTTGCTCTTGGGGTGGTTAGGTGTGAGCACTTGGTATTTAATACCGAGCCCATCCCGGTTGCCTTCGGGGCTAGAAATCCGGGCACAATCGATGGGCGCTTGGGATGAATGATCCTTGCGTGATTGTGGTTGTGGGACCAGGGTCGATCACGGGGTCTGTTATCTGCGACAGATCCCCGGCCTTCAGCCAGCTTAGGGTTGTAAATTCATTTGCGAAGCAGTTTATAAAAAGGTTAGTGGTCGACCCATAATCTCACCCCTGTATCATTTTGTCGCAAGGGAATTTTGTGGAAGAGATCGCTTTCAGCGATAAGGCCGCCCATTGTATTGCCTTTCTTTAGTAATATTACTTGTTTATTGTTTCTGTGGTGATCAATAAAGTGTTAATCTATCTATCTATCTATCAAGGGAAGTTCACCATTTGTGATAACCCTGGCATACCATTGTTAAAAGGCGCGACAGGTAGGACAGATTGGAATAAACGACATTGTTCTAGGCTCGAACTATATTTATAAAATATGTCCTAGGATGTAGACGTAGACGTGCACGTCGACATACCATGCCATGACGTAATGTAATGTATGGATATGGAACTGCTAAGAGACATGGCACACCGCTTGCGTGACGTGCACGCATGCGTGTACATACGTAGAGATGCGCGCGTGTCTACGTTATGTGCTGTATACGCATCCGGTGTGCTTTGGCCTTTTCTGATAATCCTCCAATTCACAATAACAAGAAACCTACCATACCATTCAATCGGAGGCATGGGAAAAAAATACTCCTTATAAATAGTTCCTACCAATCGTAGTTTCGGTCGGAGGACAGGGAAAGACTATGCTACGACTATGGGGGGGAGCTATCTACTAAATTCCTCCCTCAGAAAAATAACTAAAGCAAATTCAACCAATAAAATACGGAAAAAAAATATAGATGATGCCCTACGTCAGACAAGGTGGTATGGTCCTAAGACTTTAGACAGTCAGAAAAAGCGAAAAAGAAACAAAGTAAATGACATACAAAATAATGGCAACACCGGTTCCGAAATGTCAAATTGTATTGCTGTGTGTCGCCTTTTTGCCAATCATCGCTGTATTTCAAGAAATTTTACGATATTTACGACTAAACAGCGTAAGTTTTTAACTCCAAAAGTTACTACGTGTCCAACCTTTGTCAACAAAATCAATTTGGTAAGTTTTTCAAATGCTTAATAATGGCTTGTCCTCGATTTGTGTTCATGATTTCTATGGTCTCTTTATTTGTATAAATTCCTGTACCAATCACTGCTGATTACTATCAATTTATTTACATCAATTGGCCTGTGGCTATTCATTCTTCTACATCATGATCACTACTGGGAAGTTAACCTAAAATTGATTCGGCTCTAAAAAAATAGATAAGTATTGCAACTTAATTAGAACCACTTAACTAAGGCTGCTTTACCTAAGAACGATTTGATTTAGTTTTTCTTACTGTAAAGTATGGCCAATATAACTATGCTGCCCTGAAGTTAGTGCAGTGGATTTTTTTGTAATTAAACTTGCCCATTTTCTACCTTCATGGCAGCCTAGTTTAAAAGTACGGTTGGGGTGTAGATAAGGGGGCGCTGAGGAAAAAAGACTCTGACAAAATATCGCAAAAAAAAAGATTTAGAACCAGAAGTACAGTACAATCTCTTTAATCTGGCACTTCAAGTTCAAGATACCGATACGTCCAGTAATCTGGCACCACAACAAAGGCAGTGTACGTTTTTTAAAGCAAAAGACTACTAGGGATTACTTAAAAAAAACATTGATTGAATTTGAATTACATTAATTACTGTGCTAAGATGTGTCTGGCTTAAGATTAGACCCCTCCGTCTCCTCCCGTGGATGTTGTAAAAGCCGAATAAGGAATTACACCAGAGGGTGGACAATAGCATCCACCTGAATACTCAACCCTAATACTTCAATCCCCTATCCGCCTGCCAAGCGTGGTGATTATGGCAAATCCCCCCATTGCGTTCTATGGGGAGGCCTTGTCCAACAGTGGGCATCTAAAGGCTGCTGATGATGATGACATTGTATTGACTTACTACATTCAAACAAAAACAAGAAGTTTTTTTTTTATTTTTTTGCTCATAGAACTCAAAATCTGCAAAGTCTATAATAAAATTATAAATAGTTTTGAAATCAAAGCACTTTCGAATGACACCTCACTTGACCTGGGGGGGTGTTGCCTATCAAACTGGTAATCGCTTTTGATTGCAATTTCGCAGTACATTGCGCCGCGTGTTTTAGAGCAGAAATATTCGAAACATAAAGTGCTATGTACCGAAAATCGTATTCGAAAGCGATTACCAGTTTGATAGATACTACGGGGGCTGATGGTCTCGCTTTTTTTTACCCTCTTTTGGACCTGAATATCTCATCAACCCCTTGACCCATTTAGCTCATTAACCTTACCAACAAAACAATACCAGAAAAAACCAATAATACCATTAATACCAGATCGGATCAATGGTTCGAAAATCAGATTTATTTTATTTTATTTCTCAAATGCAATGATTTTGTTGCATGATAAGGAAGCCCAATGTTATAATAAAATATTTAATGTTTAAAATATATAACGCGCCAAATTTATTGAAATAAATTAATTACAAATAAACTCTATAATAACATTATGACTATTACTGCATCAATAGTTAGTCATGCAAGATAAATCATAAAGTAATTGTGTACACAATGAAAATGATAATGCTTTCGTTTCCACTTTGTTGCATTGCAGTGTAGTATTGATAACTGACATAACAACAAGTTTCGCGTTACGTAAGCCTTTTGCGTTTTGTAAAGCAATCGATTATTCTCTTTCGAGAGGCCTGAGTCTAAGTAGTGCACTCGTTCTCCCGACTCCCGAATTACGAGTCGTTATCCTTTTTTTTGTGAGATAATACAGAGTTTCTCAACAATATCGCTAGGGGCGCTCGTAATTTTTATCATACAAAAACTACTTTTTGACTCGATTCGGTAACCGGAGAAGGAGTACACTACTTAGCCCCAGGCCTCTGCAGTGCTACAACCCTTTGTGAGTTAATATCTAATAGTTAATATCTTCATTTTACGCCTGTCGTTCCGGGTCTTTGCAAGTCACTTAGCTTGAGGATAGTTTGTCAGCTTTTTCAAGTCTTCTTCCTGAAAATCCATTAGTGTTAGTTTTTTAGGTGGGCTTCAATAATTAAATAATAATAATTTATTTATTGAGTCAGATACTTAAAATCCATTTTTTGTTAGTAGGTACACTTAAATTATTTGTTAAAAAATACATAATAGCCGTCAGACAGTAACTGGGAAGTAGGTAATTAAAAACTTTTATCCGAAAAAAAAAAAAAAAAAATTAAATTAATTTAAAAATTAATTAATTTAAATTAAATTAATTTAAATAGTAAATTAATAACAACCCAACAGTCACATATATTTTAAGATTTGTGTGACAGGAAAGTTTTCTACGTTTCGTAGTACGTGCTACTTACCTTTATTTATCCTCTATGACGACCTCTGCGGCGCGGTGGGCGAGTAGCCGGCTGTGACGCAAGAGGTGCGGGTTCGATTCCCTCTGCAGGACAAATGTTTGCATGATCTGCAAATATTTGTTCCGAGTCTGGGTGTCGTGGTACCATGGTACTCGTAGTTCCTGATACCCACAACACAGGGAATCCTAGTGTGGGATCAGGACTATGTATGTGACTATTGGGTGTTATACATATGTTATGTTAATTGAAAAACTGTTGTCGTCATTTTCTGGTCTTGAAAAGGTTAATATTATTCTATCAGCATATTAATGGTTAGGGTCAACTGGGCTATCCAAAATGATAACGCAGTGATTCTGAACACTCTCGAAATAGCTAAGAGCAAGTCACGTTTTACACCAAAATCACCTAATAACTTAGATGTAAGTAATATGAAGTAGGCACCTGCAACTAGCAAAACAAGTTGGTAGAGCTCATAAACGCTCATGATGGCAATAGCCATAACCTGTGCAGTGAGGAGCTGACATTTTTAAGAAAATATTTGGAAAACCAATTGTTTGAGTAAAATAAATAAATCGACGTTCACGCTGCTGACCGTACTCAATCAATTAATTTTAAATACTGGCACATAATTTATAATATAATATCGATTGCGCTACATTCACGTTCGCGTTGAAACCAACGAATAAATAATACGTTATTGTATTGATACATCGCTATGCTAACCTACTTCATACTACCAAGGAGGTAGCAAGCGACAACTAAAAAAGCTAGATGTCAAATGTTGTCAGTCAATAAAATTTTACTTTCATATCACAGGCATTTCTTCTAGTAATTAAATATAGCTTTACTTAGGTTCAAACACCGTTATAAACGGATACATTATACTAAAATACGTAAAAACTTTTTTGAGGCATTGAAGAATTGGCTTTCCAAAAAAAACTAAAACAAACGTCAGTCTATTCAAAATGTCTATCAAAAAATCTTCTGTTCTAAAAGTGCGCGCTTGCGACCAAACGGTTCGTTGGTTTGGCTCAGTCATGGGCTCTGTGTTTTTGCAATATAAGTTGTTTCTTTTCCCCAACCCGGCCAGTCCACACCGCGATCTGCTTGAATATATACCTAGCTAAACATGCGCGCGATATGGTGTGTATCAGTCTGTACGTTGTTGCAGTGCTACGCTTCGACATCAGCCAACAAGACGATGATTTTCGAGTACCCAGAGGCGCGGAGGGACGAGACCGTGATCGATGATTACCATGGAGTTAAGGTATGTCTATCAATTACCAAATCACTTAACACCCTGTGGTATTCCTTCCCGGTCCTGGTCAAAAGCCCTACTTTCCTTTCAGTTGTGAAGCAGTAAGTTCGTCTTTCCATCACATAATTAATGAACCACTGTTCGTGTCACACCCGAATACTTTCATCACATTGATTATCTCTAACAGCGGTCACAATCAAAGGTCTTTTCAGAGCTGAACCTTATGCTGGGTTACTAAGAAAGGGAGAGAGGAGAACACGATTTAGGGTCTGTAGTTTAGTTTAAACCACGTGCTGGAGAAGCGATACTTTGCCAATCGAATGCGATGATGCGAGTAATAACCTAGTTATGTATCATACTAATACTAGCCCAATTACGACTTGGTTGGTATTCCTGTTCACTTAAACCAGCTTTATCTAGAGTAATATAATTATTGAAAAGACACAAGTGTTTGTTTATTATCAACTCGTACATAACGTAACTACAATAAATACAGTGTTAGTAACATGATACATAATATAGATCGCGTGAACTCGATATGTTTATTATTGTCACTGAATATAAAAAAAGTATCAATCACTTTGCAAAAACTAGTTTCAACTATCATATTATTTCCATAGCCTGTATACGAATACGTGAGTGGTAATATTTACAACATAGTTTCCTGCTTGGGTTCAATGCAAAAACGCATTTATACAGGTGATAAAAACCAGATAGAGGAAGAAAATTTTAAATTTTAGGCAGACTAATAAAACAACATTTTAATTGAAATTATTCATTTATTAGTGCTCAAAATAATTGCCGCGATTCCTAACACAAGCACGGGCCTGTCGTCTCACTTCTGTTGTAGTTACTTTCAACATCATCTCCAGCTTCATCGTTGCAAACGCTGAATTAATTATTTCTTTTAATTCTTCTTTTGCGTTTATTTCCACATTAGTGTATATTAGTTCCTTGGCTCGACCCCACACGAAAGTCCAACGGGGTAAGGTCTGGTGGGCCAGGAGATGGTCTCTACCGATCCGGCTGTGTGGGAAGCAATTGTTTAAATGTTCCCTTACAGTTAACGTCCAATGCGCTGGACAGCCGTCTTGCTGGAAGATCACTTCTCGTTCTGTATAACTACGCTATGCTAAGACTGGACACGGTTAATTGCGAATTAGCGTGAATGCGAAAACAACGTCACTTGTTACTTGACTACATCAAAATAAGGTACAATGACGAGTCTTTTCAAAGTTGTAGACCCTGACTAAAGAAACACAACATTGATGCTTTAATAACTAAGTCCACTTTGCTGTAAAATAAACCAATGTATCCCTATTCTCTATTCATTGGGCATGCATGCTACCTGAAAAGATGCTTTATGGACGTGGTCTTTGATTGAAGAATATATTATATAATTCAGTTATCATTTTGAACTCATAAAGCATGTTTTTTGTTGTTTTATTAGTCTGCCTATAATTTTAAATTTTCTTCCTCTATCTGGTTTTTTGGTCCCAATTTTATTAATTTGTAACATATCCGCGTAAATGATACCTCAAAGGAAAGAGTAATAATCAAGCATGTATTCGAAAAAGTTTGAACAAAAAAAGCACCATCCGTATTTTTTAACTAAGCCTCAAAAAACGGATTCTTTAAATTTTTGTTTTTTTTTATGAACTTAAAGTGTCATGCTAAAAATGTCTGATGACACAGTTGCTTAGACCATGTTTTGTTTGCTAGCTTACACATTAAGTTTTAAAAAAAAAACAAAAGGGAAAAGGACGAGGGCTCAGCCACGCTGTTTTTCAGCCTCGCCTTAGAATGCCCATCTTGCCAATACTTTACCTACCCACCATACCAAAAAATGGTATATTTTTGTTCTAAACCCGTAGAACCCACAGAACTTAGCAAGTACCGGCGGTACACGTAGAATTGCTAAATTTTTAACTGGTCTGTGTAAACACCTAATAAACAGTGTAAACCTAACTGTAACGTACGTAAGCGTAACATACCTGTGTAAACAGTTAATTTAGGCTGTGTGAACACATCTGAATTTCAAAATAATCAAAACCGCCGCTACTAAATTGATCCCCTATGTTGCCAAAGAAACATATCGCAAAAGCATCAACCATTAGATTCATTAGAATACTGATATGACTAGCAAACCCGTGCTTGATGTGGGCGTGCCCTTAACATGCGTCATTATCGATTGTGGACTCTTATTTGTGATAATGGCGACATGAATGTGGAGCTGGTTCTTATAATTGGTTAATCGATATCGCTAGAATGCGAAACACGTGTGTGTGTCGAGGCTTCAAGGGCTTGAAGTCAAATTCTTGAGCGTAAATTTGATGCAGCTATTATGACACAAACAAAAACAAAAAAAGTTCAAAGATTCCTGAAAATGCAGCTGTTTTGCAACTAACATAAATTGCCCAAAGCTGGGCCGGAAACCGCTTCCTTCTAATGGCCAATCCCAATAAGATCTCAGTCCAACATACGAAGATTCAGATAGAAGACCCCTATGACCATTTTCACATTTTCCCTTCTGATTGTTGGTGTCACATGAAGACACCATATTTATACCTATATTTTTTTTTATATTATTTAAAAAAATATTATTTGGTTCCAAGATTGGTTGCACAAAACTTGAAGTCATGTTATCATGTAAATAAAAATACTGACGAATTAAGAACCGCCTTCTTTTGGAAAAAGGCGATGTAAGAGTCGCGTGGATTTGACGATTCGAATGCGTTAGTATAAAGTATATCAAAGAATCTATAGAAAGTCATTTGGAATCTTAGCTAGACTTGTGAAACCAATTATAATTAATTTCATATATCTAACAGTTGTGTTGACTTTTATGTCCGGGATCACTGGTCAATCTAAACGGACATAAGCAATGTAAGATAGCGCATTAGATGCGGTTGGAAATAAAATTATGAGAATAAAAACGTCTCGCAAAAACACAAACCATTTGTTTATGTTATGTTTTGATGACAAAAAACAACCGTTTGAATCTGCCTTCGATTTATTCGATTTCTCATTCACCTAGTAAAGGGCATTTTTTATAGCTGTTTTTCAAAGGTCAACAAGATCTTCTAGCACCTTCTAAAGTCTTTAGAATCTATATGATAACGAATGAATTAAACATAATATTTATTTTTATATAAGTACCCAGGGCCGGATTTAAATTTGTGCCGCCCTGGGGCACGAAAATGCCGCCCTATGACTTAAATTTTATTTTAATAGTTTTGATATCTTATTTTTTAAGAATTAGAATAACTAATTGATTGCAGGAAATTTATTTTATGCATTTATTATACATTATGTTTTTTTTATATTAAATAATATACAAAAATTTTATGTGATACATAATACTTGAATTATATTTCTTGAAAGATAAAATGTTTATTTAAAAGAATTAGTTAATTATATATTCTATAGAATTTTTTTTCTCACTTTCCAAATTTTGCCGCCCTAGAAAATTTGCCGCCCTGGGCACTAGCCCCGACTGCCCCTAGTATAAATCCACCACTGTAAGTACATACTGTATGTATGTGCCGTGGTTTATCCGGCTTAGGAATAGACCCCTCTTTCTCCTCCATGGATGTAAGATAAGTTTATTTCATTCCGCTTAGATACACGACATACACAAAACAGATGTACTATAACTATAAAATTATGTAACAGAAATATTTGCATCCATAATTTATAAAAATGGTGAAAGGGTTACTATGTAGTTTGAGAATTTTACCTTCCGTGCTAGTTTAAAAACTGTGTTACGGCAAGGTAACGCTTCATGTAGTAAATGCCTTACTTAGGGATAACACCAGGGGTTGGGTAGCAACATCTACCTGAGTAGGCACTCAACACCACACTGCGATCACCAATCTGCCTGCCAAGCGTGGTGATTACGGCAAATCCCCCCATTGTATTCAATGGGGGAGGCTTTGTCCAGCAGTGGACGTAAACATGGTGGTGATGATGATGAGAATGATGACCTTATATTTATACTTTAATGATTATTCGAGTCTAAAGAAAAAAGCAAAGTATCCATACAAAGAATTTCTTAGCAGTATGAAGTCTCTGCCAAGAAGATTTCTCTCTCGTGATTCTCCATATTCGCCAGTAATTTGCCTAGTAACTGTTATAAAGACAATGACATATAGGTAGACGTAGTTACTTTGTAAGCAAACAGTGCACAATGCTCATGCCGACTAACAATGTAATTGAAGTTATGCATGTCTACACTATACATGTAAAACACTAATATTGCATGTATTTCATTAATATTATAAAGAGAAAAGATTTGTATTTTTGTTTGTAATCTTTGATTGTGTGTGTATAATCAAAGTTTGTAATTAATAAAATCATAAGCTACTGCACCGATTTTAAAAATTCACCTGTATAATGCTATATTATCACCGGGTAACATAGGCTATATTTAAATTTAAATAAAAATAGGAATCCCTACGAAAACTTCAATAATGTAAACCAAATTCCAATGTGTAAAAAAATTACCTATAAAATTCCTTGCTGTGAAAACTATTGATGATTGAACAAAATAATGTATAACAGTTTTAAAGAATAATAATAGAGTTTCCACGCGGGCAGAGCCGCGAGAAAATGCTAGTTGGTAATAAAACAATACCGTCCATACATCAACTGGTCTATGCAGGATTTCATTGAAACTAACGCGTCAAAGGAGCCTTTGCGAGGTGCACCTTTGCAGGCGGTGAGGCGGCCTTTGACCACCGGTTTAAGGCCGTTTACAAGGCCTCCATACCTCATCTTGGTAAATGACCTAACGCAGGCGAACCAAGAAAGAACAAATGACACAACGAACGAACTAAAACGAAAGTATCCGTGGCAGTTTCTTAGCTGTCTTTTAATAAACTTTTTACTGCCCTGCAAAATAATGCCGTGAGAATAACGGCTAATTTTTTTGTAAACATTCACTAGTGATAAATGGGGCTATTAATATTCCCACTTCGTTTTATTACCTCTTGTATTCCACTCACGTTGGAGCAGTTTCATAGAAACAGGTTGTTCTGGGCCTTGAACCTATACATATATGTTTATTATACAGAAGATTTCTAGCGATATCATGGTGTATTGAACTTTCCTCGCGGTAACAGCAAAAAATATGAGTTTCGAGTAAAAAATTCTGTAATTACTGTTATTGCTTTAATCTGGCTGTCCGCACAAACTAGCTATTCGAATTTACGTTGCGGAAGTTGGCTAAGGAGTAATATCAAAGATTTTAGCGATATGAATATTTTACTAGGGGCACATCAACTGTACTGGTATTGTAATAGTTTATCTAAGTAGCAGCGACATCACAGCTTTAGGCCATGTTAATTCGCAACGCGGGTATGTGTTTTGTAGCCTAAAGCGAACGTAATGCTAATAATGTATATTTCGCTTAGTTATTGCACTCAAAATTATCAAAGCTACAACTGACTTAGCTTAACTCCAACTTATGGTTAACCTATGATCAAAATATTGCCAGATAATAGTCATCTTACCGTTTGTATGTATGTGTGTTTGTTCCTCAATAAAAGCGTAACGGTAAACCAATTTCTAATTTATACTCTGATGATTATTACCTGAATTGGGACAAGCTTCTTTTTATACCGGCAAAATACCGACAGAGTCGACAACATTGCATTCATGAGCCGTCTATCAAGAGCTACCTCTCCCTAATAAGTGAGACAGCAACAGGAGGTGCCCGGATTCAGGGGACGATTCGACTTTCTCTCCAGAGACTGGAAACCTAGGGCCTCTGACTTCAAGTCCTACGCTCTCCAGATTCAGGCGAAGTACAATGGTGAGCTCCTTAATCCGGATTTCTGGCCAGCTGGCATTGTTTACCGACGCTATATCGTGTATTGTGTTAGAGTTACAAATAAAATATTATCTTATCTTATCTTATCTATAGGGAAGCGGTTTTGAAACAAAATCCCTCAAAAGATGTAAAGTGATAGTTTTAAGTATAAAATATGTATGTTAGTCTTTAGGGTATATTATTTCTATGGGCTTATTGTTTAGGTATAATTTATTGTTTTCCCTTGTAGCCTGAAATAATTCTATATTATTATTATGTATCCTAGTATTAACGGACGCGAAGCGAAAATAAAATATTGTGGCTCAGGATATAGCCACCATAGAAGTCTCATGAGACCAGATCTTTGTCTCAGCTAAACAAATACACAGGAAGCTCACTAATAAACTAATTGTTTCCTTTCAGATAATAGACCCGTACCGCTGGCTCGAAGACCCGGACGCGAACGAGACCAAAGAATTCGTAGAGGCACAGAACAAGATCACCCGGCCATACCTGAACGCATGCCCTGTCAAGAAAGACATCAATGACAGACTGACTGAGCTATGGAACTATCCCAAGTACTCCTGTCCGTTCAGGCGCGGCGATCGGTACTTCTTCTTCAAAAACACCGGGCTGCAAAATCAAAAGTAAGTTTTAGTTTTTGACTTCTAAGTCCGTAACTTATTTCTTCCAAGTCCCACGTTTTTGACGGTATGCTCATGATTGCAATGGTGGTATTCCAATAAAATCTTTTATAGCTCGATAATGTTGTCACTTCGATCTGTAGAATAAAGAGAGGCGTATCTGACTTAGTTCCAATAATCTTTTATATTATGTAATTTGTCTGTACTCGTATTTTTTTCAATCCTGTTAGAGTGCGTCCAATCAAAAACTGTTCCATTACGTCAAAATAAAATATTCCATAACCCCTAACCACAAGGATCGTTTTTGATAGTCAAGTGCCAAGTAAAAGCGATGGTGGGGCGTGCAGTTTTACGTTGACGTCCACTGCTAAACATTGGTCTCACTGCTCACAAAATACCACGACGAATGGTCTTGGTTCAACGTCTATCCATCGACTTCTTGTGCTACCTTTATAGTGTCGTCTGTCCATAGAGCGAAGGTGAGTCCAGCCGTATTTTGGTTCGTTGACGACACTTTAGCTTATTCCGCTGTTTCTTGGTTTGCGAGCTATATGCCCCGACTATTTCCTCCTCTCTACCTCTGTGGCGCGGCGGGCAAGTACCCGACTGAGATGCGAAAGGTTGCTGGACAAATGTTTGTTTTATCTGCAAATATTTGTTCCGGGTCTGGGTGCTGTGGTACCATGGGACTCGTAGTTCCTGATACCCACGTCACAGGGAATCCTAGTGTGGGATCAGGACTACATATGCAACTGTTGGGTGTTATGTTATATTTCCACTTCTTATACTAATTCTGATAGCTATGTCGTATGTAATTCTTAACAATATGCTTTCTCTTCCAGCGTCTTATACGTTCAAGATAGCTTAGACGGTGAGCCGCGAGTGTTCCTTGACCCCAACACGTTATCTGAGGACGGTACAGTCGCGCTCTCGGGCAGTCGCTTCACTGAAGATGGTAACACGTTCGCGTATGGACTGTCCGCCAGCGGCTCTGACTGGATCACGATACACATCAAAGATGTCGCCACAGGTTTGTTCCACTTGCTATTAACTTTAAATGTTTTTAGCTGGCCCTCAAGTTGAGCTGTTTTACATACGATAAAGATGATAGAGGAACGCGACTGCACAGCGAGTGCGTAAAAGAGCGATCGCGTTCCGCTGAAGCAATGTAGTGTAGTTTTTTAGTCTAAAGGCCATTTACAGCGGCAAGTTATTTAATTTATTAGGTAAATTTGTATAGTAGAATTAATTAAACTATGACATGACAATGGCAACATTACTCTTGACCATGCCTAGCTTAGTAACATTAATTGTTTTCAATATTACGGTAATTTATTATTTTGAGTACCTAACAATTTGTTTGATGATGTGTATTCTCTTTGTTTGACGTAACTAAGTGTTCATTGTGATCCTATGGTGGAAATAAATTAAATGAAATATTTGACGTTTACTATCTTAACGCGATATTGAGTTTTGCCACAAACCGTGGACAAGGCCTACAGAGCGAGACCTAAAGTACTAGTAATGGTCCCCTATGTCTCGATAGTCTTTATATTTAAAATGCAACTAAACGGGTGTGTGGTGTAAACTACACGGATTTTTATATTGAGCTTTAGTTTCTCAAAGTTTCCGCTAGGGGCGCTTTTCAGTGGATAACACCACACACCCGTTTAGTTGCTTGTTGCATTTGTAGAATCGAGGCTATAGTCTTAAGTTTTGCAGCAACTATCGTAACGATTACAACGATCGTCCGTGTATTACGTAGTCATCATCATCAGCAGCCTTTAGACGTCCACTACTGGACGAGGCCTCCCCCATTTAAGGAAAGGGGGGGGATTTGCTATAATCACCACTTTGGCAGGTGGATTGGTGATCGCAGTACTGGTGTTGAGTACTCAGGTGGATGCTGCTGCCCATTCCCTGGTGTAATCTCTTAGTCGGCTTTTACCGACATACAGTAGATGTTACGTAGTATTCATCTTAGTAGTCATTAATCTGTGCCATTTCTATCGAGCGTGCGCACAGATAAGTTGATAGTTTCTTTAAACTACAGGAACGATTATCGTAATTGTCATCGTTACGATGGTTGCTGCAAAACTCAGACTAGGGCCTCTGATTAGATAGAACGTCCTACACACAACCTCAAAACTGTTTTATTTTGCAGGTAAAGATTACCCGGAAGTCCTAGAAAAGGTCAAATTCGCATCCTTGTCATGGACAAAGGACAACAAAGGCTTATTTTATTCTGTGAGTATGCTAACTAAAAGCTTTCAAACTTAATGCCCGCTAATACGATTCAATATTCCGTGTGATTCTGTACTGTTTTCCTTGATATCCCAGCGCTAGCGGTTTTAAAGGTTTTATTTTGAATGTAATTTCCTTACAATGGCATTGATTGAATGGTCACACGTCACATATCACGCCTAGATTAACATACCACAAGGTAAAAAATATGAGATATTACTGCAGTCGTAGAGGAAAAAGTAAAATAATTAAAATAAAATTAGTAAAATTTTACGCTAAAACAATTACATTGCAACTAAATTTAACTTTATTAAATATATGCTTCATCATAAGCCGATAGATTTCCACTGCTGGACGAGGCCTCCTCACAGAATGCAATGGGGGGATTGGGCTAATCCCCAAGCTTGGCAGATTCAGCATAGACCCCTTAGTCTCCTCTCGTGCATGGCGTAAAAGCCGACTAAGGGATTATACCAGGGGGTGGGCAGCAACATCTAAGAGTGCGACTCAGCGTGATGTAGTGTTAAGTGTGACTCAGCGCGATGTAGTATATGTACGCCATTAAGTGCGATTCAGCGTGATGTAGTATATGTACGCCATTAAGTGCGACTCGGCACGATGTAGTATATGTACGTCATTAAGTGCGACTCGGCGCGATGTAGTATATGTACGCTATTAAGCGCGACTCAGTGCGATGTAATATATATGTACGCCATTAAGTGCGACTCAGCGCGATTAAGTGTGTGTACCCTTAGCTACCAAACAAACTCATCTGAATTGTTTGTGTTCCAGCGTTACCCAGACCAAACTGGGAAGACGGATGGCTCGGAGACCGAAGTAAACCGAGACCAGAAGCTGTGTTACCACCGATTGAACACGCTGCAGTCTCAAGACGTGGTCGTCGTTGAGTTCCCAGAAGAGCCCTTGTGGAGGATGTAAGTATATATTACAGAAAGATTGCGTCACGCAAAAAAAATGAGATATATTTTGACATAAAATATTATAATTTAAATATTTTAGTAATTAATTTAGTATTGTTTTAAAATTAAGATTTAAATTATATATTAGTACCTGGGTGATTGAACAGTTACTTGCACAAGAATTGCTCAAGTAAAGTTTCTAGAATACAGCTGTAACATCTCCTTCTCCCCACCCTCCAAGCACAGAAACGTGATTGTGTTTGTTCAAAGTACCATTTCTTCATCGTCTTATTAATCTCACTATAATAATTATGTTTTTCTTTAACAGTGATAGTCGTTCACAAGTACTGATCCAAGACAGGCCTCCGTACGTTTTGTACTATCTTTTTCTCGTAAATAAATCTCAACAGTTTCATACAAATGTAGAGTGCGTCTAATCCAGAGGTTCCCAAACTTTTTTTTCTCGTGGACCACTTTCAAAGTTTTACTATTATCGGTAGACCCCCTGCTGCTACATTTCTACTGTATTCCCAAAACTCCTAAAAAATATCACCCTAAATTGGGGGTGTTAAGAAGAAAAAAAAAGGTAGCACATTTTCTTGTGTCCTATTTATTAAAATAATTCTTGTGGTTATACAAAATTATTATTACAAACAATCGACAATTGACAAAAAATCAACAATGAACTCTGAAATGTAAATCAACAATAAAAAATAGTCATAGTTTTAATGAGACGGATGTACTTGATGAATTGACCGCAAATTATCCACTTACAACTTGTGAACCCCTGTTTTCTTTTAAAGTCTACGTGGACCCCCGTTTGGTCTCCTATGGACCCCTGGGGGTCCACCTGGACCACTTTGGGAACCTCTGGTCTAATCTAAAACTGAACGCCATTACCAACGCTATACCATTACATTAAAAAAAACCGTAACCACATGGACCGTTTTTGGAACGTCAAGCTTGTGCTAAGTGCCAAGCAAAAGCGGAGGCGGGGCGTGCAGTTTCTAGCCCCCCTATTCCCAAACTGAAAGTCACTCAGTGACTAACGTTTGACAAGTAAAATTACCATCAATTGACAAAATTAACACAACCAACTATTTGATTCACTTGTTTTCTTCGCACGAATCCAGTGCACCATAATCCATTAAGTACAGAAAATTTTGCACTGTCAACTTCCTCAAATGTTCAATTTCATAAAAAATAACAAACTCGATATAAATTTTCCAGCATTACGTTTTCGCGTGATAATTTTGAGCGTGGTTACAGACCTGCCGGTTCCATTCTTTACTACCTACAACAGCAGAGAAAAGAATTGAAACCGGGAGGTTAGAATGCAATACAAAATACAGCAATACAAATATGCCCGGTCAGCAAGCAACCGTCCGCATCGCTGATTAGATTTTTCTGGTAGTTCAGAAACAGCCATAAATCGTCACACACAAGCGCTAGATTACGACTGAGCGCCAATCAAGAATGCCCGGCGCATGAATCCGGTTTCAATTCTGGTTTTTGCTGTTCTAGGTAGAACAGAATAGAATCGGCAGGTCTGTGACCGCCCTGATGGTCATTTTACTGGTCAAACATTAATCACCGAGTGTGAAACTCACCAAGTCACTACTTAGCTTATCTGTTGTTACCATGTGAATCTATGTATGCTAGTTACTGACGCACTTTGAACAAACATTAGCATACGTAGTTGCTTGTACATTATAATAGTAAATCTTTGCAAATCCCTTTACCTTCTGTCACTAAACAATGCTTCGACTCATTAAAGCAAACATGCTTAGTACATAAACAGATTAGAAAAGAATTCCGTATTTGTCGTAGAAATAACAATAGATACGTGCAATAGAGATTACAGAATTTTAATGTTTTGTTGTGGTTAGGGTTCCGCACCCAAAGGGTGCCAAACGTGACCCTATTACTAAGCCTACACTGCCTGTCTGGATTAGGTCACAGAGGTATATCTCGGCTGGCATAAGAATACCCAAGTAATGAAGCCAAGGGATGAATTTCGGAAATTCCTTTCTTTTGTGCACCTATAGACCACGAAAGGAGTGTACCCTCCAAATTACAAGTACCTAGGGCTAACCATTTAGGCTGTGCGTTGATAGTCAGTCAGTGAGTGAGTCAGTAAGCGTGCCCACAGACCTGCCCATTCTATGCTGTTCTACCTAGAACAGCAAAGAACAGAATTGAAATCGGGTTCATCGTAACACACTTACCGGGCGCCGGGCATTCTTGATTGGCGCTGAGTCGTAATCTAGTATTTGTGTCTGACGACATAAGGCTCTTTCTGAACCGCCAGAACGTTCTGATCGGCGATGAGGACGGTTGCTTGCTGACCGGGCGTTCTTGCCGGTCCGGTTCGGTAGGACGAGTGTTACATTTTGTATTGCATTCTTGCCTCCCGATTTTAATTATTTTCTGTTCTAGGTAGAAAATAATAAAACAGGCAGGTCTGTGACCCCCCTTAGTCACACAACGATTTTATATATATTTACAAGATAATTAATAGTATGTGTAAACCATTAGCGGTGCAGAAGTGACCGACTGCGGGCGTTATCTGATCGTGTCGCCGGTTAAGGACTGCCGTGACAACTTGCTGTACTACGCGGACCTAAGCAAGTACCCCGAAATCAACGGCAACTTGCTCCTCACACAGATCGTGCACAAGTTCGAAGCTGATTATGAGGTAACTGATTCAATATCATCGCCTCCCCCTAACGTCGTAGCTAGGTGCTGGCCATGGGGGCGGCTGCCAGGGGCGCAATCCTCAATAGGGCGCACTCACAGACCCCCAATCTGGGTGATAGTAACTTCTGTTGCAATGTTTGCTGCTCTCTCTCTCCTAAAAGACACTAATTTTCGCGGCTTGCTCTGCTCGCCGTTAACAGCTGTTAAAGTGTTGCCTACTTTCACTGTTAAAATGTTTCATGTATAACTTAAACTTTATTTTAAAGTTATTGTATTGTTTCTCTTCCTACAAAACAAGGGGGAGCGCTAAATTCAAATATTGCCCTGGGCGCTCATGACCTTAGCTACGACACTGCCTCTGCCATATAATGCAATCAGGAGATTTGCCATAATCACCACGCTTGACAGATGGATTGGTTACAATATTGGTGTTGAATACTCAAATGGTGCTGCCTATCCCCTGGTGTAATCCCTTAGTTGGCTTACACGATACCCACAGGAGGAGACAGAGGGGTCTGTCCTCAGGCCGGATACGACACAACATACTTTTTACATATTATTAAACTATTTGATAAGATTACGTAAAATATGTTCATTCTTTCAGTATGTTACCAATGAGGGATCAGTATGCATTTTCCGCACGAACAAGAACGCGCCCAACTACAGACTGATCAAGATAGACCTTGACGATCACACTGAGGACAAATGGCAAACGCTAATAGAGGTAAGTGTACATCACATCATCATCATAACCAGCCGTTAGAGGAGGCCGGACACACCACTGCACATTACTGTGTATAATCACCATCATCAGCCTGTAGAAGTCCACTGTTTGACATAGTACTCCCCCTTAGAATGCCACGTCGCACGGTCCTGAGCCTCCTCCAGCCACCGACTCTCCCTGCGACGTTTATAATGTCTTTAGTCCATCGAGGGCCTTCCTCTACCGCGTCGTCCGGTTTGTGGTGCCACCTTTATTCCCTATCGGTTGTCAGTTCTGCGCTATATGACCTGATTACATAAAATACTGTAAATTAATTAATTTTAATATTTAATAACTTTAGACCTTTTTAACTTTTAGACCGATGTCAAAAAAAAGGAGTAGGTAATTTTATTCGGTTGTATTTTTTTAAAATGTAACATTCATTGTAACTAATTTGATGGAGGTTTTGCATTGATAACTTGTCTGTTTTGATAATAACTTTGTGTGTACCACATTTATGCAAATTAGTAATTATTATTATAAGGATAAATTATTTTTTTCGGGTTTTAAAGTTATTTTTAATACTTTTCAGGAACACCCTAGCGATGTATTGGACTGGGCCACGGCAGTTGACAATGATAAACTTGTTATCCACTATGTCAGAGATGTGAAGGTAATGTTAGATATATTCGAGTTAGCGGGATTCGAACCTGCACCTTCAACTGACTTAATCCTACTTATATTACAAATGCGAAAGATTCGATGTTTGTTTATATATAACTAGTTGCGCCCCGCGGTTTCACTCGCGTGAATAATGATGAAAATTGATGATGATGATGAAAAGTAGCCTATGTGTTAATCCATGGCGTAAAGTATCTCCATTCCAAATTTCACTCAAATCCATTCATTAGTTTTTACGTGAAAGAGTAACAAACATCCATCCATACTCACAAACATCCGCGTTTATAATATTAGTAGGATATTTGGTTGCAGGATAGGAGTTATGATGATACAGAACAACTCATGATTAGTCTGAAGTAAATAATACACCTGTAACAATATTTTCTAACATTCATACACACTCACACACTCACCCCTACACACACGTGATGGCTTCTCCTGTGATACCCAGACTCTTAAGAGACTGGTGGTAGCAGGAGAGCTGCACTCACCTACACACATATCTACATACACAAACACCTAGACCCACCCACTCACACACACCTACACCCACCCATTCACACTCGCACCTAACAAGTTTTTTATCAATTGTTAATATATATTAATAACAAACTTTAATATCTAAAATATCTATTATAGGTTGTATTGTAGGTAACTGCTACAAGGAGGAACACTGGCTTCTAAAATATAAGTTTTTCTTAGTTTAGGAGCCAAGGGGTCCATATAGATTTTTATATGCTGTACAATCTCTTTATTTGATACTGTTAGTTTGTATCAACCTTAGATTTTTATTTTGTACGTTTTTTATCGACAATAAACATTTTATTACTATTATTTATAATTATATATTTGTCATGCAGCGGGAATCGAACCCGCACCTCTCGTATCTCTTCCGGTTACTCGCCCGCCACGCCACGTATGTACCAAGATGCAGCTACTGACCATTTCCAATTCTCTATTTTCAGAGTGTTTTACAACTGCACAATATGGAGGCAGGCGCCCTAGTGCAGACCTTCGACCTCGACGTAGGCTCCATTGTCGGGTTCTCGGGCAAGAAGACGCAGTCCGAGATATTCTATCATTTCACGTCGTTCCTGTCTCCCGGAGTCATATTCCACGTGGATTTCAAGAAACAACCGTACAAGCCTACCGTAAGTTGACCCCCGTTTTCACTATCGACTCCTCGAGATACATTGTACATTACTTAGCACGTACTAATGTTAATAGACGTTACTTACTTAGCATGTACTAATGTTAATAGTCGTTACTCAAACTTACTAATACTAATAGACGTTACTTAGCACGTACTAATGCTAATAGACGTTACTTAGCACGTACTAATGCTGATAGACGTTATAAAACACGTACTAATGCTAATAGACGTTACAAAACACGTACTAATGCTAATAGATGTTACTTAGCACGTACTAATGCTAATAGACGTTACAAAACACGTACTAATGCTAATACACGTTACTTAGCACGTACTAATGCTGATAGACGTTATAAAACACGTACTAATGCTAATAGACGTTACAAAACACGTACTAATGCTAATACACGTTACTTAGCACGTACTAATGCTGATAGACGTTATAAAACACGTACTAATGCTAATAGACGTTACAAAACACGTACTAATGCTAATAGATGTTACTTAGCACGTACTAATGCTAATAGATGTTACTTAGCACGTATTAATGCTAATAGATGTTACTTAGCACGTACTAATGCTAATAGATGTTACCCAGCACTTTCCACTTTTTAATCATTAAGAACGTAGTTGTGTTGTGTTTCAGGTGTTCAGAGAAGTGACCGTGAAAGGCTTCGATCCGTCGCAGTACGAAGCTAAACAAGTGTTCTATAAAAGCAAGGACGGGACAAAAGTTCCTATGTTCATTGTCTCTAAAAAGGTAAGCTTTATACATATGGCATATAGCAAAATGCACATGCGAGTACACACGCCCTCTGTGGCGCAGCGGGCGAAGGTTGGCCTGCGACGGAGGAGGTTGCGGGTTCGATTCCCTTCTCTGCACAAATATTTTTTAAGATCTGCAGATATTTGTTCAGGGTATTCTGGATATTTTTCTATGTATAATAAAAAATATCTATGTAATGTATTGTATTAAGGGGGATGCTTTCGATTACTTAAAGCTCGTTTCACGCTAGATGGCGTGGAAAAACAGATATTGACTTTTTTATTTTTTGTTCAAAACTCGAGCGTCTTTAGTGAGTAATTTTACCGTTTGCGAGCACGGTGTAGGTCATAGAATTTGATGCAGCATGAATTTTCGTTAAAGAGTCGTTAGAAATTTCAAATTCACTATAAATAAGATCTGACAATTTGCCTCATGTAATTACACGCACGCACACTTCTACATTCACTGTTTTGTTTTTCACTAGATGGCGTTGTCATTATCCCCAGATGTTATATAGATGGCGTTAAAAAAATGTTTATAAGGTATCTCGATAATGATGGCGTTAAAGAAAATTGTTAGAAGGGATGAACCGCCACCATCCACCGACTTCCTGCCACCCTATAAAAAGTGCCGTGGTGTGCAGCGTAGAATCTATAATCCTCCTCCCGTGGATGTCGGAAAAGCTGACTAAGGGTTTACACCAGGGCATGGGCAGCAGCATCCATCTGAGTAACCGATACTGCAATCACCAATCAACCTGCCAAGGGTGGTAATTATGGCAAACACCCCCACAAAAATGAATGTCTTTTTACAGAAATTAATAAAAAGAAAAAACAAACAGATTAGGTATTTTTATTGGTTTATAATTACAAGTATTTTCCACTAGAAATATCATACACTGACAACAAATATTCATCAATAGGTAAGCGATCAGTGCAACTGCACATTTTGTCTTCGTATATTGTATTCATTGTTACCATTAGTGCCCATTGCATCTCTTCTAAATATAACTTTTCATTTAAAAAACCGACTTCCGCCATTGTATTCGACTAAATATTAGGATGAAAAAAAAATGATGAAAGAACCATAGTGGTGAAAGGATTATGATACTTTCTGAATGCAAATGCTTGGTTTGTTGCTGAAAATATCAAAATCGCCATATGTATGCCTAAAATATTTGAGGAGTTCCCTCAATTCCTCATGGATTCCATCATCAGAACTGGGTTTTGAAAAAAATGGGACCAATCTGGAAGTACATATATCTATTCAAATAAAAAAAGAATTTTCTAAATCGGTTCATAAACGCCGGAGATATGAGGTATCATCTTCATCATCATTAGATGTAGTTGATCTGATGATCAACTACATCATCATCAGCCTGTAGAAGTCCACTTAGGTGTCCCCTAGAGTGCCACGACGAACGGTCTTGAGCCGCCTCCATCCACAGATTTCCTGTGACGTTCATAATGCCTTTAGTCCATCGAGTGGAGGGCCTTCCTCTACAGCCTCGTCCGTTTTTCGGTCGCCACTCGAGAACCTTTATTCTCAAACGGTTATCAGTTCTGCGAGCTATATGACCTTCCCATTGCCACTTCAACTTGCTAATTCTGGTTGATCATCAGTGGCTAGAAAAAAATACATTTCTTGATATAGTTTTGTTTTAGACAATGTTGTAAGGGTTTTTTGTATGAGAAAAAATAACGTACATGATGTCATTTCATTGAGATCTATGCACTTTGCATTTTTCCGAACACGTCTCAATATATATTTCAGATAAAATCGCATTTTTGAAAAATGCTACCAGCTTTAGCATCATGCTGCTGATAAACTCATTTATAGGGTGTGGTGATACGGCGTTTGCAAACATAACAGTGTACAAATATTACTGTGTTGGAAATATATGATATTGGATAAACAATCAACAATCTGCCTCTCTCACTATTCCAAATTGACTCGCAGTCAGACGACTAGTTAGTAGTTTTATTAGTAGTAGAACATCTTGTGAAAGAGTTCGTCCGGGGAAGTACTACCACTGTACCTATTTCTGCCGCCAAGCAGTAGTGACCGCATTGCTGTGTTTCGGTTTGAAGGGTACGGGTGCCGGTGAAATTACAGGCACATGAGACTTTTCATCTTTATGTCTCAGGGTCGGTAGCGCGTGTGTAATGCCTCTGGTGTTACAAGCGTTCATAGGCTGCGGCAACTGCTTTCCATCTGGTGGGCCGTAAGCTTGTCTGCTTGCCAAGTAGCATAAAAAAAAAACGTTCCGATCTGTGAGTAACGTATAAATCATTTCCATGCTGTTCATGTTGTGGACCATTTCTCAAATCTTCTGCCATCAAATCTGGCTGACTGCTGTTGTGCATTATTATTTTTCGTGCAACCAGAGTCAGCTTCGTCAATTTCGGCTTCAAAATATTTCGTCCATAAATTAGGAGCTTGGTGTTAGATAAGATCTGAAAACATAACATATTTACTTATTACATTTTCATTCATTAAATTTTTAAAGATATTTCAAGTAATATAAATATCGAGCTGCGCCTCGCGGTTTCACCTGCGTGAACCATGATATTATTATTATGACGTTGATTTATTTTAAAACTCGTTATAAAATACATTTTTCACTATAAAGAAATACTACTTATCTATAAAAACAAATAGTATATAAAAACAGTATAGTAAAAAATATATTACAAAACGGTAAACCACCGACCGCGGAGCAAAGGCCCAAGCGGTCGGAGGCTAGGGCTGCAGAGAGAGGAACCTCCTGACTATGCGTGCCGAGTCCAGGAGTACTGCCTTCTGAATCTGACCGTTGATCCAACCATTTAGTGAGAGCCTCTCAAGGTATTGGTCGAGGCTCTTTGCTATAAGGCCATTCACAGAAACAACTATCGGGACGATAATCGTCGAATCCACATACCACATGGCGGTAATCTCGTGGGCCAAGTCAAGGTACTTGCTTGTTTATTATTATTATTATTATTATTAGGTATCTTCATTCCAAATTTCACTCAAATCCGTTCAGCCGTTTGGGCGTGAAGAAGTAACAAACATACTTATAAACTTTCGCATTTATAATATTAGTGTGATGTGATGAGATGAAGAGGTCAACCGACGAATCCAACTCGGATGGGCAGCGTTCGGGAAACTACGCCATATCTAGTTTGTTGGTTTTGTGAAAACTTCTTGTGAAAGAGTTCGTCCGGGGAAGTACTACCACCGTACCTATTTCTGCCACCAAGCAGTAGTGTTCGCATTGCTCTGTTTCGGTTTGAAGGGTACGGGTGCCAGTGAAATTACAGGCACATGAGACTTTTCACATTATGTCTCAGGGTCGGCAGCGCGCTTGTGATGCCTTTGGTGTTGCAGGCGTCCATAGGCTACGGAAACTGCTTTCCATCAGGTGGGCCGTATGCTTGTCTGCTTGCCAAGTAGTATAAAAAAAAATCTTCTCGTCGCCGATACCGCAGAGCCTCAAGACGAAAGTCTACACGCCAGTGTTGACTTACGGCACTGAGACGTGGTCGCTAACTATTGGCCGTATAGACAAGCTCAAAGTTGCGCAACGGGCTATGGAGAGAGCTATGCTAGGAGTTTCACCACGTGATAGAATCCGAAATGAGGAAATCCGTAGAAGAACCAAGGTCACCGACATAGCTCTCAGAATTAGTGGCAGTGGGCAGGTCATATAGCTCGAAGAAGTGATAACCGTTGGAGAATAAAGGTTCTCGAGTGGCGACCACAAACCGGACGACGCGTTAGAGGAAAGCTCTCCACTCGATGGAATAAAGACATTATAAACGTCGCGGGGAGTCGGTGGATGGAGACGGCTCAATACCGTTCGTCGTGGCATTCTAAGGGGAAGGCCTATGTCCAACAACAACAACAACGAAGGCTTCAAACAAAGGGCAGGCATCTTCTATAATAGTACTACTCTACTAGTAGGTAACACATTAAAATTATGTAAATATCTGTTTACTTACGAAATTTCACCGTGAAACCGTTATAACCTGGCTTGCACTCGTTTCAAAGACACCGCCCCAAAGAAAATTAATCGCATGACACCCACAGTGCACCATAGACAAGGACCATAGAGAAAAAAGTCAAGGAACATATAGGGAGAAATAAGTGCACTGGGCTAGGTAACCACAGACAAACAGAACACCTTAAATACAACAGGGCCACAAATCAAAAAATTTCAATATCGTTTTTAATGCAAAAATGGCATTTAGATGATTCCAATTTTTATATTCGAAAAAGACACCCATGGTTTTAGCGTTTAAAATAGTTCAATCACACAACTACCCATTTAGCATTTTGAGACTTTGATGACTAACTTCACAGCAAAGCAGCCATCTTTCCAGTTAATAATAATAATAATAATAATAACTTTATTACGAAACATAAAAGTGTCAGGTTTTGGAATGCGTTTCTTTTGAATGAAAGTTCAATAAGTTTGATTACTATTTTATTAAAACGAAACCGCAGTACTTGGAAATGTGTCTGTTTTGCATATAAGATTACCGTGATTATGGTTGTAATTGTTTATAAACAAACATGCAATATTTGTTAAATGACTGTTATTACAATCAGTCTGTACAATCAGTCTTAAAATACAGTGTTTCATTATTATACATAAGTATCCTTTGAATTAAATAATCACTTTTAAGATTATTAAGATTACTTTGGGATCACATCCTTTTCAATCAGTTTTAGGATGCCCTGTTTTTTGTCTCAGCAACTTGTAGCTTTTTGATATTATTTTATTTTATTTACTTGGGAAAAATCTGTATCCTGAGAAGTTTTGTATAAAAATATATTATGCCTTTACAACTCTTCCTTTGAAAATCTATGCCAAGAGGCTGAACACTAAGAGGTTCTGAATCATAACTGATTGGTAATCAATCGTCTGTACTGCTGTCTGAGCTTATAGATGAGGATTCACTGGAGTCTCTATCTTAATCGCTTCATCAAAAACGGTACAAATTCCATACCAGACAGACAGCCAACACAATCCTAGCCTATCGTTACTTGATGAAAACATTATCTGATTTTGGAAGTCCAGAGCAATGAATAAATTTAGTCATTGAGGAAAGTACAGACAGCGATTCAGATATACTCAAGTGAATCCTCATCTTCAAGCTCAGACAGCAGTACAGATGATTGATTACCAATCAGTTGATTCAGTACTTCCTAGTGTTCAGCCTCTTGACATAGATTTCCAAAGGAAGAGTCGTAAAGAGCAGACCTCAAAGTTATTAAAACTGATCAACAACATTAAAATATATTTTTATACAAAACTTCTCAGGATACAGATTTTTCCCAAGTAAATAATATAAAATAATATCAAAAAGCTACAAGTTGCTGAGACAAAAAACAAAGCATCCTAAAACTGATTGAAAAGGATGTAATCCCAAAGTAATGTTAAACTTTTTATACTTACTTATTTTAAAATTGATTATTTAAGCTAAAGGATTTTTATGTATAATAATGAAACACTTAATGAGATTACTGCGATGACTTAGATATTATTGATCGTAGATCTCATCGTTACTACTAATAAGTCAAAGATTTATGGAGTATTTTATTTTGTAATATTGCTAGATGAAGAGGTGATAGTTATGGATAAGTTTCTTCCGCATTTAATTACATTGATCTCAATGTAAATTTCAAGGTAGTGTAAGGTTCAAAATACGCATCTTATAATATACCATACATATATGTAGAAAAAAAAGATTTATAAAGTAATACAAAAAAAACTACTATCAAAACTTTGATAGGCTTTCCAGTAAAAAAATGAATTTTCGACTTGTGGCTCTTTTGCATTTAAGGAGCGAGATGACAACTTCATACTACACTTTGATATTGATATATTATCAGGGTTGCTACACCGAGTTTCTGAATCACAGCACGGTACACGGTCGGATTATAAAAACTAGTAGTTTTGCGAACAGAATACCTCAAGAGCACAAACTATCTTGTTTTTCGATAAAGTTTAAAAATCGCATCCATAGTCCGATCTAGCATATACCCAATCTTACTTGAACCACAAGTCGTTGAAACTCTAACAAATGAGAGCTCACGTAATATTGGTTTTCATTTTTATTTTTTCTCAAAAACTATATTGTAAAATAAATATATAAGTAAGTACATATATCAAGTTTCATCAAGATTAATTGAAAAATGCGGCGTACGCGAGTACTTACGTACATAGGTACATACATCCGAACAGACGATAGCAAATTTTGCCATATTATATTGCAAGGACTTACCTTGCTTTGCTCGCTCGGTCAATGACTAGTAATATTTTTTTTTATTGCTGCGAATGAAGTTACGAAAGTATAGTTTTTACATATTCTTTCGTTGTTTTATTTTTATTTTATAAAACTGAAACTTGAGTTTCAATAAAGTACGTTACAATAAAGTATTTTCTCGAAGGTACCTACTTTGTTGATATTGCAAAGTATAAAGAACATAGCCGCAAATAACTTTGTAAACTATGATTATAACGAACGGTTGGCAACCCTATCAGAGCCAGCTCATAAAGCCTAATAATTACGGGTGACTAGCAAGCACTAAACTTGTGACGTAGCGTTGCCTGGCAACGTCGCGTTTCGCAATTTTGGTGACAGACCCGAAAATAACGCGAGGCATACTTTTATTTATTTATCGCCATCTTTCACTATCTTTCTCAAAACTCGGTGCTCGAGGTCCATTTAACCGCCATCTCTGTCAAATTAAACAAAACAGGGTGCTCTGCGTAAAAATATCACGCTTCGATGGTAGGTGGCGACTCAAAATGGACATTAAAAACACTCACACATACGTAAAATTGGTCGTATTTCAAACTAATTTTAAAAATTACCCTTAGTAAATTTTTATTTGAAACAACCATTTGCGAGTACGATAATCATTAGAAAATCGAAAAAAAAATACGATATAAAGAACGACAATCTGTGGATTGAAAAAATACTTAAATTATTTTGTATGGGCAAGGCAACGAGAGCATTCACCTTAAGTATATCAGTTATCTAGTACCCATAACACAAGCTCTGCTTAGCTTGGGGCTAGATAATGTTGTGTGAAATGTCCAGCATTTATTTATTTATTATTTACATGGGGGTAAATATGACCATGAGGGTAAACACTAGGGCAAATATGGGCATGAGAAACACGCATATGAGGGCAAATACGGAAGGTCGCATCATTGGTAGACACCAAATAAAAGGTTGGACTACACTTATTTAATAAACAAAATGTCACGTGAATTTGTGAAATGTTAGTTTTTGTTAGTAGTAGAACTTCTTGTGAAAGAGTTCGTCCGGGGAAGTACTACCACCGTACCTATTTCTGCCGCCAAGCAGTAGTGTTTACATTGCTGTGTTTCGGTTTGAAGGGTACGGGTGCCGGTGAAATTACAGGCACATGAGACTTTTCATCTTTATGTCTCAGGGTCGGCAGCGCGCGTGTGATGTCTCTGGTGTTACAGGCGTTCATAGGCTACGGTAACTGCTTTCCATTTGGTGGGCCGTAAGCTTGTCTGCTTGCCAAGTAGCATAAAAAAAATACTAGCATAATTAACATTTTTCAGGATTTACCTCTTGGCGGTCAAAACCCAGTGTTGCTTTACGGATACGGCGGCTTCAACATCAACATTCAACCCAGCTTCAGCATCACGCGGCTGGTGTTCATGCAGCATCTCAATGGCATTGTAGCCATCCCCAACATTAGAGGCGGAGGGTCAGTACTTACACCTTTTACCCAAACTACCTTAAATACTCATACGGATGCTGCTGACCATCCCCTGGTGCAATCACTTAGTTGCCTTTTACGACATCCACGGGAGGAGTTGGTCATACTATTAGTGTAGTCATCTTTAGCACGAGGCCCCCCCCCATAAAATACAATGAGGGGAATTGCCATATTTGCCGACCTCTGTGGCGCGGCAGGCGAGTAGCTGGCTAAGATGCAGGAGATTGCTGGTTCGATTCCCGCTGCACGACAAATTATTGTATGATCTGCAAATATTTGTTCTGGTTCTGGGTGTTATGGTAACATGGTACAGTTTTGACCATAATTTAAGTCGCCCCGATGTACTTGCGCCATAGACCAATTTCTATAGCGCGGAAACCTTCTTTCTACCAATAGCAATCGCGCGCTACAATCTTGCGCTGTAATTGGTTAATCGATTTCGCGGTTAAATCGCGGCCGGTCGTGCGCCATCTTGTTCATCAGTCGACTCTGTCCGGCAGTGTACGAATCATGTCAGCGGGACAGAGCTATACTATACGTTCGGCTACTGTCTGATATCAGTCTGCGCTTTTCTGCGCAAACGAAAACAGTCGATCGGATTTATTTACTGGGTATAACTGTACTCGTAGTTCCTGATACCACAGGGAATCCTAGTTTGGGATCAAGACTACGTATGTGACTGTTGGGTGTTATGTTATATTCACCACGCTTGGCAGGCGGATTGGTGATCGCAGTATTTGATGTTGACTCAGGTAGATGCTGCTGCCCATCCCCTGGTGTAATTCCTTAGTAAGGCTTTTACTACATCCACGGGAGGAGAGAAGGGGTACACCACGGCACCAGTTAACCTTATTTTTGACCCTATTTAAAACCTAGAGCATCGGAAGATACGATCGTATCTGTCAAACATTCAAAAATTTTCAAAATTATTCTTCATTGACACTAGCGCAAAGGTCAAGGGAATTTTATTTTTAACTGACTTCAAAAAAAGGAGGAGGTTAAAATTTATAATCAGTTGTTTTTGGAGTGAAAACTCCAAAAACAACTGTACAGCTAGCACAAGCTAATTAACGTCAGTAACGATAGCGAGTCGCTAGTAAGAAATAGTAGCTAGTAAATGTCAAATATTAACCAATCAAATTAGAATGATTTCAAACTACCCCGATGTCATTGGCCAATATTACCATTTGCGGTTGTCTCGCTAGCGTCTTGGTAACGTGAGTCAGCCTGTGCTAGGCGTACAGATTATAAATTTTAAACACATATAAAAGTAAAAAGTAAAAAAAATAATATCATATATAAGTATCAATAATTTCGTTGATTGTCCTTTAATGCTTTGAAGTAATTAAACTATTATTTTCTACTTTTTAGTTTTAGTTTGTATATATATAGGCACAGGCTTGAAGTCGGCTTATGTTTTTTTCCAAAAATTAACTTTAATATATTTTAGCGACCCAATTAGTACAAACTGCCTTTCAACTTGAGTGTTTATTATTTCAGGGAATACGGTGAGCGATGGCACAACGCCGGCCGCCTGCTCAACAAACAGAACGTGTTCGACGACTTCCAGTACGCGGCGGAATACCTAGTCGCTAATAAATACACCAAACCCTCCCTTATTACCATCCAGGGAGGGTCTAATGGAGGACTGTTAGTGGCAGCTTGCATAAACCAGCGGCCTGACCTCTTTGGAGCAGCTATAGTGCAAGTCGGGTGAGTACACTAGTGAAGATATATACCAAAACCCTTATTACCATCCAGGGAGGGTTTTACGGAAGCCCAATTCTCTTAATTATTTTAAAACTACACTGAAAGTTAACCGAATCGAGATGAATTGTGAATTGTCAGAACGTTGGTATTCTGTTCATCCTGTCCATCTGTCCCTCATAATAACAATTTAGTCTACTTTCGATTCACGGTGTCTACCATTAGGTAGGATAGTTATATATCATTGAAAAGAGTAAAGAGAGACTCCATCTAAAAAGTTTTTAGCTAAAAAGCTAAAAACTTTGAATCGTTTCGGTCAGTAGTGTAGTAACATTTTTCTCAAGGAGAGAAGTGCCTTTAGCTTATTTTTAAAACGTACTGTGTCATTTTCCTTTATGCGCTCTAGTACTTTACTAAAGATATTTGTCGCCATACAAAAAACACTGTTATGCATAAGTGTCGTGCCGTCAGTGCTACGGCACTGTTCTCAACATCAAATACAGCGATCACCAATCCACCTGCTAAGCGTGGTGATTATAGCAATTCCCCCCATTGTATTTATGGGGGAGGTCTCTTCCAGCATTGGTCGTTTAAAGGCTGGTGATGATGCAAAAGTGTAGTCTTCGATTTTACATTACTTACACAACACAATATGTTTTTATTACGCATATTAAAATAAGCCAGTCCCCATCATAAACATGTTTTACGACCTCTGCGGCGCAGTGGACGAGCAGCCGGCTGAGATGCAAGGGTTCGATTCCCGCTGCGAAACAAATGTTTGTATGATCTGAAATATTTCCGGGTCTTGGTGTTATGGTACCATGGTACTCATAGTTCCTGATACCCACGACACAGGGAATCCTAGTGTGGGATCATGACTACTTAAGTGACTGTTGGGTGTTACGTTATGTTATGTATGTTATGTTATCAGTGTGGTTGTGTTTGCAGAGTGCTGGACATGCTGCGGTTCCAGAAGTTCACGATTGGGCACGCGTGGACGTCCGACTACGGCAGCTCCGACAACAAGACTCAGTTCGAGTATCTACTCAAGTACTCACCGCTGCACAACATACACCGACCTCAGAACGGTAACACAACACAAGCTTATATAGAATTTTTGTTGCTTTCTTGGTCACCTGCTTTATTTCAGCGACCAGCTTAACCGGTTTTTCGAATCGCGAAAAGAAGAATTCCCTAGACTTTGAGCTAGTTTCAATAAAGAATAATTTTGTGTTTTTTTTTTGTAATTTTGACTGATACAAATTTATCTCCCTTGACCTTACGCTATTTGTCAGTAAAGTCTATTTCTTATTTTGTTTTTTTTTACTTTTGACCGATAAGATCGTATCTTCCGATGCTCTACCGGTTAAGTATGTTCGTAAAGGGTCTTGTGATTGAATTCAGCACCTCGCAGAAGCTTTTTGTCCACAATATACAAATGTCAGTCTTCGGATATTAGGTAGAACCAGAGACTAGTGTAGAACCAAATAACATTAAATGGCAAACAATGAAATCAGATAAACACAAGAATTTAATAATTAACTTGTCGACGTTGCTGCTCTACAACCAGGTGTAATGGGCAGCAGCGTACCTTAGTTGGCTTTTAACGACATCCACGGGAGTAGACGGAGGAGTTTTTTTAGAGCCTATGCACACGGCGTGTTTTAGCCATGCATTTATATATCGCTACAAACGCGCAGGACAATGATTGTATATAATTGTTGATGTAGATTTATTCAATACAACTAGTAGGCTTAAGCGCTTACTCAGTGACAAATTTTTCTTATAATATTAGGTAACTTCGCATTTATCATTTAATTTCATTTTGTTTTTTGTATCTTCTTTTTTTTTCTCTCTTCGTCGTCTACGATTACTGTTTTTTACCGACTTAACAAAAAAGAGGAGGTTCTCAATTCGGTTGGTTTTTTTTTCTTTTTTTTTCTTTGTTTCCTCTTATCTCCGGCGTTCATGAACCGATTTGGAAAATTCTTTTTGTATTTGAATATACTTCCAGATTGGTCCCATTTTTTTTCAGAATCCAGTTCTGATGATGGAATCCATGAGGAATTGAGGGAACTCCTCAAATATTGTAGGCATACATATAGCGATTTTGATATTTTCAGCAACAAACCAAGCATTTGCATTCAGAAAGTATCATAATCCTTTCACCACTATGGTTCTTTCATCCAAATATTTAGTCGAATACAATGGCGGAAGTCGGTTTTTTAAATGAACAGTTATATGTTTACTCGTTTGTGACCTATATGTGGAAACTTCTAATTGGCCCTCTAGATACATGTAGTTCTTACATGTATTTTAGTTTATAATCCGTATGTGTACTAGCTGTAAGTTTTCCCAAAATAAAAATAAAATAAAATAATTTCCAGGTCATCCCGAATACCCGGCGACGCTCGTGCTGACGGCGGACCACGACGACCGCGTGGTGCCGCTGCACTCGCTCAAGTTCATCGCGGCGCTGCAGCACGAGGTGCAGGGCTCCACGCAGCGCCGCCCTCTGCTGGCGCGCGTCGACACCAAGGCGGGCCACGGCAGCGGCAAACCCACCGCTAAGATTGTAAGTAATTACTATTAAGTTTGTGTCACCGGGTTATTCTTGGTTACTATATGATGTGCAATAACTTATAACAAGATCCGGGTTAAGAGATGACTGCACTTATCTAGATTTTTGATCATTGTTTTTGTACGAGTTTTGATAGTATGTATTCGAAACTATGTGTAGTTTCGTTTCCTTCCATACATTTACTAACAGCGTCCTTAGTTATCTTCTCGGTTTCGCTAGGGGCGCTTCAAGTAAATGTATGGAAGAAAACGAAACTTCATATGGTTCGAAAACTATCAAAACTCGTACTAAGCCCCCTGATATAATTATCTTCAATGAAGGCTAGCAATAGTATATAAACTATGAATTAGATTCCCTGTTCAAAAGCTGCCGCATTTTCCCACGGTCAGGCTACTTTTGAGCTGGTAACCCAATTCCATAAGACATGCTGTAATTATTTTTCTACCCTAACAAAATATGGTTCTTTTGTGTGAAATAAATAAATAGTTTACATTGTTATTTAATTGTCATTGATACACAACGGCACAACTTTTTGATGAGTAGAAAATAAATTGTTTTGTTTTGTTCTCAGATCGAGGAGCACACGGATATCCTGTGCTTCATGACCCAGTCGTTAGACCTCAAGTTCGTCAAGTGAATCCACCTGCCATGTACAATTAGTATTAATTCTAAAATGCAAAGTATTATGTAAATATACCAACACAGTGTGTCAATGATTACCTCGGAGTCTTGAGAGACTGGTGATATTGTTACGCAACGCTAGCTAGCTATTTTTATGAATAAATCTTGTTTTTATTTTTTAATCTGAATTTTTTTTATACCCTGATTTTTAATTTCAGACAATTTTTGTAAACTAACAAATGTCAAAATATGCCACTGAGTATAAGTGTCATGATTGTGTAGCATACGTGTAAATGCTCATATGACAACATACATGACACTTATACACACAGTGGCATATTATCTTGACATTTGTTTGTTTACAAAAATTGTCTCAAATTAAAAATCTGAGGCCCAATTCTCTAATTTAAAAACATTCCAGTCTCGTGTCAGTCGCACTGTTTCATATAGCAACTATTTCATATTCTTCGCAAGAAACGCGAAGATTAAGTAATAGTCACTATACGTGACAGTGCGACTGAGACGAGATTATACTGCGAATTGAATGTTTTTAAATTAGAGAATTGGGCCTCAGGGTATAGGGTTATTCCCAGTCCTCCGATCGGAACTCCGATTGGTAGGAGGAGCGGGAATTTTTTTTCCCATTCCTCCGATTGAGCATCTAATAATCATTGTACAGTCAAGTGCAAAATAGATTAAATAAAATTATTATTATTTGATGTATTCATCTGTTCACTATACTTAATCACTGTATTCACCCAGAACACCCTGAACAAAAATTTCTGCAGATCGTACAAATATTTGTTCCGAGGCGGAATCGAACTCGCAACCTCCTGCGTCGCAGGCCAACCTTCGCCCGCCGCGTCGTTTTTTGTATGGTATTACAGAGTTTCTCAACAACGAGTGCACTACTTAGACTAGACCTAACAAGAAACCGATCACGTCTAGCGAAACAGTCCCGTCTGATCAAGATAACAGACAGGACTAGGTAAACAAAAATTAGGTACTTTCTGATCACGCACGACACGATTTGCGTGTCTAATCAAAAATCATCCCGAATTATGAACGAAAAATATTGAATGAAAAATCTCGAATGAATGACGAATGAGTTGCCTGATGGAAATCATTTTCCCCATTTTTAGGGCAATTTCAAAAAAGTTGGAAAATCAAAATTCTGATGATGCAGAACCATTTCGAGCACCCCAAAATGTTGCCTGATGGAAATAATTTTCCCCTTTTTTTAGGGTAATTTCCAAAAAGTTGGGAAATCAAAATTCTGATGATGCAGAACCATTTCCAGTACCCCAAAATGTTGCCTGATGGAAATAATTTTCCCCTTTTTTAGGGTAATTTCCAAAAAGTTGGAAAATCATAATTCTGATGATGCAGAACCATTTCGAGTACCCCAAAATGTTGCCTGATGGAAATAATTTCCCCCTTTTTTAGGGTAATGATTTTAGGGTAGCGATATGTTTTATAACTCATACATCAGAATTTTGATTTTCCAACTTTTTGGAAATTACTCTAAAAATGGGGTAAATTATTTCCATCAGGCAACATTTTGGGGTACTTGAAATGGTTCTGCACATCAGAATTTTGATTTTCCAACTTTTTGGAAATTACCCTAAAAATGGTGAAAATTATTTCCATCAGCCAACATTTTGGTGTACTCGAAATGGTTCTGCATCATCAGAATTTTGATTTCCAACTTTTTGGAAATTACCCTAAAAATGGGGAAAATTATTTCCATCAGGCAACATTTTGGGGTACTCGAAATGGTTCTGCATCATTAGAATTTGGATTTTCCATTTTTTTGGAAATTACCCTAAAAATGGGGAAAATTATTTCCATCAGGCAACATTTTGGTGTACTCGAAATGGTTCTGCATCATCAGAATTTTGATTTTCCAACTTTTTGGAAATTACCCTAAAAATGGGGAAAATTATTTCCATCAGGCAACATTTTGGTGAACTCGAAATGGTTCTGCATCATCAGAATTTTGATTTTCCAACTTTTTGGAAATTACTCTAAAAATGGGGAAAATTATTTCCATCAGGCAACATTTTGGGGTACTTGAAATGGTTCTGCATCATCAGAATTTGGATTTTCCAGTTTTTTTGGAAATTACCCTAAAAATGGGGAAAATTATTTCCATCAGGCAACATTTTGGTGAACTCGAAATGGTTCTGCATCATCAGAATTTTGATTTTCCAACTTTTTGGAAATTACTCTAAAAATGGGGAAAATTATTTCCATCAGGCAACATTTTGGAGTACTCGAAATGGTTCTGTATAATCATAATTTTGATATTGCTACTTTTTTAAATTACCCTAAAAATGGGGAAAAATTATTGGATCAGGCAACACCTCAGGATACTTGCTATGGTCCTGTATAAACAGAATTTTGATATGCTAGCTTTCGTGAAATTACCCTAAAAATGGGGAAAACTTATTGGACCAGGCAACACCTCAGGGTACTTGCTATGGTCCTGTATAAACAGAATTTTGATATGCCAACTTTTGTGAAATTACCTTAAAAATGAGGAAACTTACTCCTAGGGTTGCCAGCTAAACAATCAAAAAAGACAAATTTCTTTGTACGGACGGAGACACTGCTCAATCACGATTTTTCATTCGAGATTTTCAATTCGTGATCGTTTATTCATTCATTTCATTGTTTTGTGTTAATATTATCCATTTTGCTTTTTATTTGATCCAATGGCCGCGACGGTCAAGATTCTTGACCGTCGCATCTTGACTCAAGATGATATAATATGTAAGTAGGTATCAGTCAGGAAGTAACTACCTTATAAAAATTGATAATTTTATTTCACTGTACCTACTTCACTCACGGTAGGTAGTTGTTGAAGGAACAAAACTGGGCGAAAATCCAAATTACAATCTGTCCGACAAGTCAGGCTAACAGTTTGGAGTAATTTTGTTCAAACAGTTTGATCATCAAACTGTTGGTAGGACAGTTTAGAATAAACGAAAAATACACTATATGGCATTGACTGTACTTTTGGCGAAATAAACTAAGTGATAAAAACAAAAAACATTCAATCGGAGGAACGGGAAAAAAAATTCCCGCTCCTCCTACCAATCGGAGTTCCGATCGGAGGACTGGGAATAACCCGATGAGGCCTCCCCCTTTGAATACAATAGGATTTTTGCCATAATCACCACGCTTGGAAGACGGATCGATGATCGCAGTTTGCTGCTGCCCATCCCCTGGTGTAATGGTAAATAGTAAAGTTAGTGTAAATCCGTGAAGATTGTTTTTAAACTAAGCTGTTGGTATAATATGAAAGTAAATGAAATAGTAGTTACTAATTGTTTTGTGTAGATTGAGGTAGGTTAGGCTTTTTATTATCAGGCAAGGATACATTCAGTTTATAACTTTAAGCTGATAGACTACTAACAACGCGACGGATACCAAACGAAAATTAGTAGTTTCAACCAGATTTTTATAAACATTATTCTCATGAGTGATCTCCTCGAAATAATACAACTTGCATTTATTATTGAACTGTTTATTGTTTGTTTACTCTTACAGTAAGATGCTAAAAGCAAAGTTCAGTTGGGACTGCTCCTTCCCACGGTATAATATAGAATTAGTAACTTAGAACAAAATAAATAAAACGTTTCTGCCCTTCTGGCGACTACTCATTATCCAATAATAACAATCTTTTAATTTCTTTAAGCTTACGTCACTTATGCAACTTACAGCATCAAGAAATTGTTACAATGGCCTCGATTTAAAATCGTGTTTACGAATACATTTGAATTAAATTCATGTCATGTTAATTTTGATACAGTATAAGAGTAACAAAAAACCAGACGTATTAGAAACTGTTGCGTTAACCATATACCATAATACAAACATTTTCGCTCAAAAAACTTGTCAGTTATGAATAGCTATCGCAACAAAATCTAAACACTCTCTGGCTGTGATATTAAATAACATAGCAGTGTCGTATTTTCATCTAAGTATATAGATATCGTCGGACCCAATACAATGAAATGTACAATTAGCAAGATACAGATCATACAAACCGACGCGCCGCGTATTTTAAAACGAGTGCCCACGCCGGCCGGTCGCTTCACACTTAATAACATCTAGAAAGTGTCATTAATAAAACACTATACTAACACAGTTGAGTACATGCATATAGATTACACAAAGACTAATAAAATAACAAGCTACCTTAGCCTAGGTCGATGACACAAACGCTACACAGCTCCACTGGTCCTAAAGTCTACAATTACACATTTCATAGCTTAGGGTCGGGAGACTTAAATCTACTTAATGAAAGTTAGTTAAAAATCGAGGCCAAACTGTTTTAATCGCCGGAATCCCCGAAAACGAGAGCCGTGGAATAGTGAATGAAACTAGACAGTACCGCGAGTATAATGTCACGTCTATTTCGAAGAAACGATTGTGTGTCGTGGATTTCGGCGATTACTACTATATACTAAACTAAGGAGACATCATGGCCGCATGATGTAACTTTAGCGTTCGTCGAGACCGGCAGCCGACTACCATTGTATTTCGAACTCACCTAAACCATACATAATATAGTATAACTTTGCCTAAACTTACATTATTAGTGAATAACAAGCATAGAATATAGCAGAAAATCTAATATTATAAATGGTCGTACCGCTGCCGAGTCCCAATCAATCGGTTTTGGTTTGGCTCCACAGCCTTAAGTTTCCAAATAATTCGTTCCTACATAGTTTTACTGATATTTCGTGTCGACTACAATATGAAAATAGCCACCTATTTTATTATAACTAAATTGTAAACGTAATGTTCGCGATACATAGATATTATATATTCTAATGGATAATTAAAAAGGTCTCTCACCATTGTACAATAGTATAATTTTTATAATAACAATGGTGTTGATTCTGTAAAGGATTCTCGAAATTCTTAAAACTTTTACATAAAATTCTTTAATTGCGCCCAAATTATCGCGTGCTCTTTCTAATAGACAGAAATAAAAGGGACCGCGATCATTTCAGAGCGGTTTTTAATAGAATGCTACACAGAACCCTCACCAACTATAAACAGTGATTGAAAATTGCTGTTGAATCTTTCAAAGCCCATCAGCTAAATAATTTCCGTGGCTTTCTAACAAAAAATAAACATTTATTATTCTAAAATAAAAAGATAATTGAAAAAAAAAAACAAACAGAAATTACAAGATCCGAGATCAAAAAGATTTTGGTGAATATATCATAAGCTGGAAAATAACATTTGTTTAGTGAAGATGGAGAAAATGTCCCGAACTGTTCCTCGCTTTGAAATATTCACACATATTTATTGCATTCGAATTGAGAGAACATAAGGATATAATAAAGTGCTTAACTAACCAATGACCAGCGAGCTTCTTACTCAGGGATACCGTTGGTGATGGGTTTGGTGCCCGTGCTTGTCGGTCCATTTTGCATCCTGAAAATTGCAATGTGATTCAAACATGTATGTCGATGTTAACGGGCGGTTACGGTAACCAACGATGACAATTAATGTATGAAAAAAAACTGTCAAAAGTAATTGGTTTAACACTAGGCTGGAAAACCGTTGAACGACCCGTTAATATGTCAGAGTACTGTAGCCTAGAATGCATTCTAAGAGCTGCAGCCTTTGGTCAAGCTATCTATTTCCATCGTGCAGGAAGATAATACTTCTAGCTTTATATCTGGGGCCTAATTCACGTAATTATTTGACTTTCAATTCACATCATAATCTTACGATGATTCGATTAATCGAACGTTGACTGAGAAGTCAATGTTCGATTAATCGCCAACCTTTCTGAAGGCGTTCGTTAGAGCGAGAACGATAACGTATGCATGTGAAGGCCAAAGCACACCGGATGCGTATGCAGCACCTAACGTAGACACGCGCATCTCTACGTATGTACACGCTTGCGTGCACGTCACGCAAGCAAAATACAGTTCCATACATTACAAAGTCATGGTACGTCTACGCACGAAGTAACAGATGTAACAGTGGACTGAAATAAGATAATACTGTGAATTGAATGTTTTATAATTACGAGAATTGGGTTTCAGATGACTGTAGGCATCTCAGGACGGATCTCGTTCTAAAAGTTAGTTTTTGTTATGGCCCATGTTTTGCAAGGCATATTTCATACTCACGTGTCAAGTCCCATGAGCGCCAAAGCGCGCAGAGCGGCGCGCGAGCACTGCTCGTGTGAGTGCGCGGTGGACGGCCCGCCTCCGTGGCACATAACCGGCGGCTCCGTTGAGAGCGACACCAGAGACAAGTACTCGCCGTGATTACGCTGAAAGAGATGTACATAAACTCCTTTATTATTGTTCATGAGACATGTAGCGAATTTAATTTAGATACTAGTAAAAATGCGGCTTGTCTGCATCTAACAAGATAATGATCAATTTTGCGGCAGTAAAGCCGCGAGCGGCATCACACGCGCCGTCTACTGACAACTGAATTTCTTATTCAATGTGAATAAAGTTCAATTGCTTCTACACCGTAACAGCGACCATCGCCAGCGTCGTGCTGAGCTTTGCCGAGATGATAAACTTCCACATAAATGATGCACAAGCAGTCGTCTACTGCTGGGTGTCCCTAATGGTGGTGGATCCCACCACAACAATGCCCTATTCGGATCGCAATGATTAAAAAAATAATCATAAAATAAATATAAACAATGCTGGACATTTCACACACTATTACCTAGCCCCTAGCTAAGCAGAGCTTGTGTTATGGCAACTAGATAACTGATATACTTAATACAATACATTGCATAGATAGATATTTTTTATTATACATAGAAAATACCCAGAACATTCTGAACAAATATCCGCAGACCGTACAAATATTTGTTCTTTTTGGGAATCGACCCCGCAACCTCCTGCGTCGCAGGCGAACCTTCGCCCGCCGCGCCACAGAGGTCGATAGGAGGAGATAGTTGTGTGTACTATATATACCTTGGGGAAGTCTGAGAACTGTACGGTGAATCCCAGTAGGTGAGCAAGGTACATCAGCTGGTCCTTGGCCCCCGGCGAGGAGCCCCCCGCGCTCCCTCCGCTTGTTCCATTGCCCGCTGCAACGTTTGGGCTGGGAGTAATGCTCGGATTGCTCGTTTCGCTCGCACCTGGAAGCAATAGTACAAAACAATGAAACAAACATACGCTTACCATTTTAATCCCCACAGTGTACATTTTTCTGTTTATTAATAGCATGGTAGAAATTTACCAAAACAAAATTGCCACGGATATTTTATGGAGAGACTGATGAACGATCTCAGCGGACACTTTGTCAACCTCAATTTCTATACAAAACTCCATGTTACTACATCAGTTATTACTGAAACCTCGTTATGCGATAAAAAACCAGATTATATTGGTCATTATGCGTCAGAAGGAAAGAAAGCTTTAGCAAATCTAGTCGTGAATAAGCAATGGCGGCGCTGAGCTCACCACAAGCCACATCTATATCTCTACGATTGTGCGACCCACAGAGAAGAGGTCCCCCTTCGAAGAAAAAGGCGTGTTTAAATGTATCTAAAGTTACCGTTAATAGTTCCCGTGATGTGTCCGGCCTAAAGGATTACACCAGAGGATGGGGAGCAACATCCATCCGAGTAATCCACACCAATACTGTGATCACCAACCAGCTGCCAAGAGTGGTGTGGTTATTGCAAATCCCCACTAACATGAGAATGCAATAGGGGATTTCCCATAGATGGGGGAGGGCTCGTACAGCAGTGGACGTGTACCGGCTGATGATGATAGTAGTAAGCATTTCATATGGATATCACGATTTCTGTGGCGCGGCGGGCGAGTAGTCGGCTGAGATGCGGAGAGGTTGCTTGCAAGAGGTTGCGGGTTCGATTCCTGCTGCGGGACAAATGTTTGCATGATCTGCAAATATTTGTTCCGGGTCTGGGTGTTATGTTACCATGGTACTCGTAATTCCTGATACCCTCGTGGGTATCAGGAATTACACAATTTGTGTGTCGTCACAGGGAATCCTAGTGTGGGATCAAGACTACGTATGTGACTGTTGGGTGTTATGTTATACAGGGTGTTTTTTTGAAATGGGACAGTATGGGGATATTCGAATCCATAAGAGATACGGGAAAACTGTCTTTGGAACCATTTGCTCATTTTGTATGAAAACGAGTTTGGCATAGTTCTTTTTTTTGGTAAAGCGTGAGTTCTCCATAAGTTTTTTTTTTTTTTTGATTTGATTTAAAAAAAAAATTAATGCTTACCGATTCAGTTTCATGTAAGGATTGTTTCATTATGTCGGAAGAAAAAAATCTGAGCAGCAGAAGTTAGTCAAATTTAATAAAATGTTTTCTCATACAATTTGTAAGTAATCTGGTACCTACGTTAATAAAACTATCGCAAAAAAAAACATTGCCCCATTTCAAAAAAACACCCTGTACATGATGTTGTATCGTCGCTTATGGAATACTAACCAATACATACATACCTTTGAGTTTTTTAATTCTAGGGCATGGTTTCATGGTGACTGGACGTTTGAGAAAATTTATAAATATATGGTACCATTGGTTGTGTGTGTCTGTTGTGTCCGCTGGTGGTATTGGTGGTCCATGAGCAGCACGCCGGGCACGGGCTGGCGCGCGTCTCCGGGGCTGCTAGCCGCGCCCTGACCCTCACCATCCTGAACATTACACACAAACACTTAAGATAAGATAAGATAATATTTATTCACAAGAAAATTAATAAACTAAACATAAAGGAACTAAATTTAGTGCTTTCATGACAGTTAAACTCAATTCAAGCACCTACCGGATGAAAGTTTAAATACTAAATAAAATTCCTGGATCAAAACATAGGTAGGTACTTAAATTATAGTTCAACAATAATGAGCATCCTCAATAAAGATAGCAGTAACAGTAGTAAAACTTTACCTTCCGTGCTAGTTTAAAAAAACTGTGTAACGGCAAGGTAACGCTTCCCACGTACTTTGTAGGCCGTTGTGGTGTGTTCGGACTAAGGATAGACCCCTCTATCTCCTCCAGTGGATTTCTTAAAAGCCGGCCAAGGACCACACCAGGGGATAGGCAAAAGCATCCGCCTCAGTACTCAACACTAATACTGCAATAACCAATTCACTGGCCAAGTATGGTGACGTGGTGTGTCCGGACTAAGGATAGACCCCTCGGTCTCCTCTCGTGGATGTCGTAATAGCCGACTAAGGCCACCACGGGATGGGCAGCAGCATCCACCTGAATACTCAACACCAATCAGCTTGCCAAGCATGCTGATTATGGTGATCCCCCCCATTGCATTCTATGGAGATGACCTGGTCCAGCAGTGGACCTCAAAGGCTGATGATGATGATGACTCTGTAGACACGTCTTACACTAATATGTATTGAAGTACGCATTGCAATGTATACTAGGCCCATTTCAAGCAATAAGCACTAGTGGATTTTTTTCCGTTTGGTCCAAAAATCTACCTTCTTATAGTTTTACCCAAAATATAAGTCGCCCCGATGTACTTGCGCCGTAGCACAACTTCTATAGCGCGGGAAACTTCTTTCTACCAATAGCAATCGCGAGCTAAAATCTTGCGCTGTTATTGGTTAATTGATTTCGCGGTAAAATCGCGGCGCGGGAAACTTCTTTCTACCAATAGCAATCGCGAGCTAAAATCTTGCGCTGTTATTGGTTAATCGATTTCGCGGTAAAATCGCGGCCGGTCTGTATGTGTATCATATGTACGTATGATACACAATCATGACACTTATACACAGTTGTTACACATTGGTGCTACCTAGTAACTGCTGAGTTGCAATTACCTACTTAGAGCGTCTCATGGAAACAGCCTAAACACGAGGCGCCAATGCCAACGCAGCACAACGTGACTTGCCGAGCGCCCCACCTCATGACCGGAAGCCTACATACCCCGGATCCACCAGACACTCTTGGTTCTAACATCGACCATTAGACATGTCGTAATTTAGTTATAATTTTGTAATCTTTATATATTAAATTCTTTAAAATTAAATTGCATTTTTTTGCATCTCTCGGGAGCGCTCGTCATAATTCAGTGGCATATCTTGACATTTGTTTGTTTACAAAAATTGTCTAAGATTAAAAATCAGAGTCAAGTTAATTTTCCCACTTACTTTCCGTTTGGTGTCAGTGGTGCTCTTGTCAGTGGCGCTCACACTTGGCTCTTTGCTCGCCGGCAGCACCGGCACCGGCTCGGGCGCGTTCGAATTAATTTCCATCGCTAGAAGAACATCTGAAATTATTATGACGATACATCAAATGTGAGACAACACCAATGACCCTAGTCTGATATTTGCATCACTGCTTACGATCCACGCTCATGTTACACGTGTTTTTGTATGGATATTGAAATCTACAGCTGACAGTTTCGGAGACATTTTATCTATACAAATTTTATATATACCCGGTGTTACACGTTCGCGAGTGTGTGTAAGAAGTAAATAATAATAATAAATAAATAAATGCTGGACATTTCACACAACATTATCTAGCCCCAAGCTAAGCAGAGCTTGTGTTATGGGTACTATATAACTGATATACTTAAAACAATACATTGCATAGATAGATATTTTTTTATTATACATAGAAAAATACCCAGAACACCCTGAACAAATATCTGCAGATCGAACTAATATTTGTTCCGAGGCAGGAATCGAACCCACAACCTCCTGCGTCGCAGGCGAACCATCGCCCGCCGCGCCACAGAGGTCGTCACAAATACCATATTGGCAATGGACTAGATCAATTTGAACAAAGGAAATCAGATCATATAAACTCTTAAACACATCGGGTCGAATAAAATAAAACATTAATAAATTTTGTTTGCCTGCTTGAAAGGACGGCCCCTTCTACATGCCTCAAAAGGACCAGTACGACGAGAGCAAATGGTACGATAAAGGCGTGTACTCACTGTGCGCGGCGCGTCGCTTGGCCGCCTTCTTGTTGGGCCCCAGTCCCGTAGCGGCGTGCGGCGGCGCCACGCACTGCACCAGAAACTCGCGGCGCCGCGCCGCTCCGCGCTCCTCCAGCACGCGGTACTGCGGCGAGCGCGCACGCACAGCGTGTCGCGCAACCGCGAGCCGCGAGATCGGGTTGTCGCTGCCGCCGGCCGCCATCGCGCACGAGACGCCGCCTTCCTGTAATAGACAGTTGTAAAATATAATAATAAGCAGACAAGGGCGTCTTAAACTATGCTGGGGCCCTTGGTCACACAAGAATTTAAGGCCCTTTTGGAAAGTAAAGATAGCTAATTATACTAACATTTTTCTGTTATGATCTTCAATTTATTATGGGTTAAGTGCAACCAGACAAACAACAATTTTGACGGTAGCGCTGTTAGATACTGTGCTCGACAAAAATGTTTTGGAATAAATGTGAGAGATATTGTCGGTCCTTCGGGGCCCCCTGACGATGGGGGGCCCTGGGCACGGGCTCCGTGTGCCCTTATGGTAAAGACGGTATTACTAGTAGACCAGACTAACTTGGGAACTAGGATTAATGCACAAACCAGTACAACTAATATTAACAACTAAAAATCCCTACAAACCCCCACAACTCCTAAAACCCCTGAAAAACCAAAGTATTTTTCTGTTATTTTATGGAATTCGACTGTTGCCACACACAATGCCAATACACATTCTTTGCATTAGAATTAGAACTATGCAGACCTTGATCAAGTTCCTAGGTTTCTTCTTAGTGGGTTGGTGTCGCCGCTTGTCGAGTGCCTGGCGCGGGCGCAGCATAGCGGGCGGCCAGCGCGTGCGCATCTCTTCCAACATCTTCTCGGCGGCGCGACGTTTCGACACTTTCTTGCCGTTGCCCTCTCCTTCGGTTTCCATGTCGCCCACCGTGCAAATTGTTATAAACACCTGGAAACGTACAACAGTGGTCTTTAATAATAAGATCGTCTGACGGTGTCGTCTTGTAGGCCTTTAAGACGGTGCAAAACTTGTCTTATTGACTTTGATGCTGGTGTCGAGTTGATATCACAAATTTTCTATGACTGGGAGGAATCGCCTTAGGCGTCTTTTATGATTTGTCTAAGGCATTTGATTGTGTACATCATGAAACATTGATTAGGAAACAACATGGCTATGGTATTATGGGTGCTGCTCCAGACCTTTTTACTACTTACTTAATTGACATAATACAAAGAGTTGACGTTAAAGGGAAAATGTTCTCTCGGGTCAGTGTTAACAATGGGTGTACCACTTGATGCATACTAGGACCATTCTTGTTTTTAATTAACATTAGTGATAAATTATAGAAGTTATTTCGTTAGCAGATAACGGGTCGCTTGTATTTAAAATGAATATGTCCATGACAGGCAGAATCAAAACACTCATGAAAGATATGAGTCTGAGCTGGGAACACTCACTCGCTGGCTGCTGCTACATGAATTTTAGACTAAGAAATGTATATGAAACAAGACTAAGTTGTTTTCATTAATTTCATGTTAGATATTATGTTATTTACCCTCATGTGCGGCGGTCCGCGCTCCGACTTAACGGTGAAGATGACGGTGAGATTGCGCTTCAAGGCGAGCTCGTGCACCAGCGACACCGGGGACTTCACTTCCGAGCTCAGTGGATCGGGGCTGCTCTCGTCTGATACATTTGACAACACACCAACACGTGAGATATTATATTAGTATTTAGGGCCAACAGGAATACCTAACTGTGTCAAACTAAACTACGGTAATTTTTTATTTTTTTTTCTTTCATCTGCAGTCTTCAGACTATGAGCAGGTATGATGAGTCGGGATTGCGAGAGAAGTGATCCAGCGACCGCTTCTACTCTTTTGTACATCATGTTCTGGTGAGTTCCATGGCATCTATTCTTTTCAGTCGCCTCATGATAAGCCATATTAGGGCTTAGTGAGTCGCTGTGCCATTTGATTGGGGTGGTTTCTCAGTTTTTCCTGGTAGGCTTGAGCACTAGTTTTGATTTCTTCATATAAACTATGGATATGGACAGCGAATGGACAAAACAAATATATGGAAAAGGCGTCGTCGAGGCACGCACGCTCCGGCGTTTCTAAATGAATTATTCTAATTTAAATTATGGGAAATAACATTTTAACTGGGGTGTAGTGAGCATTGTTTCCTGCTTATCTGAACTCAACCAGCCCAGCTTCCTTAAAATAACTGAGAAGGACCGTGGGTTGCTGGCATCCTCGTCGTTTGTCGATCGATTGACACAATTAGAAAGCGGTATACAGGACTTATAGACTAACCTGCGTCTGGATCGGGCGGTGGATCGGCGTGCGGCGGTCGCTGCGAGCGCAAATCAAGCAGCGCCCGCGCTGCCGCGTCGTGCCTCGCTGCTTGCGGGGTGCCGCCCTCGCCGAGCCAAGCGCGGCCACCCACCGCCACGCGCACGCGGTATACGAGCGCCGGGCCCGCCAGTCGCGGGAAGCCGACCCAGCTGCGCGCGCAGCTGCGCCCGCGCACCATGCCCGGCACGCCGCCCAGCGCGCTCATCGCCAGCGGCACGGGCGGTACGGACGTGTACACCGCGGGCTGGCATAGCTTCATGGCCAGCGCGTTCAGCTCCACTGTAGGCATCACTGCGGTTAACGTTATGTTAGATTAGTTTAGTAGGCGCTTCCCACCTAGTGGTAAGACCGATTATCAAAGTAAGCCAAGCCGTGTTTGTTGCCTGATTATTTATGTTTATTTATTCTTTTAGTCTTGGTCGCGTTGGAACAGGAGTAATTTTAGTTTATAAGACGATTAAAAATGATCCTTGTGATTTCAATAAATAAAATTCTTTTGATTTGATTTTATTTTAGTTGAGCTCGGAGTGGACCAGAAATTTTACAAATGCGTCGTTATGCGAAAAAAAACCAGATTATATTGGTCATTATGCGTCAGAACGAAGACGGCGTCATTAGACACTACACCACGAGTAGGGTGAACCGGAAATGATCAAGAATTTTATGAATGGTGAGTGCCCTAACGACGCGTGATTGTCGGCTTTAGAAGGAGAAATAGATGGTTACAAATTTTATGCTCTGATCAGTAAGCCTGAACGAATGGCTTCGTTACAAGCATCTACCAGAGCTCTCACAAAGAAACAGCACTCAAGATAGCTCTCGTTGAGTTCGATTATTAATACGGTTCTTAGAATGTGCAAGTGTCAGTTACCTGAGTGCCTGTGGTGGTGGTGCACGGGCGCATGCGCGTGCGCGGCGCGCGGCGGCGGCGCGGGAAAGCCGGTGGCAGCTAAGGCCGCGTTCGCCGCCGCGTGTTGTGCGCGCTTTATTGACGAACCCTAAAATAAAGCAAGCAAAGTGTAACAGAGTTAATCGATATCACACTAAGAATGGTAATGTGTAATTGATTTCAAGCTGATATAAAAGTACATGTAGCGACTTTCTTATGGAGTAAGCATACTGTGCACTGAGATAAGCGATATGTGATACGTCGCATGAAGTCGGTGGATGGAGGCGGCTCAAAACCGTTCGTCGTGGCATTCTAGGGGGGAGGCTTATGGCCAGCAGTGGACTTATATAGGCTGATGATGATTATGGATAAAGTATATCTAACATACGGCCCGTTTGATGTGAAGTGGCCACCGTCGACACCGGAGGCAATGTCGTTGTCCCTGGCCTGCTTAGACCATTTTAAATCTCAATCATTAGGTCAAAGACCAGTGTTGGTCCTGAAAAGGGCCTAGTGACCTATGTTAAAATAACCAGTGTGATGAAAGAGCTCAAATACCCCTCTTCTTCATCTTCAAGACTGTCTGCAACCCAAAGAAAGTCAAAGAAGTAATTTGTTATGTTACCTCAGCTGTGTATTCTTCAGTATCACCCAGGCGGAGTGTTACTGTGAATACTTTCTTGTGAGCTGGTCCCTGTTCTGATGTGAGGCGGTATTGATGTTTTATCTGTAATCCAAATGGATCAATTAATATCAGCTGGACATAAAAAAAAACAATAGAACAGACTATACAGGTCGCGCAACGAGTTATGAGCGCTGACCTGCAATGCGCAGTAGTCATTTTTTTTTGTCTGTTTAGCATAAAAAAAATGATGTTTTTGTTTTATGTTTGGGGGGGAGAGGCGCGACGGCAGAGGCGGCCAGCGCCAGCGCGTATTGGTTGATCAGTCACCTTCCGTACCGCGTGCCCCGCACTCGCGTCTCGCGCTCCTTAGATACAGACTACCACTTTCACCGAGCGCTCATAACTCGTTGCGCAACCTATATCAGGCCTGTCGAATTCAAGATAAGACAAAAAAAATTGTATATTGTAAATAGTTTGTACTTTATAAATTGCACCGTAAAGTATGAGAACGATCTTAAGAACACCAAAAATTACAGTTTTTAATGGGAATTTTTAAATTGGAACACACTCAAGATCGTTCTCAGAGTCAAGTTCGATTTACTAATATGGGCCTTAAGACATCTGTTGATTGGCTTATGACAAACTAACGCGGGCGCGTTAGGAGCGTTAGCTCAAGCGAATTTGTGCGGAAAGAATCATTGGACCGCACGGATATAGTACTATACCGGGAGTAAAAAGACTACTCCCGAAAACTGAAACTGACCATGATTCTGAAAATATTTAAGCTGAAATAACACGAAAAAAAATGCTCACTTTTGGTCCGCTTTTTTCGTGTTTTCTTTATAAATATCCACAAAATATCGTTAAAGGAACACAAAAACCTAATTTCCATCATTAAAAACACGTTAATAAATAAAAACGTGAAAAAAAAGCAATGAAAACCACAAAAGCAAATACTCGCGCTCCTCGTCAATCAGCTGACCGGGAGCGTTGAACTCGTGCGGCCGGAATAAATGCGTTCATTGCTGGCTGACAAATACGATACGAAACGAAAAAAAAGTTTTTCTCCGGTATGAATCACTTCTCAGATGAAAGCTATTTTATATAGCTATGATATAGGTAGCTTTACCGGTACCTTCAGTATTCGGGAGCTGTCTTTTTACACGCTGTATATAGTTATATATAGTTGGACCGTTCTTCGAAGACAATGCTAGAGCAGCCGAAACCATTCATGGAAAGCGTTATCGGGCCTTAATAACGGATTTTTTTAATGCCAATTCTGACTGATAACGCCATGGACAAATTTTAGTTCCAACGGGACAGCACCACAGCTCATACATCCCGAGCCACGACCGCTTAGTTGCGTCCTTTGTTCCTCGGTCGCCTAATTACCAGCCATGTATACACCCTTCCCACTGGCTTCGAAAATGACTTCTGCCACGTCTTTCAGTCAAACAAATGGGACATCTCACCTTATTGTACCTGGCCAATTCATTGACCAGGCACATAGGAGTCTTCTCTTTACTGTTGGCCTGCCCGGCTGACGGGTGACACGCCTCGTGGTCCCCCGCCGCCATGGCCCCCTCCTCATCCAATCCATCCGCATCGTTATTCGAGAGTACAGTGTCTGCCGAGTCTGCCTTTTCGTTCTGAGATTCTGGAGTGGTGGACAATTCCTTTATCGGCTCCTCGGAAGGCGTTGGCGGGCACATACCTGCATTAGTCAAATTACTATTTAAATGTGACCTAAGAATGCCGATCCTGCGGGCCACGACCCCGCATCTTGCCGTGCCCTGATCAGTTTGGCCATAAATCGAAATGACGATAGCTGTGAATTAGTTGGCACTGTCAAGTTAAGCACCGATTGATGATCGATCCATGGCCAACTTGGTCAAGGCATTGCAGATTTTAGGCGAATATGTGGGTTTGAGTCCAGCTGGATCAGAACATTTGGGTTTCAGAAAAAAATAAGAAACTATTACATTTAAAATGGTTAAAACATTATAGCTATTTTAACCCGGCGAGAGTGTGGCAGGGTATGAATACCCGCTAGACACTAGTGTATAGCACTAGTCTCTAGTCTAGACTAGAGAAAAGACTAGACACTAGACATGACTAGAGAATATATTAGACACTTGTGTCTTATTGTATTGGATACACACTCAAACGCGTGTATTAATTAAAGATGATTAAAGTTTATTCCATTGCATAGGAAATTTGCTTTAAGCTTTATCAAGTCTAGCAAAGAAAAAACTTTACAACAAATGTTTGAACGTGTCTCCAATCATAAATAACCTCCGTAAAAGAATCATTGTTAATTTTATTGTATCTCAGGTAAGAAAAATAAGCAGATAAGGTACACACACAATTATGTAAACGCAAATAACTTTTGAATCAAATTCTTGTTGCACAATCTACTACTAAGCAACTAAAATATACCTCAAGTATAGGAGAAAAACAGCAAAATAATAAAAAATATTTCTATTGTATACTCAAAAGTAACTGACCAGAGTAGTCAGAACTATGCAATGTGGAGTTCGTTAGAGACGACAGTGTCGGCGAAAGAGGTCCGCGGATATCTATGTCGGAATGAAATATTGGTTAGTATAGGCATAGATAAGGTAGCTATATGACTTAGTTAAGGGAAATAGGATACTAGCATTTGCTCGCGGTTCCGCCAGAAGGAACCTCTATTGGCTCCGCCTATGTGAACCTCTATAGCCTATATTATGTTATTCTGATGTATAATACTATAAAGTTTCATTATAATCCATCTAGTAGTTTTTTCCATTAGTAGGATATTTAAAGAAAGATATTCCTACATATCTTAGGCATATCGTAGTTGAGTGAGTTATAGCAAGATTCGAATGATAAAAAGATACAATGTCAATAGTAGATAATCATCCAGATCAACATAATCATCATAATCATCAGCCTGAAGACGTCCACTGCTGAGCATAGGCCTCCCCCTAGATTGCCATGACACACAAAACACACACATATTCACACACAATTGTGGATTTATATCATCCACATAAAATTCAATTAAAATTACCGAAAGGCTTTGTCAGATCGGCTTTGTTCTGTGGTGGCCCACTATACAATTTCAAATCGATTTAGTTTTTCCTACCTTTTGCTAACAATCACGGTAAAAAATCTGGTTAAATAAACTAAATACTGGCTAAACACTTAATAAAGTAGGGTTAGCGAGTACTAAAGCGCCCATTACATTATCCAATTTGCAGAGCGCTAGATTTAGTGCTGCAGTGCGATATAAAAAGAGCTCACTCATTACACTAGACTAGGTAGCGAAGCTAGTTAGTTTAACTTCCTTTCATTTCGGTAGTGATCGTCGGCCAAACCGCATCTTTCGAAGAGCGCTAAACGATTATGGTATCATCAAAACACCACAAAGTTGGCATTGCTTTAGCAATCATGTCGAGTTCAATGATAGTAATAAATAAAAAAAGAAGCAGAAAATGTTTTTTTCTTTTTTTTATCTTTATGCTTTTTATCCCAAAGAAATGTCTTTGTATAATTCTAATAGATTTAAGAGAACTTCTCTTTCCTTAATCGATGGTTGCGTCATTTTGCCAAAAACCAAAAATACGTCCTCCTGTTCGAGCGCACGCCAACTGACTGACCGGGCAAAGCTAGTGCTTAGCACGCTAGTCTGCTTTACACCATGCAATTTAGCGCGCTAGCTAGTGTACGAGATGTGCTAGTGCGGCAGAGTCCATGCGATCGCACTAGATTGGATCACTACTTGTCTAACTGCCATTACACAATACAAATTTAGCACGCTAGCTCATCTAGCGCTCTGCAAATTGGATAATGTAATGGGCGCTTAAGATCTTACTTGATATAAAGTATGGTTAGAAAGTACTTACTTGTCGCGGTGATGGAGTGCGAGGACTGCGTGGAGACTGAATGCGAGGGGGAGGGCGCGGCCGGGAGCGGCCCGTGGTACGGCTGCATGTACCCACCGCCCATGTACGCGCGGCGCAGCGGCTTCATTTGCTGCAAACGATAAGAATTACTTGAACTGTCGCATGAAAACGTTAAAATCATCGTCGTTGCTCGCTTGTTTATATGGGCAATATACTTAAGGACAACCCGAGGTCACTCCACGAAGCCTGCGAAGACCCCAGGAAGCTTCTGTGCTTCTAGACGGAGTTAGGCTGGCTAACTATCGAGCTAGTTTACTCTCACGCATAATGGACCATCCATAGAGTTCGAATGCGGAAAAGGGAGTTCTTTAACATTAACATGGCCAATATACACAAATGTGCTTGTGTCACACGCACCGGTGTGCTGAGTATGAGTTTGGTTATCCAACCCTCTTGACTACCTCTGTGGCGCGGCTGGCGAGTATCCGGCTGAGATGCGAGAGGTTGCGGATTCGATTCCCGCTGCGACACAATGTTTGCATGATCTGCAAATATTTGTTCCGTGTCTGGGTGTTGTGGTGCCATGGTGTACTCTTAGTTCCTGATACCCACGACACTGGGAATCCTAGTGTGGGATCAGGGATCAGGGTGATTCTAAAACTTCGGATACGTTTCCGATCGGATTCGTTAGTTTTTCATTTCGATGTGGTAAGTAACTAAAACAATTTTCTCTAGTAAAACACAGTAAAAAACAATAAATATTGTATATTACTGTGTTTTACTAGAGAAAATTGTTAGAAAATTGTTTTAGTTACTTACCACATCGAAATTAAAAACTAACGAATCCGATCGGAAACGTTTCCGACGTTTTAGAATCGCCCAGCAGGACTATGAACTAGACTGTTGGGTGTTATGTTATGTATCCGATATGTTGTACGTCAAATTGTCGAAACGGGCGACTAGAGGCTATGAGCTGTTTAGATTTCCATGTAAAGATACTAACAATACTGTAAAGATAAAAATAATGTTTTGATTTGATGATGACATACTGGGTGGTGCGCATGGTGCTGCTGCGGCGGGTGGTGCATGGCGCGGATGGGGTGCGGCGCACGCTGGGCGTGGTGCACCCCCATGCCGAGCCCGCCCATCCCTTGGTGCATGCCGCCGCCGCCGCCTGACGGTCCCAGCGGTACCCTGCAAGCAATGACGGAAGACTATGAAACACATGCTATCTAAGTGGCATTCTGTCGAAAGTGACAAACCCAACAAAAACTCTCTAGATAAATCTTGGCGCTGGTACACCAGTTGGGCAGTAGGTAATGAAATATATAGAATGAACATTGGTTGAGTTAAAGCAATAAGTCTGCCATACCACAATTCAACTACAGAGAGCTGATTCTAAGTTTTTAGCACACAAATGACACGGACGTATGGTGTAGTGTAACAAGGATTTTGTGTGGCGACACCGATGAGCGCCCCTAGCGTACACTCTGTGAGCCTCATTTTCCTTACAAAAATCCGTGGTACACTACCTGCACCATACGTCCGTGTCAATTGCTTGTCAAAACTCAGAATCAGCTCTGAGGTACAGGTGCGGCAGAAGAAGTGCTCTTTCACACTGCGGTTACAACGCGGGCGATAATGTCAACCATGTTCATATAGATTTGTCGGGTCAATGTTTCTTTCTTCGTCAACTGCGTTAGTTAAGTCATTGACCGATAAAAACACCAGTTACTGTTGACAAGCACTTTCCGCTGCCCGCTCCCATGCACGAGTAACACGAGTCTTGTTTTACGTACTGAACTCGCATTAGGCGGCCTTGATTAGCTGTTCATTTAACACAAAGACTTTAGCTCCCGCGGTATCGAAATAGATGTAGTTTTGTTTAGTGAGGGTAATAGATAGTAACAAGTCCTTAATAAAAATGTTTTTGTGTAGTTTTAAATTTAAGTAAACTAAAGCTTTACAATAAGAATAATGGGTAAGCAGGTGTCATAGAGTTGAACATTTTGCAATCTTATGTGAACAAGACCTTAGGTTAGACATTACTTAAGAGTTCCTCGCTCTAAGTACGGACTTGTATATAGAAGCGAGGGCTCTTGCTCTGGCCAGCTCAAGGAGTATTACACACAACGAGTATTTGTTTGTTTAGTCATAGCTACTTATGATAAATAATACACTTTGTTGCACACCAGTGTCGAGATTACGTAACTCTGTTGCAATCGGTTTCATTGCTATTTTAATCAAATTTTGCAATTACCTACCTAATTTACCCAGTCTATGGGTATAATCTAGTCTAAAAGGGCAGTGAAGCTTTGTAGGCAAATTACGTAAATAGGGTAATCGCAAGAGCGTCATTTCGGATAGAAAAACTATCAAAAATTATTCTATATTCTTTTAACTTATATGACAGGATAACAATAAAAATATGTTTGGAAATGGAAAACAATAAATGATTGCAGAGTTTGAAGCAAACCAATTAGAAAAAGCTTAGATGGAACTAGTGTAATTTGTAAAACGGATTCTCTAACCTTTTCTTGCGTCGGCAAAGAAAGGATTTCATTTGAAAAATCGCAACTAAGAAGTTAACATCACAATAAGAAGTTTCACATGCTTTCACCCCAGTTCACTGGGCGACGCCGGACACCCTTCCGTCTGGTAGGTCTGTACACCACTGCACTGTTATTCCAACTGGCAGGTCAGTTCAATGGGAAATGATATATTAGTCACGGTGAAGAAAGGAGGGTGTTCTCGGACCCCGTGCTTCAATAGAGACATCGTCATATGTTCCTTTGTGGACCTTTATGGACGAGTTTGGACAAAGACTGCCGCAAAAGACCCTCGACATATCAACAAATTACACAATATTAGCATATGAATGGCTTCTTCACTTTATAGTCCAATATAAAACAGTGTTATTAAAATAGTGTCGAAGTTTGAGTTGACCAAGTCCTTAGTGGTGTTAAGATGAACCCTTTGCTTCGATATTTGTTAGAAGATAAGCAAAATCTTTCCACACTTTTGGAATTGAAATAACAAATTATTAACTGCCATAGATTTAGGGCATTTTAAAGTTTATGAAATAACAGACAAAGTGTCCTCTCTGATGCATTTGCTTCCTCCCCTATTTATATAAGAATTTAAAAAATATGAATAGCATACTAAATAATAACTCAGGGACTTATAATAGTTGAACTAGCTGAAAGACCGCTCCGACTATGCACATACAAATAAAGCCACAAATGAAGACAAAAAATGACTAAAATTATTATTCTACGCTTCATAAAACAGCATTATGGTGTAGGAGCTTCTTGTAAAAGTTTGCCAGGGCAAGTACTACCACTATTTCTGCCGCCAAGAAGTAGTGCTTGCATCGCTGTGTTCCAGTTTGAACACAGTAATGCGGTCCATCCAACGTTGTCTGGAAGAATGTTAAGGCTGCTCGTTGTGTTTTATTAAGTTACTATTAATACAGTACAACAGGCATTTTAATTTATTTTTCATGTTTGTTCTTGCTCAAATCATGTTGCAACAGCTGAACCAACATTGATTTATATAAATACTAGTATTTGCTCATGGCTCTGCCCCCATGGAACCACATTGTCTTTCCTCGCATGGAATCTCTATTATAAATTATAGCCTATATGTTATTCTGATGTATTAGCTATAATACTGTAAGGTTTAATCTAAGCCCGTACAGTAGTTTCCCGTGAAAGAGTAACAAACATCCATCCATCAATGCTGAGCTGAAACCTATTTGCAGCAGTGATCTGGGATGCGCAGAGGGTATCAAATGTTTGCGTATATATCTCTAGGTAAATTTTACCTGTATTTCATTTAATTTCTTGTATTCTTACCTATTTTCCCTCTTGTCAAACCTGACAATTTGTAGCAAACAAATGTTTTTTATCTTTATATTTATCACCCTCAAACTTTAACATTTATAACATAAGTGGGTTTGCAACTTGATTTACTAATTTATAAATCACAGATTTACAAAAAGTGGAATTTTAAAACCGTGTCTCATTGACAATTCCAATATGTAAAAGCAGTTGGTTGGCTTACAGAAGACTGCTATAAAATGAAAATTAGTCCCATACTTATTTCACATCTTAGACTACAAGAAATAAGAAGCTAGAGGGTAGGAAAACCTGCTCTACAGTTTATTAGAGGTGACTAAACCACATGGACTCAATCGTAGCTGGTTATCAAAGATCAGCTACAAATGTGGACTAAAGGAAAAGTTCTATTTGATTATCATTTTTAGAGCTTTATAACTAACTATTTGTGGCAAAATAATATATTCAAATATTTTTTATTTCTTCCATACCACAAAAATGTTTGTATCTTAGCTAACTGCAGCAACCAAACGTCCCCACCAAGGATACTCTTCAGGCTCAAGTCTCGTAATGAAGTGGGGCGAGTTTAATTCCTTTAGAGCATGCATGTCAAACTCAAAGTCATTGGTGGGCCAAATGCCTAAAGACTATAGAATCAGTGGGTCGCAAAACCCAACCATAAAGAAAACAAACTCTAGGGACTCTAAAAACTATAGGGGTTTAGGGGGAAGTACTACCTACTAGGTATATCTACATATATACTACATAGTAGGTAGTACTGCCCCCCTATCCCCTAACTGAAAGCCCCTCGGTGACTAACGTTTGGCAAGTAAAATGACTATCAATTGACAATTCTTTAAGATAATTTTTCATATTCTTACTTGTCAAACGTTAGTCACCGAGTGACTTTCAGTTTGGAAATAGGGGTGCAGGACGCTAATCGTTTATTGAATCATTACCTAATAGTAAAATTACAGAAAAATATACTATATGTTCTTAAAATTGAATCGGGCCGCAGTCAAAGCTGTAAAGGGCCGCATATCAAACATGCGGCCCGCGGGCCGCATGTTTGATATGCTTGCTTTAGAGGAACCCATAAAATTTAAGCTCACAAGTCGGATCCAGATAAAAGCCATTCATCCAATAGGTAACAGCTCACATTGTCTCACAAAATAAATGATGTGTCACCTGGGCAATTTTGTAGTTAGCCATTTTTGGGCCAAGCACGTTCTTTAATAAAATACACAGGTAGCCCTGATGGCAATGTCTAATGAGGTTAACTCATTTAATCAAGTAAAAGTAGGTATGAATTATTCTTGACTAATTAGAGTTCTTTGTGTTAGATTGAATCTACACTCTGTTTCTGAACTTTCACAAATTATTGACGTTTGACATGAAAAGTAGTAACGTAAAAGATTTCTATGAGTAAATTGCAAATAAAACAATAAAAAGCGGGACGTTACCTAGTAAGTGTTACGTGCCTGTTCTCTCTGTGAATAGGGGGCGGCATAGAGTGGTGTCCAGTGTGGTGCGCCTGGTGGGCCGCCAAGTGCTGCGGCGGGTGCCCCGGCATCGCCTGATGATGCATGTTCGGGTGATGCATCATCTTCACGTTCCACTGGTTGATACAAACAACTTTAGAAACCGACAAATAAACACCGAATGACAGATGCCGATAATGGCCTAGACGACTTGAATCCCTTACCTAAACTTTGTGCCGCCAACAAAATAGTCCCCCGGCTATGCAATTAACATAAATCCGCTCAAGAATCACGCCAATTACAATTTATTTTGGCAAACAGTAAAGAAAATCGTTTTGTTCAACATGCGGCCATGTTAAAAAATGTTACCAGCAGCAAGCAGCAAGCAAAAAGTAAACTAAACAAAACAAGTAGGTACAATGATGTTATAAGTCCTATCCAGTCCTATCCTACTAGGGAACTTAGCAAGAGAAGGAGTTCAATAAATTCCTCAGAATACTGACTTATTATTCTGAGATAAATTCTTATGACACTTGGATGTATTCTTATTTCACAGCAGACTACTGAGATACTATGAGTGATGCTTAGATGATATTGTTTTATTTTTATGTTTAAAATAAAACAATACCACCTCCTGCCCCCCCCCCCCCCCCCATTCCTTAGCTGAAAGTCACTCGGTGACTAACGTTTGACAAGTAAAACTACCATCAATTGACAGTTAGGTAGTGATCAGTTTTGTTAGTAGTAGAACTTCTTGTGAAAGAGTTCGTCCGGGGAAGTACTACCACCGTACCTATTTCTCCCGCCAAGCAGTAGTGTTCGCATTGCTGTGTTTCGGTTTGGGTGCCGGTGAAATTACAGGCACATGAGACTTTTCATCTATATGTCTCAGGGTCGGCAGCGAGCGTGTGATGCCTCTGGTGTTACATGCGTTCATAGGCTACGGTAACTGCTTTCCATCTGGTGGGCCGTAAGCTTGTCTGCTTGCCAAGTAGCATATAAAAAAAGTTCTTATTTATAATTTTGAGCAAAATGGTAATTTTACTTGTCAAACGTTAGTCACCGATTGACTTTCAGTTAGGGAATAGGGGGCTGTTCTTGGTGGGTTTAAGTTACGCACTTAGAAAATTTATAAAGCTCTAAGGTTCCGTAGGTTCAAATTGGGTCCCATTTAAATTACATTACGAGTAAGCCAAGCGAGTAAGGATCGATTCATGGTTCGAATGATTATTGAATTTTTCAAAAAAAAACAGAAATAATTAGACAAAACGTATCTTTTTACCCAATTGCGGCGACACAAAAGAGGGTAATGTAAAATAATAATCATAATTTTTATGTTTGACGACCTCTGTGGCGCGGAGGGTGAAAGTTCGCCTGCGACGCAGGAGGTTGCGGGTTCGTTTCCTGCCTCGGAACAAATATTTGTGCTATATGCAGATATTTGTTCAGGATGACAGGATGTTCTAAGTATTTTTCTATGTATAATAAAAAATATCTATCTATGTAATGTAATGTATCCATGGAAGTAATAAGTACTGTTGTACGTAGTACTTATTACTTCCATGAATGTATCTAGTACTTGGAGCAAGGAACAAAATGGAGCGGCAGTAACATTTGTTTTGTATGAAGTTTGCCCACCATTAGCTTGCCATTCAACCATTCATTTAATACTCTGTGACCTTTGATTGCCTCAGATTGCCTTCATTCAAAGTTTTGTTTACTTTTTGTGTTTTCGTAAATTTTCACTATTTTATTAGCAAATACCTATATTTTTTACTACACAAGTTGGATTTCACAATGCCTGAGTGTAATATTGTGCATTGTGGTACGAGGCAAAGCCAGTATCGGCCTGGGCTGACTTTACACAAGTGCTGCAACAGTTTTCATTGAAATTGTAGTTTTGCTTCATTATTTTGTTCTAAATATATGTTTCGCTAGTGAGCTTTAGAGTAAACATAAGGACATTAGTGCCATTATTGTGTAAAATATCATTATTTCATAGTAATTCATTTATTGCTTACAAGATTGTTTACAACTAGGGCTCGGTCGGGTAAATAGCCGACCCAATCCGACCCAAAAACCGAGCACGCCTTATTTATCAGAACAACCGCCCTGTGATCTAGTACCCATAAGTCAAGTCAAAGTTTCATTCATGTGTCAATTGTGTCAGTTTGTCTGTGAATAAAACTCTTGGAGCAAGCGACAAACTCGTACTTTAATGACGTAGTACTCTCCTTAGTCTGTGCTTTAATGTCTTTAATTGTTTATTATTTATTTGGGTCATCAATCATCAACGAATTAATTATTAAGTGTGCAAAAAAATGCAGTGTTTGATCAATTAAGTCAAATAGTCTCTCTCTCTATTCCTTCGGTCGCGCGCGACTCACGATGCCCGCTATTTACTGTTCAGTTTACGGATGTGTGAACAATTCAAAAAAATTAAGTAGTTTAAGTTTCTTCCGAATGCCTAAAGCTGAAGACAGGTAATCAAGCAATCATAATTACGTATATAATAATATATTCCTGTATACGGACTACGGAGAAATAGGTATCAACAGAATATCTAGTACCTATATAGAATGTAGATTCTAGACTGAAAATATTTTATTACAAATATGCCTGAGGCCATATTCGATTGACTTGGACGTTATGGTGTAAGTAGTACTTACAACATGAATTTGGTTAAGTATGAAAAATGAGGTTCTCACGGGTATAGCATAAAGGTGCTCATCAGTGTCTCCATACAAAATCCATGTTACACTAGGTACACTATACGTCCGTGTCAATAGATTGCAAAAAACTTAAGACTACTACCTCAGATCCTAGCATAGCAAATTCAGCAAGTTCAACCCTGCAATCAAGCAAGTATTCTTGCTGCATATACATACTGATTGTACATCTGACATATTTAAATAAAGAATATTGTTATGGCTGATGATGCGCATGACAATTGACTATATACTAGTGGTTCGCCCCGAACTGAGACCTCGCGATCACACCTTTATCAGCCTGACTACTTATGTAAGTCTTTTCCATATTTTCTATTATTATTTCTGAAAATTTTCACCTCGAGGTAATTTCCTACACATCATCGAAATAAACTTTGAATAGGACTAAGCAACGGGGTGTAATACTACATACCTGTTAGTATATCAAGTACCTGACGGATTAATTGATAACTTCCTTTGACGAAAACCATAGAACTCCAACTTCATTAAAATTCCTAGAAATGGGAGGTCAACAATGGATGTTATATTGGTTATTGTTTTATGGAGTACAAGTTTCTAAATTCTTCAATTTCAGACTTTTCCCTGTATTTGTGTCACAAAAGCTACAAGCATACCAAATTTCAGCTTTGTGGGATTGCTGGAAGTACCCTAGAATTTTTGATTTTTACTTTTTTTATTTTCCCTAATATCTCAGAAACTACTTAGTCTAAATACTTATTAAAAATAGTTTTGAAATGTGCAACGAAAGCGCTTTCATTAGACACCCCAGTTGATCTGACTGTCTCACTTTTATTTTTTTTACCCCTCCTGGACCCCAATATCTCATAAACCCCTGGACCGATGTAGCTCATAACCTTACCTAAAAATTGTACCAATACTATCTACCCCCATACTAAATTTCATGAAGATCGGATAATCGGTTAGGAAGTTTTCATCGGACAAACATACATACATACAAACGCCGATTCTTCAACTTGGAAGAATCGGCGTTTGTATGTACTCCGTTTGTAGAGACTCAGAGCACTTGCTTCGCTCGTTCAATTATATACCTGTGTCATCATCATCAGCCTATAGAAGTCCACTGCTGGGCATAGGCCTCCTCTATAGAATATCACAACAAACTGTCTTGAGCTGCCACCATCCACCATCTTCCATACATTATCATCTTGTTGGCCCATTGAGAGGGGGCCATTCCTTCACTGCATCATCCTTTTCGTGGTTGCCACTTGAGAACCTTTATTCCCAACGGCTGTCAGTTCTACAAGCCATATGGCATGCCCATTGCCACTTCAACTTGCTAACTCTGAGGGCTATGTCCGTGATCTTGGTTCTTCTACATATTTTTTTTTAGAATTTTGCATACTATCATGTTCTGATACTATATAATATTATAGTAACAGCAAGCTTATCTAATGATGGAGACATGGTTCACTATCGGGCCTAAAAAAATTATTTCAGTACATACTGATATCATCATCATCAACATCAGTTAGACGTATGTTTTAAATAATTACTAGTTAGGAAACATATTTTTTTGCCCAATTACTTTAGTTAGGTATACAAAGTTTTGTCTTTCTTCAGTGAGGATGGGTAATTAATTAAGCATCTATGTATATACATCAAGCATGTCAAACATGCGGCCCTTTACAACTTTGACTGCGGCCCGATTCAATTTTAAGAACACAGTATATTTTTCTTTCATTTTACTATTAAGAAATGATTAAATAAACGATTAGCGTCCTGCCCCCCTATTCCCTAACTGAAAGTCACTCACTCACTAACATCTGACAAGAATTGATCAAAATTATCATAAAGAATTGTCAATTGATAGTCATTTTACTTTTAGTTAGGGTAATTAATTGATTCAAGCGTGACTTTGCGGAAATCCATTCTACAATATAAAATAGACGAACAAATATATAGTAACAATTCCGCTCCTCTCCAACGAAAACTCTGAAAGAATTCGACACGTGTTTCGCCTCTCAACGAAGCATCCTCAGGGAACAGTAGGCTCACTGCGTGCTAGAACGAAAAAGACACACTACTGCAAAAACTCCGCAGCCATGTTGAATCGCAACATGGCTGAATTGAAATGGCTGAAACATGACGAATTCTTTCAGAGTTTTCGTTGGAGAGGAGCGGAATTGTTACTATATATTTGTTCGTCTATTTTATATTGTTTTAGTTAGGGAATAGGGTGCCCCCCTAGGGTACTACTAGGTATATCTATGAATGAGTTTGTTTTCTTCATGGTTGGGTTTTGCGGCCCACCGATTCTACAGTCTTTAAGCATTTGGCCCACCAATGTCTTTGAGTTTGACATGCATGATATACATGTATGGATGAGCGTTTAAACCTTGGAGCAAGGAACAAAATGGAGCGGCAGTAACATTGAATTTGTATGAAAATTGCCCACCATTAGCTTGCCATTCAACCATTCATTTAATACTCTGTGACCTATAATTGCCTTCATTCAAAGTTTTGTTTACTTTTTGTGTTTTCGTAAATTTTCACTATTTTATAAGCAAATACCTATATTTTTTACTACACAAGTTGGATTTCACAATGCCTGAGTGTAATATTGTGCATTGTGGTACAAGGCAAAGCCAGTATCGGCCTGGGCTGACTTTACGCAAGTGGTTCAACAGTTTTCATTGAAATTGTAGTTTTGCTTCATTATTTTGTTCTAAATGTATGTTTCGTAAGTGAGCTTTAGAATAAACATAAGGACATTAGTGCCATTGTTGTGTAAAATATCATTATTTCATAGTAATTCATTTATTGCTTACAAGATTGTTTACAACTAGGGCTTGGTCGGGCAAATAGCCGACCCAGTTCGACCCAAAAATCGGGCACGCCTTATTTATCAGAACAACCGCCCTGTGGTTTAAACCATTGAACTGATTTTGACAAATGAAGTGTTCAACAATTCAACTATAAGTATTTAAAAAAAATGGTGGCCTTCTTTGTTTTTAATTAAAATCGTAATTATGGAACGACAATTTTTTAACGCTTTACATATCCTTTGAAAGATCTTGCAAAATCAAAATGATTCATTTGGTGATTTTTTATTGAAAAGACGGAAATTTTAAACAAAAAAGTACGAAAGTATAGTAGATTGTATCATAAGGGCGAGAGATTCTAGAGTAGTGGAATCCTGAACGTAGCGAGGAATTCAAAGTACGTTGCCCGAGCCAAAAATATATTTTGCGCCCGAGTGATACACTCTACTTTTCATCACCCACTATGATAAAATAAAAGGCGCCTCATATTTTATTTCAAAACAAAACCATGAATTTCTCACAATCTGTGAAAATTGACGAAAACGCGGGCTGTAGTTCGCGCGTTTTTAATTTGTTTTTTTTTATTCAGTCGCGGCTAGCCGGCGGCGGCGCGACTATAGGCCGTCGTACCAGCCAGTATTTATTCAAACAATATTTGCGTTCGATTTCTTTGGCGCTGAACATAAGATGTTCCAAATTCTAAAAGTGCGCGGCAAAGATAATTGCGGCGCACTTATAAAGAGGATTAAAAACTCATTACTGTCCGCTAAAAGTTTCTTATAGAAAACACCACCTTTGGGTGCACTAAAAGGCGAACCAAGTCGTCCTTTTCGAATAGATGGGATGAAAAATTCACTATGAACCAGAGCGTGGAGCGTGAGAAAGGGCAACTTCTGCTGTTATAATTTTAAAATGTGGTCGCCATTTTCAATTGTTTTAGTAATTAATTGCTTTCAAAATCGATTTCAAGTTCACTGTAGTAGTTGGGCTATAGTTTTATATTTGCCCACTTGTTTTCCCGACAACTTATTTGAGATATAATGGCGACTTAGCCTGGCAGTATAAGAAAAAAGTTAAAAACATGAGAAATACCGCGAAGTTGGACGGTAGTGTTGCAGGTAATTAGCCGTGACTCCCGCGTGTGTTACCTATTTTACAATATCGTAACAGTAAAATGGCGTCAGGTACCTACTTATTTCCATCGCAACTCCCAAATGAGTGCGCCAAATAGGGTTTCTAACTACCGAGCTTGCTTAAAAATATCATGTTCTTTTTCAGGTTGAACGTATGGGCTAAATGCATTGGACGTGAAGATATACCGAATAAAAGAAATCCTGATAATTACCGCGTATGCGCTATACACTTCACATCGACTATGTTCGTAAACAAAAGGTTGAATTCCGAGGCCGTCCCTACACTTTATTTACCTACAAGTTTTGACAATTCTCAACCTGAAAACTCTGACAATTCCCAATCAAGTAGTTCTGCAGATTTTCAATCGAAATGTAATAAAGAAGTTCAAGATGATAAACCTACAGTTACGAAAATTGGCTGTATGAAACCACGTGCTGATGAGGTCCTTTCCGCTAGTACGGTGACGAAGTCTCAATTTGTGTGTAAGAAATGCTTGGCACGTGAAAAACTACCGATCACACAACATATCCCCACTACATCAGTTGCAACACAGACACAACTTACTGATCAAGAGCAACTGTCTGAGCGTGAGCATATCTCATACTCTTCTGTGTCTAATGAAACCGATCATGACTACGAACATACTGTTCTTCCAACCCAAACATTTTCAACCCACGCAAAAAATAAACGTTCAGGAGAGCAAACAACCCAAGACTTGGCCAGGACATCAAGAAAAAGGAAATTGAGTCATGAGAGTGAGAAGAAACGGAAAAAGTCTGAAAATGATTTAAAACACTCATTGAGCAAACAAGATGAAACAAAATCTATTTCTTCAATGACAATAAAATTGGAAGAAAATTTCACAGACAGTAAAATTAAGAAAATAAAAGAGGAGTCAGATGAAGAACACACAATAGCAAATGAAAGCTCAGCTAATATGGATAAAAAAAGTAAAACAAAAACAAAACTAGATGAAAAGTGTCAATATAGTGTAATAAAGGAAAGAAGCGATTCCGTTGAGAAAAAAATGAAATCAGATGAATTACAGATTTTACATACAAAAAAAATATCCAAGAACAGTTTCCTCAACAAATTCTTAAAGTGTGTACAAGAATTAAAATCCAAGTATAGAGGAAATATATACGATAAAGAACTTAAGTTTTTCGCCCTCAATTTATATTTTAGATGTCCTCAAACGTACCGGTTTCTTGAAAAAACTTTAATTTTGCCATCTACCAAAACTCTTCTTAGAACGAAAATCAATTTCAAACCAGGTGTTAGCGATGATTTAATCACGTTGTTGTCAAAAAGATTAAAAAATAACTCCCCAAATTACAAGTACTGCACAATATGTATGGACGAGATGGTACTAAGAAAGAATCTATATTACGACATCCACAATGACGAAATTATAGGATTTCACGAAATCGATGGAAAAAAATTTAAAGATATTGCTGGTAATGCTTTTGTCATGCTATTAAGAGGCTGCATTGAAAATTACAAACAGCCATTGGGATATGCCTTTACAGCCACTAACAAAAATTACGCGGAACAAAGTAATTGGTTAAACAAAGTCATCAGAAAACTTACTGATGCTGGCTTTGTGGTTTGTGCTGTCGTTTCAGACCAAGGCTCAAATTTTGTTAATTTTGCTAAATCAAAAGGCGTTTCTGCGGACAAGCCGTATTTTACAGTTGATGGCAGAAAAGTATTTTATATTTTCGATGTACCGCATCTATTTAAAAGTATCCGCGATAATTTATTGACTTGCAATTTTTTATACGATGGACAGAAATTGGCTAGCTGGAAACATGTGGAGGCTTTCTATAATAGGGACAAACAGAGAAATATTAGAATGGTACCAAAACTCACAGATGCACATCTAGACCCCAATCAATTTCAACGCTTGAATGTTCGTTATGCCGCGCAAGTTTTAAGCTATTCTGTAGCAGCAGGAATGTCATCTGAAATTGAATTGGGCATTCTACCAGCCAAAGCTCAAGAAACAGTTGATTTTATAGTAAAAGTCGATCAACTTTTTGATGTCCTGAATTCCAGTAAAGTAAGTGATCCCAATAAATACAAACGGGCATTTTCTGGCACAGTCAATCAAGTGGAATGTCTTAAAAGTTCTTTAGAGACTTTTAAAAACTTAAAGGCTTCCTCTGGAAAAGACACTACAAATGTTATTCAAGTTTTTACCGGCTTACAGATAACAATTAATGCTATTTTACATCTGCTAGATTATTTTATATCGCAAGGTCAGAATTTTTTTTTCACAAGACGATTCAATCAAGATCCTATTGAAAACATTTTTAGGGCAATTCGCCAACAAGGTGGAAATTCACGCGAGCCCACACCGATACAATTCAAAAGAGCGTTTTCAAACCTAGTATTTAGTTACTTGTTCAAGAATTCACCTTCTACGAATTGTGAATATTTAGATTCATTTTTCCTGTTCAAATCAGATATAGATGAAAATACCCTCTTCAAGAACCAGATTTCGCCGCGAGCGTCATCATCTCTTTGCGTCCATACCACGGACTATAGAATGGAGTTGCCTGCACAAAATGCTTTTAAATATGTATGTGGCTACCTTTTAAAAAAATGTTGTAATTTACACGATTGCCCAGCCTTTAATCAATTTATCAATTCTAGCGACGGAGATGCAAAAAACAACAAACTGTTAGTAAAATGTAATGCTTTTAATAAATCTAAGACATTTGGAAATCTCATTCTGCCTCCAGAAGAGTTTGTAAACTACATAGAAGAGTTTGAAAATATATTTCTAAAAAACATTGAAAAGTCATTGTTAGATATCGGGGCTGGCAAAAAACTTCTTGATTTATTTGAAACTGTAGAACATCAGCAAGCATGCCCCTGTTTTCCAGTAGAATATTTAATGAAACTGTACATTAGGCTGCGTATATACTATGCAATTAAATTAAATAATAGGAAAATTAAACGGACTTCTGCTAAAATTGTATATTTAAATGTTAAACATTTGTGATTTACATATGTAAAAAACTATTATTTAATGATGTGATGTGTTTTAAATTAAGTTACCTAGTAATATTATATGTCAATGCTAACAGGGTATTTTAATCCAATGTCCGTCTGTCGGGTTAGCTTGGTACAATTTGAAATCTGTTGTAGCAAGAAACCCTTAAATTTTGTTTTAAATCATTTTTTTTAGTTGCTCCTTTTTACTTCTGAAGGCACTAAATATTCTTTATAATTTCGGGTTGGTAGCTTCTATCTCATCGGAGTACCTAGTATAACTCGAATTCCCTGATTCATATTTTTTTGCTTCATTTGATAAAGGCTATCCTACCTACCTAATAAAATTATGGTATGATCTTTCGTTTAGAAACTACTTGAATACCTGAAGGCAGCTATTTCAAAATCCTTGAAAAGACAACAAGGTACGAAGCTAGTAAAAAATAGACTTATCGCGCGTGTTTCATCCTTACGTCTTTCAGTAGCTACCTATATAAAATAAAAGTTTAAAACCAAAACCACGACTAATCACAAAATGAAAATAAGTAGATATGTATAAAATGTTGTAGAGGTATGCGAAATCTACAATTATATAGTGAAGGCCTTCAATTCCATTTCAATTGAATTGTACTTAGTTTTAGTCTGAGGCTTTCCTAAATAAAAATCATGGATGGAGACGGCGTTTACTGCTGGACGAGGCCTCCCCAATAAAATACAACGGGAATTACCATAACCCGTACCTAAGTATCTCAAGAAAATAAAGAAAATTACTGCAATATGACCGGCATCCGTACCCTTCAAACCGAAACTGCAATGCGAGCACTTTTGCGTGGCGGTAGAAATATTACATAGAATAGTACACGGTGGTAGTACTTCCCCGGACGAACTCTTTCACAAGTTCTACTACTAACAAAAGCTGTACCTATATGAACATTAGAAGCATGAGCCGTAATTGGGTTATAAACGAAAAAAAATGGGTAAAATGTAAAAATATTGGTTTTACTATGCTTAGAAAATACACAGAACTAATAACTAACACTCAGAGCTCAGTTTGACAAATAGAAAGAAAAACAACAGACATGAAATGGAAGTAATCCTCCTCGTTTCTAATCTGCACATCTGTTAGATTGGAGTAAGCCGGCTCGATTTCTTGCAGTGAGCTATCTGGGCTTTCGTCACTATCTTGAGTAGTTTCTGCCCACGACACGCGCTTAGAACTCCTAGAGGTGTCTTTCTTTTTATCAGAAGTGGGGGTAGAGTGTGACACAGGAGATGGTCCTTTAGTTGGAGTCTGATTGCATTTATCTATGTAGTGTTTCCGGAGGATGTACTCGCGCATAGAATCGTTTGTAGAGCGCTTCGGAGGCGGCGGAGGGGGGAGTGAAGAGTCATTTATACTTCCAAGTTCAATGTTTAAGTTAATTTCTTTCCTAACTAGCTCCATCCTTTTAAGTTCTTCCTCGTTCGCCGTCACAGGCCACGCGCCGAGTTTGTTGCGGTGTAAATGCGGCACAGCGTGCGCGGAGCAGATGATGCGTTTTCGCACGAATTCGAGGAATGGCGTTAGTTCGGAGCTCAGCTCGCGACGGACGAGTTGTTTGTGGCGAGCTGGGACGTTCGGATCGCGGACCGCTAGCAGCGCCTGTGGACAAGTTTAACATAATAACATAACACATAACAGTAACATGTCCTGATTCTGCACTACGAGTCCCTGTGTCGTGGGTATCAGGAACTAACTACGAGTACCATGGTACAACAGACACGAAGATGCGGGTTCGATATATTCATCAGCCTATAGAAGTCCACTGTTGGACATATGCCTCCCCTATAGAATGCCACGACGAACGGTCCTTACCTCAGGATGATTGATCGAACTTTGACACTATGACCTATATTTGACGTAATAGTACAAAAAACCAAACCCCAAGGGGGTCCCCGTTCTAGGGTTTCTCGTTAGAGAGTATTATGTTCCTTGATTAGGGTTCTCCAACCACGTTTGCGCGTTCTAATCTACTAGTGGCGACATCTAGTCTAGAGTTGAGTAAATTTCCGAACCATACATTCGTGGTTGGAGAGGAGACGTATACCTGGTTTATTTTAATATCTTGAAATTACGAGTCAACTGTACTTTGAACTTTACCTGTGAAGCCAAGAGTGTGGTGGTAGCTTCTAACGCGCCAGCCACTAGCCTCTCATTGAGGCAGGGCAGCGCACTCGCCGCTGACGATATACTTGTGAGCGATTCAGATCGGTTCACACGTTTCGAGTCTCCGGGACTGGAGCACGAGCAGCGCCGCCGGCCACGCGGCGAGCGGGACCCGCTGCCTTCCTCCATGTGGTAAGCCTAGAATATAGTGTTCCATGACTACTACAATATCCCAAAAAATTGAGGGGTTAGCCATAATCACCACGCTTGGCAGGCGGATTGGTGATCGCAGTATTGGTGTTGAGTACTTAGGTGGATGCCGCTGCCCATCCCCTGATGGTGTAATCTCGTCGGCTTTTACGAAATCCACGGGAGGAGACGGATGGGTCTAGTCTTAGGCCAGACATACCACAGCACCAACAGGGGCCGTCCATTAATCACGTGATGTTTTTTTAGCATTTTTTAACCCTCCCTCCCCCTTGGTGATACGTGGTGAGGTTTAAGGTTACCACCAAAAAATCACGTGTATTTTTAAAATTAATTAGTGTAAGAATCTTTAAATTTTTGAATATTATCTTTAAATAGAGGTATAAAGTATAATCTAATTTTATTCCGAAATTAAAGCTTTTCGGTTAAGAAATCGCGCGCTCGACGAAAAAATAAATACACGTGATATCTTACAACCCCCCCCCCCACACCCCTTGTGATATTTCGTGATTTTTTCTAAACCCCCTCCCCCCTTTTCAAGCCTCACGTGATTCATTAATGAAGATTCATTCACAATAGGCAACATTGCAAAGTATTTTCTTTCAATCTTGTAACTTTACTATCATGCCCGCAGACTTTATTGTGACTGGGGAAAGACCGTTATTTTATATTCGAGGACACTAAAACTAACAGCACTTACATGGTTCAGAGATCGGGTGAGCAGACAGATAGCCGACAAAAGCGTTCCGAACGTCAGCTGAGGGAATGGTTCGTAGGTGATCTTGGGCGCTCCAAAGTGCAGTTCAACCAACGGCTGCCACCGTTCTAAGTCCAATCCTGAGTCAGCCAGTAATGAGAGTAGGTCCGGGCTGAAGGATAGCAGGCAGAGAGTTGCCATGTGAAGGATTTCTAGAGTCCTGTAAAAGAAAAGATTTTTTATTACCTACGTCACTTTTATTCCACCCGAAGCCATAGTCAGAGTTTTGACAAGCGTATGGCTTAGTGTAACACGGACTTTTGTATGGCAATTAAGGTTCTCAAAGTATATGCTAGGGGCGCTCATCAGTGTCCCTTCGTACAAAATCCGTGTCATTACAGCATATTATGTTTACAAACACAGACGCCACAAAATACGGACTAAGCACACCTGGTACGCTAAGTCCAAGTTTTGTAGCAACTATCTTCACGATGAAGATTACGATCGTCCTTGAATAGCGTAGTAACTAATCTGAGACAGGATTTTTGTATAGACAAACACACACAAACAGTAGTGCTCGCATTACTGTGTTTCGGTTTGAAGGGTACGGGTGTCGGTGAAATTACATGCATATGAGACTTTTCATCTTTATGTCTCAGCGTCGGCAACGCGCGTGTGATGCCTCTGGTGTTGCAGGCGTCCATAGGCTACGGTAACTACTTTCCATCAGATAGGCTGTATGATTGTCTGCTTGCCTAGTAGTAAAAAAAACTTCCATATCATCACGATTGGCAGGCGGATTGTGGCACAGTATTGATGATTGGTGTTACTCAGGTGGATGCTACTGCCCATGTCCTGGTGTAGATGATGGATATACCTGTGCAATAGTACGGGTGCCTGTGCCTGGTTAGTAGACTCCTCAGCAGATTGAAGAGCGGCGTCGCTCGAGCGTCGGGAGCGAATCATCAGAGTCACACATTGGTACAAGCACACGCTGGTACTTCGCTGTAACGATGCCAAGATAAAAAAAACATTCATTATAATAAGTCCTATTATGAATTCCATAATAATAATAATAATAATGTATTCCGTGCCATTGTGCGTCCGGCCTAAGAATTAAAATAAAAAAAAATTATGGACATTTCACACAACATTATCTAGCCCCAAGCTAAGCAGAGCTTGTGTTATGGGTCTGATATACTTAATACAACATACATTACATAGATAGATATTTTTTATTAAAAGTACATAGAAAAATACCAAGAACACCCTGAACAAATATCTGCAGATCGTACAAATATTTGTCCCGAGGCGAGAATCGAACCCGCAACCTCCTGCGCCGCAGGACCCCCCCCCCCCCCGACCCCCCGATTGACCCCGACCCCTCCGTTTTCTCTTGTAGATGAAGTAAAAGCCTTACTAAGAATTTTACCCTACTGGAACTACACCAGGAGATGGGCAGCAGCATCCACCAGAGTACTCAACACCAATACTGCGATTACCGTCAACGTACGGACACACCACGGCAAGCTTTGAAACTACGGTAAAATGTGCACACTTACCATAACAGCAATCAAAGAGTTGATATTCTGAATCCTCCATCTAGCCTCAAACTTGACCAACTGCACTATCAAATTGAGCGTCGACGCGCACACATTCAACGCATCAATAGTGTACACTTGTCTAGGCAACAGAATAGCCTCCACCAAATGATCCAAATGTACTCCAACAAAAGTGATAGCATCGCTAGCAAAGAACTGACCATGTTTCATTACCATCATCGATATAAAGTCTAGACTATAAGCGTAAACACGCCACCACTCCTGCGGCTTCCAAGTATTGTTATCAAACTTCGGCGGTAGCAACTGCATCCATAGAAACTGGTCTACATCAGACATTAGCAAGTCTTTAGAGAACGGACCGCGAGAGTAAGCTGTCAGGCATCTCAATGCGGCGAGAGATGTGTGGTAATGCCGTCGGCTTTGCAAGCAAGTTTGCAGGCAACATAGAAGTTTGTTTACAAATCGGCTAGACTGGAACCATTGTGAGAGTCCAGCGAACATATCGTCGTATAAATCCAGGCATTGTTCTAACATGGCGAGTGATAGGACCACGGGCGCTATGTCTTCATTGCCTGTGACTTGTTCTGCCTCTTTCATAGGCTCGTCTTTTATAACTCCAAAAACCTTTTCCAGTTCAATACTGTTGATATTAGTCACTGATGTGATGATACTTTGAGCTGTGATACTGTTAGCTTTGATTTCGTAATCCAAGCTGCTAATAGCGACGGTGAATATTGAAAGAATTGCGCGAATAGCTCGCGGGTGCAGACACTCGTACACAATAGATGTGTTTGTAAGTAGGTTATCAATTTGTTTAGCGCTTGCTTTTCTGTTATCGAAGCAATCGTCTTTCCAATTCGCTAGCATTATAACGTAAAGTTCTGATAGAATAACGACTAGTCTTCCGTCTTTCAAACCATCAAGCTCTGTCAATAATGCGGTCAAGCAAGGAGCTACCATTTTTGCTTTGTGTGCTATGTTCAAACTTAAAGGCATGCATTTGCAGAAGATAGTAGTAAAATCTTTCCAAGAGGTCAGTAACCCTAACCATATTGGTACTTTATCTGTTAACTCGCTGTCGCATCTTCCTCTGAGAGCAAAGATGTAGTCTACCCACGTATCTAGATACTTCTTATCTGTATCAAAAAAGAGTTCTAGTACCTCTTTCAAACCAGGTTCTATCTTGTCACGTGACACAAACAACTCTATACCAAGAACGTTGAATATCTGTGAGTAAGTCCTCAAATTAGGTTGAATTTCACTGAAGAGCGGACTGGTCATGTGTTTCCAGAATTTTGGATTATCTCTTAGTTTCTTCACTAATATTTGCATGTTATTTTTCCATAATGCGTGGAATAATTCCATTAGACACGCTAGTATCGGGCTGTGTAGGAAATTGGCATCCTGTAAACATAAATATTATTAAGTAAGGGACCAATGAGAGCCTTGAGAAATTCCGACGCAAAAAGTAATGAATTTAAAAAAAAACCCTCGGTTTTACTTTCCACCTGCATGCAGCGCCTCCTAGTGGCGATTCAAACTTTTCATGAACTTGTTTAGAAATGCATTAGTCGTGTTTCCATTGAAATGTGTGTTGTATAATCTATAGCAGCGCCCCTTCCCGGGGACATGAGGTGTTAAAACATAGCTAAGAACCTTTCCTGAAGACATACAAAATTGGTTAAGCCGTTTTGGGTGTAAATGGTACAACAAACAACCAACTCAACTTAGTTCTAAGATGGCTGACTTTTGTAGAACTAATTTAAACATGATATTTGTCAGATGATCGTTTTTGAATGTCGTTAAAACTAACAATAATTTAAAGTAACGGACCAACCAAAGGCCCTTGTGCTACACCAATATTTTGATAATAATCTACTTACAGAGTTGACAGTCTCAAGATAGTCAGCCATGTAGCCCAGGATACCTTCAAAACATTCCTCAACTTCCGCTTTCCTTTCTGGCGCGCTTTTATCACCATCTTTTTCATCAGCCTTTGCTTTCTCATGGTTCATCATGAAGAACGCTTCAGTGAGGCCGGGTTGTTTGCCGACGCAGGTCGCTACGAACTCTAATATGGCCACTTTCAGTTCCTTTGTCTCATATCCATCTCGGAGCCGCTCTAAGAACATTATACGCACTTGATAAGCTGTCATGTCTAATGACGCAAAGAGGGACATTTGGAAATCCTGTAAAAACACAAGAAATTGTGACAAAAACATAAATTATTGCGAAACAGTCCATCCGCCGACTTTCTGTGACCTTTAAAATGTCGTCGGTCCATAGAGAGGGAGGCCTTCTTTTACCACTTACATTAGCAAATATCTTCATAAGCCGACAACTCAACTCTGGCAGACTCTTATTGAACGCATGGTTGATATAACTGGCCACTCTCGGCACAACCTTCAACGAATCCTTCTGTTTATTCTGCGTGAATATCAAATGCTCTAACGGCGTCAATTCTCCAGATTTCGTCACCGTGGACTTCAATCGTAGAGCGAACATCACTATAGTCACGCATTTTTGTATTGTCGATATGTATTGGGGTCCGGTGCCAGATATCCAGTTTGTTTCGTTTTGTATTATGCGTTCGAGTTGGTCGTTACCTTGGAACAAGACAGAAACATTGAAATGGCATAACCTAAACTTTATTTTAAGACGTTCCTTTTATATCAAGAAAAAAACCGGTCAAGTTAGAGTTGAACTCACGTGGAGGGTTCCGTACACCAAGTAGGCTTCCATAGTAACCACTAGGACTAGACCAATTAAACTTAGATTTAGAAATAAAGCTTTGTGTTTTATACACTTTCCCTGCGGACTTTTTTTGTGCGATTTCACGTTTATACATAGGGTTTTTTGAATTCAAACACATACGTGTGTGTGAGCCGCTCTATTTATAGTAGGGCCGCGTCAAACATAAAAGTCTGCGCATCGCCGGCCTGTTGCATAAATAATCGATTAAAGAAAAAAATCGCACCCAAACCCAAAAATAAGTTAAAAAACTCACCAACAGAAATAATCTTCAACAATTCGATAGCATTCTCTGTATGCAGCAAATTATACACGCAAGTCCTTTTCAACAGCGCTCCACTCTCATTGGGCGTTTTTACGTTTTGCAACACCATAGTAATGAAATTAGCACAACGTTGTATCATGGTCCTTCGCTCGGTGGTATTGGAGTATCGCCAACCGTACACGTTCGGGAACACCTCTTGTAGAACGAATATTAGGCCGGGGAGGATTATGTCGGTAATGACACGTTCGTCGTTTGATGCCTAAAATATTAAAGTGATGTGAATTATTGGGAGAGCAAAATTTTTATCAAAAAGGGTTTTTTTTATTAATTTGTTGATTTTTTTATTTGGTTTGGTTTTTGCTGTCTATTACTTGATTCTTATCTTCATATTTGTTATATATGTAAACATTATGTAAATATAGTAGGTTTACATTATATATGATATTAATTTGATGTATTGTTGCACGGCCCATATTATTATCTATTTTCTAAGCTGAACTTAGGAAAATATATGGCCCATAACTTCATCTTTAATACCAGCTTGATAAGAGCCAAGAGGTGGAAAGGACGGCTCCTCGACTTCCGAACCTTTGTTCGTGGGTTCGAAACCCGGTCACGCCATATTCCACTTGAATAAATTATCATCGTAATACTAAGTGCTCTCAAACGGTTAAAGAAAACATGATGACGAAACAGACTTGTCCTAGAACCAACAATTCGAGGACATTTGACACGTGCATGAAACACGCACTGAATACTTTCAGCACACTGATTCTGGTAACCAAGAACGAACGAGTGTGATATTCGTGACACTGACGAATATCACACACCGACTCAAGGTCATCTAATACAGTTAGATTGATGGAATATTGCTAAGGAGCAACATAACGGTAACATACCTTATAAAACGCGCAGAGCAGATCAATATAAGCTCCTAAGAACTTGTAAGAACCTGAAGGCTGTTCGATGGTCACCAGGTAGGAGCCCACGGCCGCCGAGTCCAAGGAGGCGCCGTGGGCGTACTCCACGTGACTCAGTCTCTGGTTCATGACGCGTGGGAGGAGACCCGTGTTTATCACCCTGAAACATATCATCATCATCATCATATAGACATCCACTGCTGCACAAGGCCTCATTAAACGTAATGGGGGTTTGCCATATTCACCATGCTTGGCAGGCGGATTGGTGATTGCAGTATTGATGTTGAGTACTATGCTGCTGCTCATCCCCTGGTGAAATCTGACTGGTGTAACAGATTCCGATGGCGCAACATTATCGAGGAAAAAGGGACCCATGGAGTCTCAGCATTAAGGAATACGACGCGAGGAGGTACTTTTGTGGCAATAATTTGTTTCATAATTCGGCCTCTTAGCTCCGGAATCCGGAATATGAAAAAAAACATAGTGAAATGGTACCCCCCAACCATTTCACTATGTTTTTTTTTTCATATAAAATATGGTGTTATTAGCTATTTTGAAATTGGTGCAGCCTTTTCCAGGAAAATCAGCTATCAAATCCCCACACTGTGTTTAAAGGGATGTCAGGCAGAAACTTCAGTTTAAACTCAGTCTCATTACGAAAGGTGAAGTTGGTACGTTTGTACCATACAACGGGTTTCAAAGTTTTTAAAACAATGAACCAGAAAAAAATAGAAAGTTGAAGCGTAATTGACGACCTCTGTGGCGCGGCGGGCGAAGGCCCGCCTGCGACGCAGGAGGTTGCGGGTTCGATTCCCGCCTAGGAACAAATATTTGTACGATCTGCAGATAATTGTTCCGGGTGTTCTGGGTACTTTTCTATGTATAATAAAAAATATCTATCTATGTAATGTATAGTATTAAGTATATCAGTTATCAAGTTGCCATAACACAAGCTCTGCTTAGCTTGGGGCTAGATAATGTGTGAAATGTCCAGCATTATTTATTTATTTATTTGATTCAGCCGAAATGTTCGATTCGCATGAGCAATGGTTTTTTTTATTAATTACTTAAGATAGTTCTGTAGTGTAGCCTTACCTTTGGTGTATCTCTTTTGGAAACAAGGGTATAAGGGCAGTGCACACTTGCAGACATTTCATGAGCAGCGGCAGAGTCGGCGCATCGGCTCTCATATAGTGCACCAACACATCAAACACTCCTTCACTGGGACCAACCAGACTCTTCGGAATCTCTTTATCTTCCGCCAACTCTTTCAGAACACCTGCCAATACTCTCGCCCCTTCGTATATCCTTTGCAAAGTCGCGTTCACATTGTGATGTAGCTGTTTTCGGTCCAATGCTTGGACTATCTCGTGGTTGAATACTGTCCAATAGGAGTATGGAGTTCGGAAGTGTATCATGGTTCCTTCTCTACGTTCCATGATTGTGGCTTTTGAACCGATTTCTATGCGATAAGATGGGTCTTGTAATGGAAAGTACTCTCGTCCGATCATAGCGTCATCCGCTTCGATCGATATGATTGGAACTGCGTTCGGGTTGTAAATTTCCGTGTAGACTGGTAGGCTTTTTAGTTCGGCTATGAGCTGTGAATTATATAGATTAAAGTAAAGTTTATTCTTCAAAAACAGATTAAATACAACTTACATAAACGCTATGGTCCCGCACTAGGGCTAGCCTGTGTCGCGGGTATCCTGACTTAGTTAACCAAATAACAATGAGTATGGAGAAAACATGCGAGACAATAAATAATTTTAGTAAGTAAACTAACAACAAAATATAATCTAAACTAACATTTATTTTATTGAAAGGTCCATGCGTTTACCTGACTAAAAGGTTTGATACGACTCATTGAGTTTGTTATTTAGATGGTTGAAGAAACACAAAGGATGTTGTTGATTTATTGTTGAACATTGTTTTGTTTTGATAGCCTTTGTTAACGATACATCGGCCAGCTGGAAGTGCGTGCAGCCTATGCACGTTTTCACCTATACTTCTTAAGGCGCTACCCTGACCGAATGACCTTGAGGTGTTCGCCTCTACAATACATCGCAAATTATTTATTTTAGTGACACCTATGTAGTCCGTTCTAATAGTACTGCCATCTAGCCGTCCGTCCGAGAACCGGCGGCTGACTAATCCGCTCCTTGCGCACAGCCAGATTCGCACGGATTCATGAAATATAATTCATAAAAAACAAAGAGAACCCATTTAAAAAAAAAAATATCGTGTAATAATTATACTATTAAATTAACTATCAAAAAGTGTAAACCAAAAAATTCAGTAACGTGAACTTTAAGAGAAGATGTACAAAATCATGATTTATTTAAATTTTTTCATGGGTTTATTGTCGAGTACTTACGACGTTAAATCATTAAACCAATCGTGGAACTTGATGACAAAATGTCAAATATATGTGTTGATTTTTTTTTTTTTCTACTTGCTTTATATAACGAGGAGAGAGGCTTGAAAAAAACAGCTTGATGCCGTGTTTGGTCGGGGTACTGCCTTCTTCTGGGACTTTACTCACAATCCTGGATAAAAAGAAGGGAAGTAGGCCAAATTTCATCGCAATTCTTTGCATAGGGTGCATGCCCAAACAACACAATCATAATCAGTGAAAAATTCAATTGGCTATCTTTTACGGCTGCCTAGATATACTTCTGTTACAGACATACATACAGCCGGACGGCGGCGTAGGCTTAGTAAAAGGGTCCCGTTTGGCACTCTTTGGGTGCATAACCCTAAAAACGATGATTGGTTCTTCAAGAAGTGCGAGCAAAGGTATTTTATCCAAGAGACTTTCATAGGGCCAGTAACGAGTTTTGAATTAGGAACATAAATATTGTTCCATAGTATTCCGCGACCAAGGAGATCGAACGAAAATATTGTATGAAAAAAAGCGCATCCTTTTTATTCTCACAGACGAAATAAAAATGAGGGTGCATCACTCGGTTTCAAAATTATTTTTCCTCGGGCAAAGTCTATTGAATCATAAAAACATTGTAATACAGTCTACTAATACCGACATCACTGATGGTACTCACGTTCCTCACACTGCATTTCCCGGCTTGCGCCAGCCCTGCCGCCAAAGTAGACAACGCACTGAAGTTATAAGGGAAGTACTCCAGTGCTGTATTCCACAGCGACATCACCCCAACATCCTCCTCTTTCTGGTGGAGTACCCAAAACTGACTGAAAGGAATACAGATATTTATTTATTTATCACTGACTGCTGGTTCGGCTCTCAGAATTAGCAAGTTGAAGTGGCAATGGGCAGGTCATATAGCTCGCAGAACAGACAACAGTCGAGGAATAAAGGTTCTATAATAGAGTGGTGACACAAACCGGACGACGCGGCAGAGGAAGGCCCTCCACTCGATGGACTAAAGACATTACAAACGTAGCAGGAAGTCGGTCGAAGGAGGCGGCGCAAGACAGTTTGTTGTGGCATTCTAGGGGGGAGGCCTATGTCCAGCAGTGGACTTCTAAAGGCTGGTGGTGACTGCTGGGTTTGGCTAGACATACGGTTAAGATTCTAATAAGCGTTTCGATAAGCTTTCTACGTTTGGAATGCTAACTACTAAGAAAATCTTCGGCATGTACCCGTACCAAGTTACCTGGACTTGCCTCTAGACTACTCCCTACTAGGTTATCCTCACGGATCTAAAGGATTAATGACGTGAGCCTATCAAATCAAATCATTTATTTTTCAGACAATAAATAGTCCATTGTGTTAGTAGTCAAAATAGATTGCCAAATAACTAATTTATAATAAATATGTAACAATAATAAAGGCCAGTAATTATAAAACCAAAATCTAAATCTAACTAAAAACTAATTAATTGAACGACCGAAGCGAGTTCTCTGAGTCAAGTTGGAAGAATCGGCGTTTGTATGCATGTATGTATGTATGTATATTGTATGTTTGTCCGATGAAAACTTCCAAACCGTTAATCCGTTCCCGTCCAAACCGTTAATCCGTTAATAATTGGTATGGGGGTAGATAGTATTGGTACAATTTGTAGGTAAAGTTATGAGCTATATCGGTCAGGGGGTTGCTGAGATATTGGGGTCCAAGAGGGGGTAAAAAAAAAAAAAGTGAGACAGTCAGATCAAGTGGGGTGTCTAATGAAAGCGCTTTGGTTGGACATTTCAAAACTGTTTTTAATAAGTATTTAGCCTTAGTAGTTTTCGAGATATTAGGGAAAATAAAAAACGTAAAAATCAAAAATTATAGGGTACTTCCAGCAATCCCACAATGCTAAAATTTGGTATGCTTGTGGCTTTTGTGTCACAACTACAGGGAAAAGTCTGAAATTGAAGAATTTAGAAACTTGTACTCCATAAAACAGAAACCAATATAACATCCATTGTTGACCTCCCATTTCTAGGAATTTGAATGACGTTGGAGTTCTATGGTTTTCGTCAAAAGGACGTTATCAATTAATTCATCAGGTACTTGATATAGGTACTAACAGGTATGTAGTTTTGCGCCCCGTTGCTTAGCCCTATTCAAAGGTTATTTCGATCATGTGTAGGAAATTAGAGTAGTTACTTATAGATCCTGTACTGTACTGGTAGACCTCGAGGTGAAAATTTTCAAAAAAAATAACAGAAAATATGGAAATTAGTTAAGTAGTCGGGCTGATAAAGGTGTTATCGCGAGGTCTCAGTTCGGGGCGAACCACTAGTTAATTTGTTCAGGAATCATCCCCCCATCAAACCATGATCTGAGATGACTCTCTGAACAAATCGTACCCAGATAGGGGAAAGGCAATTCACTGCCACTGTTTTAAGAATGCTGTTGTGACTGCCCCGTACTCTGCTCATCAGAGATGCGGTTTTTTTCGAATTATGGCGTGGAAACCGTCAGTTCTACTCTTGGCAAACATCTCTGAGGCACTACAAAAACGAGGCAAACCCAACAACATTCTTAAAGTGTTGTTATACTGGACACGTAGGGTGTTCGCGATTTTTTGCTATGTATCATCAATAGCCTTTAGATGTCCACTGTTGGACGAAGCCTCACTTCGAAGCAAAAGGCGGCCCAAGAGGGCTCTGGGGAATGTGGTATGAAACTAATCTACTTGTTAAATAAATGTTACCTACCAGGCTATTTCAGGAGTCTCCAGCAGTTCTGAGCACAGCTCCATAATTCCTGGCTGGTGGCTTAAAGTTCCGTCTCTGTCGAATTTGTTGCATAGCTCGTTCAGCAGTTGGAATACGCGAAGGCGAGCTATGAGAGCGCATTTTGATTTGTCCTGGGGTGAAGTAAGAAAGTTGTTATACCTACCTGCCTAATGACAGAGCTTATAAAGATCGTATAAAACTTTTAAGTAGTCTAGATACAGGGCTAGCAAATTTTAGATGTCTGAAGTGAGTATGCGTTTGTGGTTGGTATAATGTTACTATATTCTGAAGGGCGATTCTAAAACGTCGGAAACGTTTCCGATTGGATTCGTTAGTTTTTCATTTCGATGTGGTAAGTAACTAAAACAATTTTCTCTAGTAAAACACAGTAAAAAACAATAAATATTGTATATTACTGTGTTTTACTAGAGAAAATTGTTAGAAAATTGTTTTAGTTACTTACCACATCGAAATGAATAACTAACGAATCCGATCGGAAACGTTTCCGAAATTTTAGAATCGCCCTGCAGATCAGATATTAGTTTGGGTGCGTCCTTTAAGAATGATTCCGCCCAAACTTGGAATCAAAGTTCAATACGTTGACGACCTTAGTGGGACGGCGTGAGTCGAAGTGCGGGTTCAATTCCCGCTGCGCGACATATTCGTTCAGTGTCTTGTATTGTGGTATCGTGGTACTCGTAGTTCCTCATATCCACGACACAGGGAATCTTGGTGTGGGGTATGTATGTGACAAAGCGTAAAAAAGTACTAACAGAAAATACTGAGCTGTTCAACATCTGTTGCAGAAATTTAAATACTCCCATTCTCAATGCTGTGGCTCCAAAGTGTTGGTACTGGCTTTCAAAAAGTTTGGCATGGCAAGGACTCTGAAAGTTAAAATTCATTAACATTTCTACCATACAATCGGTCAACAGGCTACATTCTACTATACAGTTGGTCAACAGTCTACATTCTATTAAATAGTCGGTCAACAGTCTACATTCTACTATACCGTTGGTCAACAGTCTACATTCTACTATACCGTCGGTCAACAGTTTACTATACATTCGGCCAACGATCTACATTCTACTATAAAGTCGGTCAACAGTCTACATTCTACTATACAACCGATTAACAGCCTACATTCAACAAAACAATTGGCCAACAGCTTACATTCTACTATACAATTAGTCAACAGCCTACTATCACATCAGCTGCCTTTTTAAGATGTCCACTGTTGGACGAGGCCTCCCCATAGAATGCAATGGGGGGATTTGCCATAATCACCACCCTTGGCAGGCGAATTGGTGATCACAGTATTGGTGTTGAGTACTCAGGTGGATGCTGCTGCCCATAACCTGGTGTAATCCAGCTTTACACCTTTTTGCTTTTTTCCTTACTCGGCTTTTACGACATCCACGAAAGGAGATTAAGGGGTCTATTCCGGACACACCACAGCACTATACATAATGTGCATTCTACTTACGTAATATAAAGGTGATGTTCCAAGATGTATGGAGCCTAGCCCTTGTCGATGAACACTTGTGTAAACGTGGCTAAATATATATAAAACCTTTTCTTATTATCCTTTTTTGATTATTTCGCTTCATTTAATGCAGGTTCCTAAAATATCTTTCTCACGGAGAGCAACACAAGACAAAACAACATGGCGGGGCGGATACAATTTAATCTGTGGTAAAATGTTTCGACAGCTGTTGCTGTTGACAACTTTGACCAAAACTGCATTTTGTTCACGTCTTGGCTGCAAGGTCTTGGAGAAAGGGAAATAAATATTTACGATTTAACTTCTGGGACTTCTGTCCCTGCTAAAATTGACCCTCTCACTACTCCTAACGAACGAATAAAGCAAGCAACCACAGAGCAATAAACGTGACATTCCCTGCCTGTAATGGCTGCTCAGGAAAATATGTTACAATTGTAAAAAAAAACGAATTTTAAACATTTCTGTGCAGTAAATTATACTTCAAATTAGAGTAAGAGTATTTTTACGATAATCACTGATTTTTTCGCCATTCTCTGTCTGATGTTCATCGATATAGGCTGGTTTGGAACATGTCCTTTGAGCACTCGCTCTGGTGCTATGAGGTCACAGATATACAGAAGACACACACTATGGCCAATGTGACGACACTGCTTTTTTTAGTCAACACTTACTAAATAAAACATCTTACCTGTAAACTCAACATCATCCAAGTGATAAGCATTGCGCTATGTTCAATATTCATGTGAAGTTTTGTGAGCTCATACTCCACTGTTTCTTTTGTACAGTCTAGCCATGATGACAATTTTTTTCTGCAAGCAACAATGAATTACTTACTGAGCATGAAAATAATGATGTCAATGATCAGTCATCATCATTACCATCAGCCTGTAGAAGTCCACTGCTGGACATAGGCCCCACTGAGGTGAGGGTTGCTATAACAACCATGCTTGGCAGGCAGATTGGTGATTGCAGTATTGGTGTTAAGTATTTGGGTGACTGCTCATCCCCTGGTGTTATCCCTGAGTTGGCTTTTACAACATCCTCGGGAGGAAACAGAGGGGTCTATTCAAGGCGAGTACCAAGTCAAAATATAAGAATAAGGGTTATTATCATTGACATCCCAAATAATGGCCCACTACTGAGTATAAGCTTCCTCAAATGTCATTTTAATAAATAACCATATGCATATGCATGTGAAATGACAGGAAATAATTTACACTCTGAGTAAAGAGTGCAAAGAGAATGGTTGTGGTGCAAAATAGAACATTTATAAAGATTAGATTTTTACTTGGCACCCTACCCAGCTATCTACATATTGAGATTTTGTCAAGGAATAATGACAAGACAGTGTTATTAACAATACAAAATCGGTTATTGAGCACTGTCAGACCCTTATCTCCCACAACCAATCTCTTTCCGCAAACTCTACAATGTGGTGTGATAGTCTTGTTTTGTTGTAAAGCACGTATTTACTTACATTTTATTACTATCAGCAATAACCATAAAAATACACACTTCCATGTACATGATTCTCATACAAGTCTCCCTGTGTCTCTCTTCAAGAAGGTCATTGTATCCATTACTCTTTCCGAATCCATGTTTTTTGAACAGTGAAAACAATTTGGTGAACTCGGATTCTGAGAATGTATTTTTCTCTGCTATTTGAAGAAGTATTTGTAAGATAGCTAGTTGTTCCCTTAGATTGGATTCTGCCCATTCCTGCCTGACTGTTTCACTCTGGAACTCGTTCTGTATCTTTCTTGGTGGAGGTGCAGTACTGAGTACCTTCTCAAACTGAGACAGAAGAGACGTTTTCATATTCTGCACTCCGATTTCATTGATTATTTTGCAAAATTGGTCATGATACTTGTGATTTGTCTCGTTTTTGAATTGAAAGATGTATTGAAGCAGCTTCAGTAAAAACAATCTTTCAGAGTGGTAGAAACTCCATACATTTGGGAGTAGGAATGATGGCCGGGTATCACATTGAGATGTATTTTTCAATGCATTAGCTGGAGTTCCACATGATATGTGGCACAGATAGTTTTCGAGTATTTCCCATATTTGAAAACAATCTACATCCTAAGAAACAAATAATATGAGTTATTCTTATTGAATGTAAGATGTTTATTTTACTGGAAAATAACTTTAATGCTTAATTTTGTAGATTGGTTGAAAATATACTAAAATAAATAAGAAATAGGTACTGACGATGTAATTCTGTAAGGTCTGAACAATGTTTAGCAGCTTTGCTTGATCTGTATGCTTGGTTTGGAGCTTGGCAAAGTCCTCTGATTTGTTAGGTTTGTAACTGTCTAGGCCCTGGCGTAATCCTTGAATAACTTCACTGCTACTCAGCACTTTGGCTAGATCATCCTTCTCCAAGCTCTCAGAGGTCGTCCAACGCCAGAGTTGCTTCCAATAGCTGAAGTAATGGAAATAAACAATAGTTTAAAAATACGAACAGAAATGTTTGGTATTCGGACATAAACAAATAAAATAACATACCTGACTCTGGAGTTAGCACTTGCACTGGCCATTATTATTTGTATGTGTTAGTTAACAACAACGGTAGCGTCGTCATTTAATTTCTTGATCCTTTTAAGAATAGTTTTCATGTATTATTTTTTATTCTTTCTTTACCGCTACCGCCGCTTTCTTACTTACTACAATTTTTAGGTTAGATCACAGACTAAGGAGAGTACTGGTTAGATTAGTTAGAGTACGTTCCTTTTGGGTGACATTTACGTTATTTTCGTTATTTTTGATCACAAATGATGTTCCATTCGATTTGAAAGTGCTCACTGTGATCGTTTGTAACTGTTTTCACCGTTCTTTCAGACAGATTAAAAACGCTAAGAACGCCACCGAATTTTGCCAATTTTTACCCAGCTATTTCGATGGGTAAAAATTATCGTTTTTTGACATATGCGTAATGTTTGACATTCTGGAGTTATTTGTTTCGTAATATGCTGTAGAATTAACATTTTAAAACGGTGAAAATGAAATATTTACTAGTCTAGGAATAAGTTAAAACGGCCTATGAATAGGGCTCCTCGAACTCCTCCTGTGAATGTCGTAAAAGGCGACTAACGGATTACGCCAGGGCAGCAGCATTCACCTGAGTAATAAACACCAAACTATGATCACCAATCCGCCTGCCAAGCGTGCAAATTCCCTCCATTGCACGCTATGAGGGAGGCATCATCCAAAAGTGGATGTCTACCGACTGATGATAGTAAGTATAAATAATATTTGATATATAACCTGCACCTGCATAATTATGTTTACAATTAGACTTACCACCAAGTAACTGACAACCGTTGGGGAATGAAGTTCTCGAGTGGTAACCACAAACCTAGCGCAGAAGAGGAAGGCCCTTCCCCCCCTCTCAATGAACCAAAGATATTATGAAGGTTCCAGGAAAATGGTGCATGGAGGTGGTACAAGACTGTTTGTTGTGGCATTCTATGCGGGAGGCCTATGTCCAGCAGTGGACTTCGATAGGTTTCATGATGGAGATGATGAATGGACATACTGATCAGAAGCCAAATGTTAAAAAACATAATAAGTCAGGTACATGTCTAGTTTAATTTTATGTTGTACCTATAATTTATTTTTTCAGTGACTTCGCATTCGGGTGCTACAGCCAGCACATCAGCTACCTACATAGAAAAAGATAGGCTGTAGAGAAATCTCCAAAAGCTATCGGATCATTATCGGACCTTATGAATACCGTTTTGGAATAATTTTGTAGAACATGAAGTCTGATTTCATCTCTTATAAATCTTTAAATTGAACAGTGTTAAAAGATACATGTTTTTTTTTGGTTATAAATGTAAATTGTGATACCTACTTAAGAGAAAAATGTTGCTTAGGAATGTCTAATTTGTAAATTCAGGCACATTGGTACTGACTGATGCACACATTTAATAATATAAGTATACATTAAATTACAATTTATGATAGTTCTTAGAAGTAAAGACTGATCTAAGATTCTTTGTTATAATTTTTTAGTTTAAACAATATTATTTCATTTAAATGCTGTGGTATGTCTGGCCTAAAAATAGACCTCTCCATCTCCTCCTGTGATGATGTAAAAGCCATCTAATGTGTTTGCCACTGGAGAACCTTTATTCCCCAGCGGGTGTCAGTTCTGCGAGCTAAATGACCTGCTCATTGCCACTTAAACTTGCTGATTCTGAGAACTATGTCGGTACCTAATCTTGGATCTCTAAGTCATCACTCGCAACACGCACTGATTATAGACAATAATAAATTACAAACAGTATATTCTGTTACCATATATTTTATTATATACATTATTATATGCAAAAACATGTACTTAGCCTAACTGAAATAGACTTTTATATTTAAATACCCTCTAAATATCCTGAAGAGGTAATTTAGTTGCTACATAACATAATAATTGGCAATAGCTTCTTGATGATAGAGTCCACGCACGCACAGTAGTCGACAAGAGTGTCTGAACTTGAGGCTCAGACTGAGCTATTGTTATCTAGAATTAGTTATCTCATTATATTATTCTACAGTCCTTTCTTGCTTTCTATTTCTTTCCAATCCATCCACAATTTCTCGAGTAATTTCCACATATCACATGTTTGTTTACAGTGTTTGCGTGTTTGGTTTGGTTTGCTTGACAAGTTTGTTTGACAGATTTCGTTTCAGACACCTGTGAACAAAATTTTTGAAAATATCATTTTTATCAGTATGAGTACGTTCCTTTTGGGTGACATTTACGTTATTTTCGTTATTTTTGATCACAAATGATGTTCCATTCGATTTGAAAGTGCTCACTGTGATCGTTTGTAACTGTTTTCACCGTTCTTTCAGACAGATTAAAAACGCTAAGAACGCCACCGAATTTTGCCAATTTTTACCCAGCTATTTCGATGGGTAAAAATTATCGTTTTTTGACATTTGCGTAATGTTTGACATTCTGAAGTTATTTGTTTCGTAATATGCTGCATAATTAACATTTTAAAACGGTGAAAATGAAATATTTACTAGTCTAGGAATAAGTTAAAACGGCCTATGAATAGGGCTCCTCGAACTCCTCCTGTGAATGTCGTAAAAGGCGACTAACGGATTACGCCAGGGCAGCAGCATTCACCTGAGTAATAAACACCAAACTATGATCACCAATCCGCCTGCCAAGCGTGCAAATTCCCTCCATTGCACGCTATGAGGGAGGCATCATCCAAAAGTGGATGTCTACCGACTGATGATAGTAAGTATAAATAATATTTGATATATAACCTGCACCTGCATAATTATGTTTACAATTAGACTTACCACCAAGTAACTGACAACCGTTGGGGAATGAAGTTCTCGAGTGGCAACCACAAACCTAGCGCAGAAGAGGAAGGCCCTTCCCCCCCTCTCAATGAACCAAAAATATTATGAAGGTTCCAGGAAAATGGTGCATGGAGGTGGTGCAAGACTGTTTGTTGTGGCATTCTATGCGGGAGGCCTATGTTCAGCAGTGGACTTCGATAGGTTTCATGATGGAGATGATGAATGGACATACTGATCAGAAGCCAAATGTTAAAAAACATAATAAGTCAGGTACATGTCTAGTTTAATTTTATGTTGTACCTATAATTTATTTTTTCAGTGTCTCTTCGCATTCGGGTGCTACAGCCAGCACATCAGCTACCTACATAGAAAAAGATAGGCTGTAGAGAAATCTCCAAAAGCTATCGGATCATTATCGGACCTTATGAATACCGTTTTGGAATAATTTTGTAGAACATGAAGTCTGATTTCACCTCTTATAAATCTTTATATTGAACAGTGTTAAAAGATACATGTTTTTTTTTGTTTATAAATGTAAATTGTGATACCTACTTAAGAGAAAAATGTTGCTTAGGAATGTCTAATTTGTAAATTCAGGCACATTGGTACTGACTGATGCACACATTTAATAATATAAGTATACATTAAATTACAATTTATGATAGTTCTTAGAAGTAAAGACTGATCTAAGATTCTTTGTTATAATTTTTTAGTTTAAACAATATTATTTCATTTAAATGCTGTGGTATGTCTGGCCTAAAAATAGACCTCTCCATCTCCTGTGATGATGTAAAAGCCATCTAATGTGTTTGCCACTGGAGAACCTTTATTCCCCAGCGGGTGTCAGTTCTGCGAGCTAAATGACCTGCTCATTGCCACTTAAACTTGCTGATTCTGAGAACTATGTCGGTAATCTTGGATCTCTAAGTCATCACTCGCAACACGCACTGATTATAGACAATAATAAATTACAAACAGTATATTCTGTTACCATAATATTTTATTATATACATTATTATACGCAAAAACATGTACTTAGCCTAACTGAAATAGACTTTTTTATTTAAATACCCTCTAAATATCCTGAAGAGGTAATTTAGTTGCTACATAACATAATAATTGGCAATAGCTTCTTGATGATAGAGTCCACGCACGCACAGTAGTCGACTAGAGTGTCTGAACTTGAGGCTCAGACTGAGCTATTGTTATCTAGAATTAGTTATCTCATTATATTATTCTACAGTCCTTTCTTGCTTTCTATTTCTTTCCAATCCATCCACAATTTCTCGAGTAATTTCCACATACCACATGTTTGTTTACAGTGTTTGCGTGTTTGGTTTGGTTTGCTTGACAAGTTTGTTTGACAGATTTCGTTCCAGACACCTGTGAACAAAATTTTTGAAAATATCGTTTTTATCAGTTTATAGCCAAGTGGAACACTATTGAACGAATGTAATCGTTTTGTGCGTTCTTGGCAAAATTTTTATCAAGTGGAATGGGCCCTTTATAGCCAAGTGGAACACTATTGAACGAATGTAATCGTTTTTTGCGTTCTTGGCAAAATTTTTATCAAGTGGAATGGGCCCTTAGATAGATAATTAGAATGTGTGTTGCCATCGGTCGATCCTCGGTGACTCGGTCGGGCGCGCGCGAGCGGCTCGGGCTCGGGCAGAACCATGGAAGTAATAAGTACTGTTGTACGAAGGTTGTACGTAGTACTTATTACTTCCATGGGCAGAACCAGTCCACAGAACGTACTAAATTATTCTCGCCAACCAAACAACGCTCACCAAGATTCTTGGTGAGCGTTGGTTGGCGAGAATAATTAAGTCAGTTGTGGTAATTTACCCTAGATTTGGAGTAAAAATTATAGCGCGGGATATTTTTGAGTAAAATAGTTGTAAAAAAAATTCACGGCGTAAATAAAATGAGTAAGGACTATAGTATTGTCATTGGCTATACAAATAATGGAACCATCATGGAAACAATAAGTACTACGTACAACAGTACTTATTACTTCCATGGGAACCATACACTAAAATGAACTACACCGTGCTATAGTCCTTATTCTGAGGTGCTAGTAGTGTCTGAGGCTTAGAGAATTTATAAATTCTCTAAGGTCTGAGGCCGTGACATCCATTCCATGGGTAAAGTACTTATATCCACTTATAAGTTTTCGTGGATTGGTGCTTAGCAGCTTAGCATGAACTTTTGAACTTTACTTTTTTAGTGAATACTGCGGTCACAGACTAGTAGGATGCTAACGCATGGTGCAGTATAGTTGATGTAACAACGGATCCTGCTAAGCAATGTGAGGTACTTAGTATCGACCCAGTATCGTAGTTTAAATACCATAACTATCAATCTCCCGCCGACTTGCTCGTCAAGTTTTGATACGCGCTAGCTCACGTTATAAGCTAGGCCAGTCTAGTATGTAACCATGGACTTAAATTATATAAATCTTGGAGCAAGGTAACTTTATATAAATATACACGGTATCTACGGACCTTGGAGCAAGGAACAAAACTACGGACGGCGAGGCGAGCGGTAAAGATAATGTCAATGTCATCTTGATGTTTTCTTTCTTTAGCGACGTATAGTTGGCGACGTCATCTCATCTCTCGCTCCCCCCACCATTCCCCGGATTCCCCCCTCACTCTCCACTCTCCAGACCAGAGTTATCGGCAAACTTGTACATATTTTCAAAAAACATGTAATTTCTTTAAAAATTACTATATTTTAGATAAAGCTGGTAGTGCACGTAACGCGACTATACTTTTTCAACGTTCCCGCCCAGTTTCATTCATACAAAAAGTTTTTTTTGGTTATATACATTTTGGTTCTTCCTGTATCTTACACCCTGAGAAATGGCACCTGCAGCTACAGCAGTTAAGCCCAGGCCTGATGATGAACCTATCGGCATCAAGGCCGTCCTGCTGGGTCCTCCTGGTTCTGGCAAGGGAACTCAGGTATGTAGAAAGTACCTTGAACTTTGACCTTCTGTTTGTCCCTAGGGCAGTGAATAAATAATCATTATGAATGTACAGGTGGTACACAAAAATTATCTTGAGACCTTGAGTGTTATGTCATGTATGTTGAAATTTGAAGACAAATGATACAAGGTTGTTATACAATCAACAACATTGTATCAAAAGCTATCAAGTAAAATCAGGTGGATTTAATTTCACATTTACTATCCATAAGTTAGGCCTTTTGATTGTTTTTTTATTACACTATGGAAGCTATAAATAAACTAAAAATATCCAATGTTATTTCAGGCTCCACGCTTGAAGGAGAAGTATTGTGTATGCCACCTCTCGACTGGCGACATGCTTCGCGCGGAAGTAGCATCTGGCTCTGAGCTAGGGCGCCGGCTCAAGAAGACCATGGATGAGGGCAAGCTTGTCTCCGATCAAATGGTGGTTGACATGATTGATAAGAACCTGGATCAGCCTGAGTGCAAGAACGGCTTCTTACTTGATGGTTTCCCTAGGACTGTACCACAGGCAGAAAAGGTTATAACCCATTATTTATATAATTATGTTCTAGCCTCTGATAACTGGATAACTCTGATAGAGTAACTGACCTGAGGTTCTGACTGACAACATTCTTATTTTCCTAATTGGAAAAACCTTATAAATGTATCCTAAGCTTATTCCTGTTAGAGTGTGTCCAATTAATTAAGTTCAGTTTAAATATTTTTTATTCCTCACCATCATAGCCACAAAGATCTTTTTCAAATGTCAAGCTTGTATCATATGCCAAACATGTTTTGTTTAGCGGACAATACAATAGCATGTCTGTTCTATTTTGATTGTATAACAAATGTTACTATTTCTTTAGTTTATGATTCAAAATGCTGACAGAAAGAAACCAGCTCCTAATTATGGTTTTAATAATGTAGTTCACAATGTTAGTTCACAATTTGGCCATGATGACACTCTTTCTGAACAGACTCTACCAATCTATTATTTTTCCTCCAAAGAACTTTTGATTGTGTTCTCATATTTTAAAACAACACGAGGATACTGCTTTTCTAGACTAGCTTTTAGTTTGAGGCCTACCTGATGAATACATAATAACACAGCTAGTAAAATGTTCAATAACATGAAAATAAAATTACCTGTTATCATATTTATCTGATAGTTCAAATAATAAGCTTGATACAATAACACAGATAACACTAAAAAAAAAACATTTTTGGATAACACTATCACAATGTTTTAATATGTCTAAATTTTATTGAATTCAAATCATGATTGAATTTATTATATTTATAAGGCTAATCTTAATTTCTGTATTTTATTTTTATTTATTTTTGTCACACACACATATTTATGAGCATGTACATTTTAAATGGAAAAATTTGGGATAGTGCCTACTTCTAACCAAGACACAAGTTTTTTTAACTTAATTTGGTTGGAAGGGCTGGTATGTATGTAATGTATGTGTTGCTGTTATGTACCTTTTAAGTGAAATAAATAAATTTTAATTTAATTTAATTTAATTTTTGATATTATCTGATAGTAACAATATTACTGTTATTTTTTAGTTGGATGATCTGCTGGCGAAGCGCAAGACTGCACTTGATGCTGTCATCGAGTTTGGAATCGCTGACAGCTTGCTGGTACGTAGAATCACTGGTAGACTGATCCATACTCCTAGTGGGCGTAGTTACCATGAGGAGTTCCGCCCTCCTAAAAAATCCATGACTGATGATCTCACTGGAGAGCCATTAGTGAGGCGATCTGATGACAATGTTGATGCTCTAAAGAAACGTCTAGCGTCGTATCACGATCAGACCCTCCCTCTTGTTGACTACTACATGAGGAAAGGCCTTCACTGGAGGGTGGATGCCTCTAAAGCCGCTGAAGATGTGTTCAGCAAGATCGACAACATTTTTAAAAGCCGAATCTTTAGCCGGGAGAGAGCTTCCCAGTAATTTTTAATTTTAAGCAAAGGTGTTTGTACATGCAAAATGATTTCATATCAGGTTTTATTTAACGAACTCTTGTTCGTAATGCTATTATTGTGAAACTAGTATATATTTTAGAAACAATTTTGGATAAATACAGAGAACTGGAATCATACAGTTGTTTTATTGTTGAGCTGTGATAAGGTTAATCTGCTTGTTGTACCTAATGTTTCAAAAGAAAACAAACATGATATCTATCATTTAAACAATGGTACATTAATGTAACTGTTTTCTGACATCCATAACACAGGTCATTGAACCTAGCTCAGGAGTCAGGGAATGTTTGTAACATTATTTTTATGTCACTAAACATTTTTTATTTTATTTGAGTAATTGCCGGAACTATCAGATGGCCTCCCCGCCTGATGTTAAGTGCTATTTAAACTCTGCCTACAAGTATGACAGGCCAAGTCCACCTAGGACGCGCCCTAGGGCAATGCACTGTGCCCGTCATTCTGAGACAAAGATGTCTCAGAATGACGTGTGAATTGATGTCAAAGTCTCAGCATGTGCCTGTAATTTCACCAGCACCCACCACACCCTTAAAACCGGAACACAGGAATGTGAGCACTAGGTAATGCTTGGCGGTAGAAATAGGTATGGTGGTAGTACTTCCTTGGACACTCTTCAAACTTCTCTTTCAACTCTTTCAAACAGAAGCTCTATTACTAGAATCTGTTCAGCGAGAGACCCGTACGGAGGGGCGTGGGATTGGAGGGTGCTGTTGGGCTTAATTACCTTTTTTTTTTAGCGGGCATTGCGTTTTGATCCTATTACAACTATTACTGTTTCTTTAGTTTTTAATTCAAAATGCCGACAGAAAGAAACCAGCTCCTAATTATGGTTTTAAGTTCATAACGTTAGTTCACAATTTGGCCACGACGGGCCGGGTCTCTCGCCGAATAGACAATTAGCTATTTTTCTGCTCTGTGTAATATTAGCATGCAGGCAAGATGTAGTAATAAAACTGCATTCAAAGGATTATAGTTTATTTATATGTATAAAATAGTGAAAGATGATTTAGAGTCAACATATTCAAGGTAATAAGCTCGAAAGAAGGCCCGTGTAGAATTAATAACACAAAATTACATAAACATCATTTTCTATCACACATTTTGGTACTTAATATTTTTAAGTGATCAAGAGAAGAGTTTTATGTGGTTATTGTTTATCCAATGATGTAACTAATACTATTTTTGTTTACTGTTTGTTATGGAAAAGAGCCGATAATAAAATTTACAATGAATCAGTTTTTCTCAAAAACTAAAAGATTCGATTAAATTAAATTAAGTATACTTATATGTATAAATTGCACATGTTTAATTTTACAAATCGAGCCCAAGGTTCCTCTGACCATTTTCCCGTACTTAACTAGTAAACAGTTTCAATTTTAGCCTCAGAGGCCCTCGAAAAAAAAACTCATTCTGTATAATGAAGCAGAACATTGTTGGGGTCTTAAAAAAAATATGAAAAATGAAACAAATAAAACGATCAAAATGTATGTATTGTGATGTTGAACATGATTATAGTATAATACAAAACATTACAACCATATCGAACACAGTCCCTGTAGCGAAAGTTATAGAAAATAAGCAAAAAGATGAGACACAGAATATTTACTTTCACGCCCGTATTTTCCCTAATTTTAATCACATCGACTAGCAACATCAATCTAAGCGTGATAGCTTAATTCTACTTTCCATTCAATTCAAGGGTTTTAGTTTAATTTTTGTGACAATATGTCCATGATTCATGGTGATACACAATTCAAAATGTCATCTCAATTTATAATATGATAAAAATAATAACTTACAACAGAAAAACATGATTTAAGCGTGCTGTACGTACATTATTAGTAATATTTTATTATGTTTGATAAAAAGACGTTACAAAGTTAGGCAATTTTTCACTAGACCTTCAGGGGGGAATGAGGATCAAAATATCCACAGTTTCTGTCATGGAAATTATATACGTGTAAGTTCACGAATTAACACCAAAAGCTCTTAGCATCAAAATAAATAACTAAAATAACATTAAAATTACCAATATTTACAGTTCAAAATGTATAATCGTTCACGTATTTCAAACAAGTCCTACGCCACTACACACAGCTTTGGATTATCGTAACAATAACGTATATGCTAACACTAATTTACAATAAAGCTTTTGTTTAGAACAACATTTACATACGTTAAAAACATTTAATTGTTCGACATTAAACGTTAAAAAAGTGGGGTGCGCCTTCTTGTGCCTAAAATATGAGTTATTAAAAGATCTCGCTACAATTGAGATCTGTCAGGCACTTTGTTACTCGCTACTGACCAAAACTTTAACCGCTCAACTTAAACTCACTGTGAGCTAAAACTATTGTCATGTTTCAGAACGAATCCTCTAAACTTACTTATATTTAATACCTACATTGTTAGAAACAGTGGCGGAATGCGGAAAGCCCAAACATTTGCATGGGCTCGCAATGTCCTTAAATTAGATGATCATTGTACATAGAGAAAGGTTAAGGAACGCAAATAGGGATCCTTTGTGGATCATAAGTATAGGTAAATAAATCGGGGCTAGGAGTTAAGATAGTAAGAGAAGAGTGTGAAGGGGTTAAAGTCGGATCCGTTTCTGCCGTAAACCTAAGTGCCGATGGCACATTCAAACCTTGAAACACATCATAGGCTCCTTAGAGACCTATTTTAACAAATAAGCATTACATTTGCGTCTCGCCACGATCGGACAGAGTCCATTAAAGGTTTTGCTAAACCGAAGAGATGAAAAGACCGCATCGTGAGGCTCAGTGGTCGTGCAAGCGATCGTGCGAGCGACTCGAGGACCGCGAGGTCTTGCGCTGGTCGAGGTACGCTGCCGGTGCCCAGCCTTCGCGTTGACCAGCTGTTGGCAAACAAGACAAATTTTAAAGAATCGCAGCGAATTATGTCAGCTGATGCCCTCGCCGAAGTACCTAAGCTGGTAAGTCCTTAACCTGTTGTCTGACAGTATTTCAATCAATAATGTCGCTTATCATCACCAGTGTAGTCCAATTAGGCATAGAAATCTTTGAAGGCATGTCATTGGGCTTAATCTTTAATAAGGTAGGTATTTCCATACATCCATTCCATCGCTATCGTCCTGTGTCCTCATAACGGCACCAGACGGCCTCATACAGCGTACACTCTACCATAACAGCAACGTCTAGCGCTCTTTATTGGGTTCAAAACCTGATACTAACCACCAAGTCGCACGTACCACCACCCAGCGCAGCCAACCTTCAACAGTTCCGCGTTCTGGCCTTCCCTCAGCGATACCTCGCTTGGGCCCACTGCCGTGTAGTCTGATAACGCAACTAGCCCGCACCCCACAGCCTGTATTGGACAAAATTATATTTATCTGATGGTAATACAGTGTGTTTTTCAATGCCGATTGATGCTAATGCTGACTGACTGATGATAATAAAAGTCATCATTATCACAGAGGGTTAAAAATAGGCTGATATAAAAAAATTACAATTAAATTTTCAGTAGTAGGCAACATTATTTAAAAATTACTAAGTGGTGAGGCAAAGGTGCCCAAAGATTACTAAAATGGGATGTTTGGTAGGTACTGATTTTGGTTTATTACTGAAAATTATTATTAGATACCTAGCATAACTTGATTCTGAAATCAGGATGTAGATTAATTTGATCGTATTACATAATTAAAAATTACAGGAAGTCACATAGATCAAACATTTTCATGCATATTGTTAGACCAACTGCCTTTTAACAGGAAGTACCCACAGTGTAGAGACGTTGACGTTTTGGCAAACGTCAGTTTAGAGTGGATACGCCCTCTTACCGCTGCAGTATGTCCACAGTAAATCACAAATAATGCAAGTATCAACATAAGTAGTCCTTTGTTATTTTTGCGTGCTCTAGTATTTTTTCAAGTACCTTTACTTAGTCATAAATTGTAACCATATCTAGGCATTGCATGCAATATTTTTTAGTTCTTTCGTTTCGGCAGTTGGCTATACATGCACGTAAGTTATTGAAGCCACAATTTTGTTGCTGTAGTTAGTCTATAAACATACATAATATAAGTTAGGTAGATAGATTACACTAAACTTGTATAACGCAGTGAATAGGTACCTATATAAACAATACAAACAGTATTTGAATTACTTTATAATTGCAATAATAAATAAATATATATTGATTTACAACGTGCCAAAAATCAAGAAATTTTGGTATCGTCAAAACAGGAAATTTTGACGAACGTTTCAAAAGTAAAAAGTTCTTTAATAAAAATCTCATGTAGGAAGGAAAGTACCTAAATGTGCCCAAAATCTGAAGTTTGGGCCTTTAGCCGTTTTTGAGTTGTTCACAACAAACAGATATGGTAAACAATTGATATCGACCTTGAAAGTAAACTATTGATGGAAAACCCTGGAAAAAGACACCATTTTACCCGTGTAAAGTTTGTTAACGTTCACGAATAACGAACGTTACGTTCGTTATCACCGAGATACTTTCAATAGGGAAATAGGGAAGAGTGACTAAAATATTTTACCCATAGTTTTATAAGGAAGGATATATTTTTATAATATAAATAATGTAGGTAGGTACTTACCCTCTTATTCATAATCAAATTTTTAACCTTTGATAGCTAAAATAGCTTTTGTCTTATTTTGGCGTATGTCATTTTATATACGTCAGAGAGAACAAAACAAAAGCTATTTTAACTAAAATAGGTTTACAAAATGATTATGAATAAGGGGGTTAGAAGTTATAGATTTTGTGATACATCTACCAGTTTCTAAGAAGCTTAAATTTTGATTCACACGTCCAAGTCCAATCAGGTGCAAAATTAAAAAATGTTGAATACTTAGGTAACAACACAAAAGTATTGCCATTGTGTAAACGAAAAACATTGAGTCACTCGAAGAAACACCCAAACACACACAAAATAAAAACATTTATAATAACTAAGCCGTTAACAGCACGTCCAAAGCAGCGGTGTGTGAATGATGCAAGCTGTGATGCTGTGCTCTAGACGACTTCATGATCTATTCATATTATTTTAGTGTCCATTTAATATTCTGTATGTATTATGTCATAATATTGTTACATATATAGGTAGGTAGGTACGTATAATATCGTCTGATAAATATGACAATGTTCATCCATCGACATAACATTTAATCGAAGCAAGCGCATAATTCAACGTAAATCAATAAGCACACGGACAATGAATGACATAACAAACAAAACATGACTTACACGAATAGTTAATGTTCAGCGAATATAATCGACTATCCACGTTCTCTTTGGTTAACAAACTTTGGATTTAATATCAGTCTCTTTCATTATGTACAAATCTGTATCGGCTTTGAACATAAACGTTCAGTATTGTGACACGTAAAACGTGGACGTGGCTTGTGTGGAGCCCGACACAGAAAAGAACTGTACCACTCTGTGTATGGTACCGTTGAAACCGACGGCGACGGCTGCCGTCACCTGTTGAAACAACACAACATAGAGCATGACGACCATTGTGTCGAAACATCGTTCAACAAGATGGCGTCATGATACGATTTCTGTCAAATTATTATAACCTCTCAAAAATTGTTTAGTGTGGTGCCTCGTGGTCCGTGCAAAACAAAATTCGTTTGACCGTGCTTAATCGTTTTCAAACTAAAAGCAATGATGAGTGGGAGGCTAAATTATTATGTCGTGACAGCGTGATAACCTATCGGACGAGGGTAGGACGTTGGCAACTTTGTATTGGAAGAGAAAAGTAGTTTGAAGTATTTACAGGTGAATCTATTTAGCGGATGTTGCGAGGTTCTCTACTCAAGCGTTTCTTTTAACACTTTTTTTGTATGGAGTTTTTGTTTGTTATTTCCATGAATTAGGTACGACATGTGCTTGAGATGCCAGCTGACATGCGCTACCCGTGACTATAGCCCGCATTCCTTAATTTATACACTTACATATAAAACGACAGGGACACATCTTTCAACACTGCAAACCCAAAATTAGTTAGCATTATTACGAGACCCTGTTTAGCTAAGCTACCCCGTAAGCAGTAAAATTCTGTTGTTAGTAGTTGTCGTAGAATAATTATAAAGTTTAACCACTGTTGTTACGGTTTATTTTCTGCATAAGTTACGATTTCATAAAATTAAGTGTACTTGAACTAACTACGATCTTTTGTTGATAACAAAATTAGCTAGTGTTAAAATACCAGAATAATCCATGAAAATAAGATAAGTTATTTTTTTTAATAAAAATATTAAACATTTCTTGTATTCTGGGGCAGATTTTTAGAATAACACACCTGTAAAATACCATCTCCAACCAAGCTGTAACTTCATTTCAGTCCTTCGACTTTCCCAATTAAAACAAAAATACTTACACCCAATAAACGTTAAAAACACACACAAATACATCACCTTTAAGTTAGAGAATACAGTCACTTTAACATTGTAATCACCCAACCCGAGATTTAGACATTGTTCCAAAAGTCCTGATTCATAGATTTGCTATAAAGAAATACGGAATGTCCCAAACTCGAGAATGGTTGGAACATTCTGAATGGCATATGAAGGTCACCCCAGAAAAAGTTCATTTCTAACTTTGTTTCTCCTTATACGTACTGGTGCATGGTCAGGTTCCTCTTCATCATCATCCGAGGGATCTGTAGACCAGCACGGTTCGTCGTGTGTGTCGCAGGAGGCGGTGCGCGCGTTGCCCGCCGGCTGCGGTCGAACCGGCTGCGCGGGCGGCGCCACGTCCCACGATGCCGTTTGGATTAACGTCCTGGGGAACAATTAGAAGTTCGTCAGCAGAAAACTTACTCTTCGTGAAACTACACTTCACTTCTTTCTCTGGTTCATTCTTTGTCTCCCTTTGGATGGCAGGTAGTATGGGTAAAGAACCATTGTGATGGATGAGTATTCAGGGCGCGCCTTAGTGGAAGGCTCTTTTCACGCAATACAAACTGTGCAGTACACAGTGTACCTACAGTACTGTAGTACAGAGTGCGAGTGTTTTACTTTTACAGCGCACCTAGCGGGAAGTTTATGAAACGATCACATCTTCATATAAATTATAGTAACAGACAGACGCGAACTATAGATAGTAAAAGTAAAGCAAAAGTTAAAAACGCACATGTGTCAGCATTGTGTTATTGATTAACTAGTTGGTCTCAAAATACCGTCTCACCTAATTTAGCCTGTATGATGCTGTTTAGAATAGTCATTGTAAACCAAAAACTGCTTGAACAGTGAGTGTTGGTGCTGCGCTATATACAGTCTCACACCACACCCTCTTGAGCTTTTATCCTTGAACCCCTAAAATCACACGGCCTCGTGAGCTTTTATCCTTGAAAATAATTCAGCGAATCTAATAAGACCCTGCACGCTTCCCACAAACCATTTATGCAGGGATGGTAAGGTGATGTGGTGAATTATTTAAACCAGAGCGTCCAAACCATAATGATAATATTTTAACGGGATGCTCACCTGTGCTGGACACTATACTGCCTTACTCTCTCTCCTTTGAGTTCCTTCAGCTGGTCTAGTAGAACCCTTTTAACCCTCTCGACCCACGCTCGTTTGACATCAGCCGTTGGCGCGGTTATAGTGTGAACTTCGCTGCGACCTTGCCGCCACACTTCAAACTTGCGTTCGTCGCCTTTCACCGATTCCGTTAATCCGACTTGTGACATCTGAAAAAGTTTTACAGAGGTCAACACATGGTAATGGCACCGAAATTAATTCAAAGACTTGGGTTCCGAACCTGGAGGTAATTACCTCCGTGGGGTAAAACAGCTATTCTGCTGTAAAAAAAATATAGGTGGTGGTGGTGTGGTTAAAAAGGCTAGTAATTTTCAAGCCCGTATACCCCGTACGTAGATCATAAAATTACAGATCAGCGCCACGTAGCTTGCGCTCTGTCGCGCTGCATATACACTCATAAAAAGCGTGGCTATGTCATTAAATTTAATCATTTAATTTTTCGCGCCTTGCTCCGCTCGGCTGTATTATTGTCTTCCCTGGGTTAGAGCATTTTGCAAGGGCGCAGTAATAAACGCTCGCACCGGGCGCACAAAAAGCTAGTTACAGCAAAGTACTAAAACCAATAAAAAAACTTGCAAATGCAAAACACAAAATACTTATCAACCTTCACACTGACTGTAATGAATTCATTATGAAATTGTCAGAACGTATATTTTATATTGTTGGGCCGTGGTGAGTCCGGCCTAAGAATAGACCCTCCGTTTCCTCCCATGGATGTCGTAAAAGCTGACTAAGGGAAACCACCAGGGGATGGGCAGCATCTGACTACTCAAAACCGATACTGCAATCTCCAATCCACCTGCCAAGCGTGGTGACTATGGCAAATCCCCCATCGCATTAAATGGGGAGGCCTCTTCTCCCCCCCTCCCCACCGCCGATAGATCATAGGGGTAATAAGACTGAAAAGTTTAGGAACCAATAATTAGTCTAAGTCCTGGACCTTACTCTAGATACACACGCAGTAAGGTAAGGCTGGACCCTTGATTCTGAACAATATTCTGTGTTTGTTTCATTACAATATTCAAGTTGAAAACCCTCCTATATTGGTGAGCTTTGAGTACATGCTCACCAGTAGATCATGTTTGAAGTGATACGTGGCTTTATTATGGCTGTTCTTGGTGCCCAGTTTGCAGAACAGCATTGCTTTTTCGTAGAGGAATATGTGCCGGCGGCGCGGTCGTATCCGCAACCGTAGGTCACGCTTGTTCTCTGAAGCGACGAGGAACGATCCTTGCATTAGGAGCTCGCCTTGTTGACTCAGATCCACCTGGAAATTAAAATATATTTACGTTGGGATATTGCACTATTGCTGCATTGCATTGCAGCGAAATTATATTGGACTGTCATGTAACAGAGAAGCTCAGAGGATTAGAGAGTCAAGAGACCATATCTGTCGAAAAACCAACAACTTTTGGGGTAATGTGTGCTAAAGTGACGACTAACGTTTAATCAAGCGTAATGTGAGACACCCCACTTGCTAAATGTTGCAATTGACCTGCTCAAGAAACTGAATAAGAGGAACGTAGATTGAACTGGCACGCAAAGAGGGCGAAAGAAGGGTCGACAGAAAGCGTGCACTGAGATCTTAGATGCCGAAAAACTTACAGGTACTCCAGTGATGGCTATCTGATGCATGGAGTCGTTGACGCACTTCAGCACGACGAGCATGCAGTCTAACGCTTGCTGGAGCTTCGTCGTCATCGATCCACACTCGCCATACCTAAGCAGGTCCTGAAAACAGGGAAATAAGCAGTGAACATTTTATGACGGAGTCTGCATGGCCCTAGACAGTTTTATTCGGCACTATATCAACATTAATTTTGCCCTGGGTATCAGAAACTATGATATGGTCCAATAACGCCAAGACCCTCTTAAGTTAAAAGTATAGAAGCATCCAGGTCTTAGCTATCTTGAGCACAGCTGGAACTTTGTTATTCTTGGCATTGTATTAAGCAGATACGCCGTGAGGGGCGATTGTGGCCATCTCAGCTGACACTCTTTACAGCAGTCTTAGTTAACCTATAGGTAGCTGCTCATGAGCTTAAGTTGATTTTTGTTTTAAACTTACCTTTAAGAGCAGCTGGTATTTGGTTATTCTCTGCACGGGTTTGAGTAGATACGCAGCGAGGGGCAGTTTGTGTCCAAGTCTGAGTTGACAGGCTTGTAAGAAGAGATGTGTGTCGACCAGAGTCTCCCGTAACCGCTCCGAGCGAGGTATGTTTTGGCAGTAGTAGCTGTATAGTCTGAAGAACGTCTCCCTCTGAAAATAGAAAGAAAGCATGTAAATGAGGGTGCTCTTTCAAAAATCTATAAAAGGTTTCGTATCTTGAAATCCTTGAAGCATGCAAGTAGATGGACGCGTTTGACGATAAAGGAGTTTTGCCAAAAATGTAGCCCTAAGAGGAAACCAGTGTATAACATTTTGACTTCTTTGTTGTTCTACTTAGGTATAACTTAATTTTATATGACATTATTATTAGAAACTTCACTCTTCCGTCCGGAACTGAAATAAATACCTATGCAATTAAATACGAAAGGAAGAAACAAAGTTACCTTTTCAACAAAACATAGCGCAACCAATTCCGTAGCCGAAATGGATTTCTCCAGATCTTTGAGGAAGATGTCTTGGTGGAATGTGAACAGTTCGTGCAGATTTCCGAATAGGACGTCGGCTTGGCCAGCAAGGGTCGCGGGTAGTAGATGTTGGTTCTCTGGCTTTTCTATTTCTTCTTTGTAACCCTGGAAATAATAGAGTAGCAGTTAAAAGTCTAAAAAAGAGAAGAGAACCGTCTTTACAAAGTATTACTGAAATATGGCCTTCTACTAACATCATAACAATGCAAATGACACAGTGTAAAGCCGGGTCCACTGCGCCAATTTTATAATAAAACATGTTAGCAAAACAGCCAGTCTGCTGCGACTGTTGAGTTGACAGTGTTTTTGTTAGAAAATCTCTTTTCCAATTTGAGTTTCGATGTCTTCCTCTAGTGACTTCACCCCCCCCCCCCCCGAAAGGGGAACGCGGGGGATGTTAGCCGTTCTAAACATGTTATTGTTTGTGTTTTTGCCTACAAAACCGTTATGCCACGCCCCCTATCGGTTAGAAAACAATGTTATATGTTTGTAAAACACCAACGCATGGCGCAGCGGACGCGGTTTAAGAAAATAAAAATAAAACTTTACTGCGTATTTATATCGCAAAACAGGGAAGTTCGGATTGTTGCGTTCCGGTATGAAACGCAGAAATAGCCAGTGACATTATCAATAACCCACGTAACTACCGGATTTTAAGGCAACACACCGATAAAACACGTCCCTTTACCTAAATTGGCGAGCGGACATCGTTATAAAAGTATCTTCTTGCAGTTTCAACAAAAACATTTTAATTTATTACCGCAGTGAGAAGCGATGAGCACTGGCTAATAGTGTCACACCACTCCTGCAACCGTCGATCGTAGTCCTTGTAAATAGCGTCCAGACATTTGCATTCAGATAAAGACAAACTTCTGTGTAGCTTCCAAAACCGCGTTTTCTTCTTTAAATTCTGCAGCGTTGTTGATTTCGGGCTGGAAAAAATTTGGTTCCTGTTCAAACTTTGAGTCTTCCGTTGATTGTTGATATGGCTCTCATGCTTCTTATTCATTTGAGAGCCATAAGCGTAACTATAGTGGTTATAGCTTTTCTGAGATTTCAGGCACTTGCTCGGCTTTCGATACGATAACGTTGAATGTAAACTTCGAACGTAACTGACCGTATTACTTTCCCGAAACATAGTTGAGCTCTTCTTGCTGCTATGAGAACCAGATGAACAATGGTTCTTGATTGTGTGATTCCATTCCTTCATTATCCTTTTGTAATCCTTGAGGATAGTCGATATGACAACCTCATTTTCTTTTTCATCGAACATTGTATCCCTCAACTCGGAACAACTCGATGATTGAAATTGAGAATTTTTGGGTGTCGTCAGACAGCTTAAATTTTCGGATGATGAATTCAAAATATCGGCATCCATGCATCCGTACAGAGGATTCTTCACAAACTCGTCCGGAAGGTCGACAACAGTCGGCGCAGTCGTGATTGATTCCGCCGTAGTGTCGCAGCCGGAGACGGTAACTGCATCGGAATCTGGCAGATACGTGATTTTCTCTTCGGTTTTTGCCGTATACTCATAACCGGGTAGCGTTTTACCGTAAAAGAAGTTACCGGTGAACGGCTCCATATCCACCGGTTTAATGTTCCGCTGATTATATTTGACACGAGCATGTTTTCCCACATCACTAACTGATTTCACGCACTTTTTACTGCGAAGATACTCCTTCTCGAACAGCGGTATTTGGTTCGCGTAGTCGCTGAAGAGCGTGGAGTCAGAAGCCGTTCTAGTTAATCGCTTTTTCTTCCGGGTGGATTGGTTCTCATTTTTTCTGTAGTACCAGGAATAGGATGTGCCGACGCTGACGTTCGCGGAAGATTTATAGAGGTCGTATTTTCCATATTTCATGGTGCAATGGGTAGCGAGGTGCAGCAAGCACCTTAGGATCTGAACTGGCGGCGTGCACTGAGTGAATGAGTAGAAGGCATCGCGTTCCGCGCGATGGGCCGCCGTGGTGGTCGCGTGCGGTGCATCTAATGCACCAGATAACTATGCACATCGATATAGCACAGAATCGTCTTGTCCGTGTCTGTGAGTATGTGGAGCACGCACCAACCTACATGACACATTTGATTTCCAGAGCGGAGCGATGGTATGGCGATATCGCGCTTCAATAGAACTATTTACATATGAATTGGAGCAAATGTTTAGTGGCATGATTTATGTCGATTAATATCATCATAGTTTCTAGTGAGACTTCTTATCGATTTTCTATGCCAAAACACAGAGACAACAGCATGTTGCTATTATATTTCCAAATTGTATGCAAATGTTCATGCAATTGTATACTTTCAAAAGTCCTTATTTGTGAGGGAGAAAGCCAGACGGAACGCGTAATAAATACGACGGCACGCATACGGCAAGGGTAACACGAGAGCACGTGTTAAATAACGTGTCAGCCCTAGAATATTCGTCTTCGCATACGGTTGATAAGTCATTCAACACGTTGCATGATATTTTAATAGAGCTACCGTAAAAGATAATCGGTGGATAAACCACAGCTTTCGCTTACAGCGATGCCGTAGATAGCAATGTTTTCGATTAATAACATGGTTTATTGCACGCTATGCTTAGCATCTTAGCTGTCTTATGTCTAATAATTACTTATATAAATATACTTCGTTAATTAAGCCTGGAAGGCAAAGGAATTCAATCGCAAAACGTTTAATACATGGTCGGTATACCAAGCCCTCGAGCAACTTGACCACACCCTTATATCGAATTTGCATGTTACTAGTATCAAACTTTCTCAAGTTCTCAACCGTTTCGCTTTTTATGGAGATAATTGATGAATATTATAACACATCCGTCTATGTGTCTGCAGTAAACAACAAAACTAAAATCACCAGCCTGTTTACGTCCACTGCTGGACGAGGTCTCCCCCATAAAATACAATGGAGCGAAAATTGACATAATCAACACGCTTGAGCAGGCCGATTTGGTGATCGCAGTTAGGTGTCTAGTAGGTACTCAGTTGGGGTTACTGCCCATCCCCTGGTGTTATGCCTTAGTCGGCTTTCACGACATCCACGGGAGGAGACGGAGAGGTCTATTCTAAGGTCTATTCACGGCTAAAAACTAAAACTAAAATACTTCAAAGTGACAAGCAGTACATAACTGAATGGATATCGCTGAAGGTCAGGTGAAGAAAAAGATTTCTGATGGTGTACTGGAACAGGCAATTAATTCTTAAATGTTTCCTTCCACGATAGACTAGGGTCCAAGTTTTTCTTCGATCAGCTTACAATCATGTCTCTTTCGTAAAGCAGAGCCAATCCGTTTATATAATAGCCCACACAAATCCTACAAGATTATGCTAGTGTTTGCTGACGATATGGAGCAATGTAGAGCCGAACAAAGATCTGTTGTAGAACAAATTATCGATCAAATGATTCTTATATACTTACATTGAGTATTGAACCGAGTTCCTGCACGTAGACCCTCTCAGTCTGCATGAGCTCGCTGAGCACATGTCCTCGCCGCAACCGCCGCGCTTCGGCGTCCTCGCCACTAGAGCTCTCCGAACTGCCGGATGTCTCCATCTGTGAACAAAGTTTTTTTTATACCTTTCCTATAGTTAACACCACGGAATAAATTATCTGAGGCCTTACCATGAGCTCTTATAGCGATTCAGTTCAAAAACTATTCAGTACATAACTTTTCATTTAAAAAACCGACTTCCGCCATTGTATTCGACTAAATATTTGAATGAAAAAAAAAATGATGAAAGAACCATGGTGGTGAAAGGATTATGATACTTTTTGAATGTAAATGCTTGGTTTGTTGCTGAAAATATCAAAATCGCCATATGTATGCCTACAATATTTGAGGAGTTCCCTCAATTCCTCATGGATTCCATCATCAGAACTGGATTCTGAAAAAAATGGGACCAATCTGGAAGCATATTTATTCAAATAAAAAAAAGAATGTTCCAAATCGGTTCATAAACGCTGGAGATATGAGGTAACAAAAGTAAAAAAAAAAAAAAAAAACATCCGAATTAAGATCCTCCTTTTTTGGGAAGTCGGTTAAAAATATCGGTTCGTCGTTGACATCCGTCATCATTGAATAAATTTAATCGCAGAAGTCTACAGACCTTCTGCTATAACTGTGCCTTTAAATATAGCTGCGGACATCATGGAACCTATATTTTGTACTGAATAGTTTTTATAAAGAAAAGTTTTTGAACTGAATCGCTATAAGAGCATATGGCACAGCCTCTGATCTGTGGTAAACACAAGTGGGTGTGATGATTGATGAAATCATTCGGGAAGTATTACGAATAGTTTTCCATTATTTAATGAAATACCTAGGTATATAGTTATGTAGTCCTTTATTCCAAGCTCAAATTTCGTGCCCCATACTATTTAATTATGTCAAAGTAAAATATTCCTTATTCACCGCAATCAAAAGGGTCCACTTTAAACGTCAAACATGTTTACGCGGTGGAAGGCGCGTCATTTTAGCTTGGATTAAATCCACTACGTAGAACCATAACAATAACTGATGAAATGTAAATAAATCCTTAAAATTATAACAAATTATTAAATTAATGTGTGTTTTAAGGAAAATACGATTTGAAACAACAACTAGGTACAATGGTGATTTGATATTTTAAGTTATTTTTGATATGTGAACAATTTACCACAATCGTAAGTTACCTACTATATTAACTGCAGTGGTATAATGTCGATTTTGATATCAAACTCCACAGCTCCGGTGCTTTTAATATTTATAAATCTAAGTACCTACCCTATCAACCTACTTTATTAACATCAATAGACAGGCTAATAAATTGAATGAGGGACAGAAAATCAAGGTAGAGCCTTCATTATTATTCGAATAAGTATTTCTTCATTTATTATTTAAATAAGTATCCGTTGCCCATGTGTTAGAGATGACCGTTACAATATACTAGGCTCTTAAGGTTCCCACATACACCTCATCGAACATGTCGGCTAAATTACGCTTCAACTCTCTTACTTTTTGCTGGTTCATTATTTAAAAAATCTGGAAATTTGCGAACCTTGATAAATCTTATCCAAGTATAATTATACAATTTTATGAAGATAAAGTTACTTATGTATACATATAGGATATTGTTTTCTTAAAAACTACAAATCAGATCTTTGTAAAATTGTGTAGATATAATCAGGTAAAACTTATCAAGGTCCGCAGCATTCTAAATTTTTTAAACAATGACCATAAAAAATTAGAGTTTGCTGAAGCGTGATTCTGCCGAAAAACAACGAGGGGTACGTGGGAACCTTAAGTTTTTTTGTAGCTATTAGGAAATTTTCCAGCGACCTTCAAATTGATTCAAAAAGTCCATTATAATATAGGTACATATCATTTTTTTTAAATATAAACCGTAAAAAAACAATGCTATTTTGTTGTCTTTACACAAGACATTACGTTCTAAAACCATCTACAACGAAAAAAAAAAGAAAGGGCTGTAATTTTGTACTATTATTTTACAACAATTCCAATATTTGAATGGTCATTCAATGAAAGAAAACCAACACTGGTAACACTGGTAGATACATGTTTTAGCAGGTAACGTTGAATAATGTACGAATTACTAAAAAGCTACCACATAATATTCAATGGTACTCACAGGTTTATGTGGGTCAGAAAAACCCTTTACAATTTTATATCCACTTTTCAACACAGCAGCCAACGCATCCATTCTTACACACATTAGAACCACTAAAATTGATTGGATTAGTGTACATAAACACTATAAAACCACTGTACCTATTATCCATTACACTGTTCACTATTTCTACAGCGTTCTTATGTTCTCACTACTCTGTTCCGTATTCAAATAGTACCAGAAAGAAGAATAAAAGGTGCAGAAAGATAGCACATGGTGTCTTGTCGGTTGTAGATTGAAAGTGTTAAGAATAAGGAACTGCGTGAACTACCTCGGGAATCGGGATGCAAGGGGAGGGATCAGGCCAGCAATCAAAGTAGCAAATGGCAATGGGGAACGCAACAATGGCGATCATTTTGGCAGCCTTAGCGTTTTCCAAATCCTTTGAAACTTGAAAGGAGGAATATTTAGGTCAAGAAGTTTCCCCAATTCAAGTTTCATAAGATTTGGATAGCGCTAAGGCTGCCAAAATGATCGCCATTGTTGCGTTCCCCATTGCCATTTGTTGCTATAATTGGGAGGCAGTTCGGACGTAAAAAAAGTTGTAGGCTCCAGTTTTGTATGGCTGCAAGGCTGCTCTACTAAACTAACATTACTAGTTGAAGGGAATTTAGGTTTACGGTTGATCAAGTGTGCAACCGGGGAATCTTATTGAATACTAGGGTAAGTGATGTTTACTCTACGGATTGTTATGCTATTTTCGTAGAAATATATGTCATGACGAAAGAGAGGAGATTGTCGATAGGTATCTAAATCGGGTGAAATCAAAACTGCCTACGTGATTTGGTTACCTGTACCTACTTTGCATACAATGTAGAGTTTCTCAGTCCTCAACATGAGTTTAATGTATGTTGCAGATCAAGCTTTGAATAATTATTATAGCTTCTCAATTAAGTTTGAACAATGTCACCATGAATCAAAATAAAAACAATAATTTATTTTTAATATAACCCAACATTCACATACAGTCTAGGATTCCCCGTGTCGTAGGTCCGTCCTTTGAGTACTATGGTACCACAACACCCAGACCTGAAACAAATATTTGCAGATAATGCAAACTACATTTGTGCAACGGGAATCGAACCCACACTTCTTGCGCCTCAGCCGGCTACTCGCCCGCTACGCCACGAAATTCGTCTTTATTTGGTCTTGCTTGGTGACATGAATAGTACATTATAATACCCTAATGATTGGAGCACGCATAATTTTGGCTGCAAGCAGTAATATCCCATTTTGGGCATTCCGTTGGATATTCATCTATTCATATTAAACACATTATTTCAAAAGTAGAGCATCATGACAATCCAATGGCTCTACGCGCCGTAATAAAAAACACCGTGCAGTTATGTAACTATGCCACAGAACGTGTGACAGTTAGTACGAAAATGCCGGGAACGTTGTACGATTACATGCATATGTGTGAGTGTGTCTCGACCTCTGCTTGGTGGTGTTAGTAGAGCAACACACCTGCCTGCCATCCCTGGGGACCAGTGATGTGCCGGATTGTTAAAAAGTAATATCTACGGAAGGGTACGGACTACGGACGGACACAAACCTTGTATTTCGCCCTATTATTGTATATGAACTTTACACACGGTGCAGATCCTTTTTTTTTAAATTATATCTTAGGTATATGGATCAATGTTTACTAAATTATACTACATCTAGATGTCACTAGTTGACCTGCATTTGCCCATTGGTGTTTTGTATGCAAGTGCCTTCATAACAGTTCAAAATCAACTGTCAGCCTGTTATACCTACCACCTACCAATTGTTTTTTTAACCGACTTCACAAAAAGGAGGAGGTTTTCAATTCGGTTATTTACTATTATGCCCTTCCTGAATATATTTTTTTACCTATAGTTTGTCCCTCTGTAGTTTATTGATGTTTGTGGCATCACTTATGGTTATTTGTTTAATGTATTTACTTTTTTGTTATGTCAATGTTCCGATCCACGGATGGTTAGTCACAGCACATCCCTAGCTCCAAAAGCCACAGGTAGCCCAATAGTTACTATGATTTCAAGAAATTCAAAAGCTATTCATCAGTGTATCTCAGGATTCTGTACGAGTCCGTAAAAGTTTATTGTTCACTTTAGTACCTTTCAAAGAAACATCTGTGTGTTCCTTTGCATTGAAGACGGGACTTATGGCGCGTCGCACGTGTACCGATGCGGTGGTAATATTTTTTCTGAGATATCCCCATCACTAGCAGCTACTCTACCTTTTTTGCAGTGCTTCTGTTATGGGTACTATTACTTAATACAATAACATTACATACATAGATATTTTTTATTATACTTACGTAGAAAAATACCCAGAACATCCTGAACAAATATCTGCAGATCGTACAAATATTTGTTTCGACGCGGGAATCGAACCCGCAACCTCCTGAGTCGCAGGCGAACCTTCGCCCGCCGCGCCACAGAGGTCGTTACAATTCAAAAGTAAAACGTCTAGACGAACACTTATGAAAAAAATTACTTGGATGAACTATTATGAATTTATTCCATTTGAATTATGCTCCACCCTGACACCTACCCACTACCACTCACCATGAGATTAAGAGAATGTCACCTATAATGCTGTAAAGTTTCATCAAAATCCATTCACTAGTTATTGCGTGAAAGAGCAACAAACAAACATCCATCCATTCTCACAAACTTTTTCATTTATAATATTAGTAGAATTGGTTATGGATTAATGACACCATCATTAATCCATGAACCCCCTTATCCGCCGTCGCGTCGGTCGTCCCAACGGCAAGCGCACTTGAACTAATGTTCAATTGCCGCTGCGCGTGCGCACTACAACGTGATTCATGCGACAAGTGGTTTATTTATATCATATTTTTACAGGAACAGTGATTATATCCTGCCCTGAATCATGTAGACGTAACATAACAAATGTACCTTAAATCATATTTGGATTATTTGACGCAATATCTCAAATGCAAAGAGAGCTCATAGAGATAGGTAATACCAAATACATATAACAAAGTTGGTTTGATTATAGACAATACCCCACAGATAAACAAAAAATACTTAAAAATTATGATATTTTTATACTAAATAATAGACAAGGATTAGGTATATTATACCTACTTGTTCCATGTTACGGACCCCTCAGTGCGCGTCCGACTAACGCTAGATTTCATAAATAGATTACAAACATAGCAAAACCAAGTCATAACCATCACCTATTATAGAATTCCACTGCAGGACATAGGCCATAGAATGCCACGACGAATGTCTTGAGCCGCCATTATCCACCGGCTTCCTAATACGACCTTAAAAATCTCGTTGGTCCATCGAGACGGGGTAAACTACTAAAAGCTAGGTATTAACTTTAAGCATTAACTAGGGGGTAAGATATTATATATTTTTCATCACTATGCTCTGAAAGTAGGTCATAGTCAACTCGAAAACTGCTTCGTATAAAACGGCCGTAATAAATTTGAAGATAGAACGAGGCTCGTCACATTCATAAATTATGCTGCAATTAAAAACTATCATGACAAATCCTTATTTCTATTTAAAAATGGAACAGGTCAAGTCCGGCTGAGAAAAAAAATTAATGGGCGAAATCGGGACAGCAAAATTTAATTTATAAAAATTATAAATATGAAACCACGTTAATAATGTAAATCTCTTGTTACAACAACAATTTGCTATCGTCGGCTTAAGAGTGCACTATACTACAATTTAGGCTCCCTCTTTAACGCGCGCAATAACCCGCGCGCCGTCTCGCTCGCGCTAGCGAATGTCGTGCACAAAAATTAAGTTTTTTGTTTATTATGGCGAAAATGAAGTGTTTATCAAAAAACTGATTTTAGCATAAGAATAAATAGTTATTACCTACTTGTTGTAGTAAAATTTATCTTAAAACACCGTAGGGTTCCTGAGATTTCTTTCAAAACGTGTGGGAAATAAGGGTTTTTTCATTAAATAAAACTATCGAGGTTTTTTTTACATATCGTGTTTTCAACTTTACACAATAAATGCAAAAATATAAAATTTTCATATTTCAAAACATTTAACTCGTAGAACCCGTAGATACTGAGTTCTAGATCGATTTTGTTAGGCAAAATAACATAGTACGCCCTCTTAAAGCATTTAACGAAAGCTGTCGGAAACATCAACCTGAAATAAGACTTATTTCGAGGTCGGATGACATTGATGGCTAATTAAATGTTACGACTTAATTGCTGGATATCTTAATTTACGGACAACTGGAGATTAGTGATGTCCAGATCACTTACATAAGCTAGGTGTGAAAGTATTTCTCACGTTCTAACAAATATGTGTGCCTTCCTAGTTGTAGAGCAATATACTTAATTTCGTAGATGCCCTATGAAGGGTACATTTTGGTTTTTCAATCAAACTTTTATTATAAATACACAGGTTACCATCATCAGCCTGTAGAAGTTCACTGCTGAACATAAGATCAACATCATAGATCAAATTCTTATAAAGATTCGTGTTTATGAACGGGAGCAAAGCCTAGGTTGCTGCGAAACCAAATAACCGACAGAGTCTCCCGTTACGGCCGACCGTTAATCTAATCGCAGCCATATGGAACTCGTGTCATTTACTAGGAGTTTATAAAATATACGGGGTGTAAAAAGACAGCTCCCGAATACTGAAGGTACCGGTAAAGCTACCTATATCATAGCTATATAAAATAGCTTTCGCCTGAGAGGTGATTCATACCGGAGAAAACTTTTTTTTTCGTTTCGTATCGTATTTGTCAGCCAGCAATGTACGCATTTATTCCGGCCACGCGAGTTCAACGCTCCCGGTCAGCTGATCGACCCGTGGGGCCAATATTTCTCATGTGCTTTTCATTGCTTTTTTTGACGTTTTTATTTATTAACGTGTTTTTAATGATGGAAAATAGGTTTTTGTGTTCCTTTAACGATATTTTATGGATACTTATAAAGAAAACACGAAAAAAGCGGACCAAAAGTAAGCATTTTTTTTCGTGTTTTTTCAGCTTAAATATTTTCAGAATCATGGTCTGAATGCACTGTTTCAGTTTTCGGGAGTAGTCTTTTTACTCCCGGTATACACCCTAGTATGTGCCGCGTGTTTGGATTTAATCAATATTGAGAATTTCAAATTATCATGTTGATGAAGAATGTTCTTTTTTTTATATAAGTTGCCAGTGTTGGTCTTTTATCCAAAAGGAATGATTCTCCACAACAGAGAACTAAGATAGTACGACTTTTAAAAATTCGAGCTTTTCAAAGTCAACTTAAGTTCGTTTTGAAATCCCCTTAGCTACACCTTTGTAAGGGTCCCGGTAGTCCCGGAGTTGTATTCCCACTGGCCTTGGAATTCTAAAAACCAGCTGGGGTTGAATCGTGGGTTGAATTCACTTCACTTCTTAGATCATGGCATCTGTCACAATTCTGTCAGTGTCAGACTCAAACCTTAATAGAGATTTCGATTTTTCTGTGGGAAAAAGTCGATTTTCCTAAAGTCAGGAACAAAAGACTCATCTAAACGGCCTTTCACATTATTATTCGGCAATACACACACTTACCTACTTCCTTAAAACACACTTTTAATGTCGTAAATAAAAAATTGCAATGACCGATTAACCCCAAGAGTAATTTGGTTTATGTAATGAATTAATTGATCAATGTACCTAGCAATAACTACGTCGAATCTGGGGTTTCATTAATTATTTTAATTAGTAAGATCTAAAACTTAGCTCATCATAAACATGAGCTCTTTAATGAACTCTACATTACGGAAGTAAGTTTAAGGAGGATCATTTTACTGAAGTAAGTTATTGAGATACCGTGTTTAAACCTACACTTAAACACATAAAATAAGACTATTAGCCAAAGAATAGCTGCTGCATTACTACAGTCATGTTATAGATAGATAGATAGAAAATACTTTATTGCACAAGACAAAAAAAAAACAAGTACATAGGCGAACTTAATGCTAATTAGCATTTTCTTCCAGCTAACCTTTGTGTAATATAGAGTGGGTGGTAGTGCTATAGGGAAATAATACATAACGAGATTATAAAGATAACATAATTAATTACTTATCTACTTAAAATAACTAGATACATATTAAAATATATATATATATATATATATATATATATAAATATATATAATTATTATAACCTACCATAAACATAAACATACTTATAAAGAAAACAAATAAGAAAATAACATAAGCGCTCAATTTTGTTCAACATTTTGCAAGGAGAAAAAGTATTGGTACAGTTTGGACTTGAAAATTCCTATGGACGCAGCTTTCCTAATTTCGACTGGAAGAGAGTTCCATAAGCGAATCGCAGTGACCGTAAAAGAGTCCGTGAAAAAAGAGGTCTTATGGACAGGGATCATTAGTTGAAGATGTTGCGAGGAACGACAGGGACGGTCAGGAGGAAAACGGGGAAAGAAACGTTCTTTTAAGTAGTTGGGAGAAAGCGGACTGTGTAGAATGTTATAAAGAAGACAGAGAACGTGAGTATCCCGACGGTAGCGAATTTTGAGCCATTTTAACTGTGACCGGTAAAGAGAGATGTGGTCGTACTTACGAAGACCGTAAATATATCTAATGCACAGATTCAACAACCGCTCAAGTTTGTTTAGCTGTTCCTCAGTAGCACCCGGATAACACACATCAGCGTAGTCTAGGATAGGAAGTAGTATAGAGTTAACAAGAGTGATTTTAGCTGAGAAAGGTAGAAAATTTTGCATACGCTTCAGAGCATGCATTGAACCATACATTCTCCTGCTGACATCGGTTATATGCTGCTCCCAGGACAGGGTTTCAGACATGATGAGGCCAAGATTTTTTACCTCAGAGCAATAAACTAAAGGAACATCATTATATTTGACAGAAGGGAGAAGGTTTTGGTCAAGTCTGGAAATAAAAGCCCTACTACCGGTGATCATCACTTGTGTCTTACTGGTATTAATTTGAAGACCAAATTTCTGTGACCATAAAGAGACAGCACGTAAATCCTCAGTCAGCAGGCTTACCGCATTTTGGATTTCATCAGGTTGGAAGGAAAGGTATAGTTGCACATCATCAGCATATAAGTGAAAAGAAGCAGAACGTAGACCAGAGACCAGAGTATTAATGAAAATAGAGAAGAGAAGAGGAGAGAGGACTCCACCCTGCGGGACGCCAGCAACTACGTCACACCAGTCCGAATGAGCATCATCGACCTGGACCCGCTGTTGGCGTCCACAGAGGTAAGATCGAAACCACTCACAGGCAGATAAGGAAATGTTCAAAGAGCGCATTATGGCTAAGAGTATGGAGTGATCAACACAGTTGAAGGCATTACTAAAGTCGAGAAGGGTAAGAAGGGTGAGCTGTCTGCTATCCATAGCAACTCTGATGTCATCAGTGATTTTGATGAGAGCTGTGCTAGTACTATGGGCGGCGCGAAAACCCGACTGGAAAGGGTTCAAGAGAGAATGAGATTGAAGGAAGTCAGAAAGTTGACGATACACAACACGTTCGAGAACCTTAGATAGAAAGGGAAGAATAGAAATAGGGCGAAAGTCTTTAAGTTCAGAGGTAGCAGTTTTTTTTGGGATAGGAATAATATGGGCCTTCTTCCAGATGGAAGGAAAGCAACCAGTGGAAAGAGAGAAATTTATGATGTGAGAAATGCAAGGAAGGAGTTGATCGAGGATAGGGACTATGAGGTCTCGGCCGAGGCCATCCTGTCCCACTGCTTTGCTGGTGATACAAGAAATAATTTTCTGTATTACATCTTCCCCCACAGAACAGAAAGAAAAAGGAGTGAAACTATGTTGTGTTAAGTTACCCAATTCGGCTATGGTACTTTCCCTCGCGACATCATCAACACGATGGGTCACTGTGGAAAAGTGTTTGTTCAACGCATTCACATTCACAGAGGAAGCAGCAGAATTTTTGCATCTACCAAAACCTAGGCTATGGAGGAGCTTCCACATATTGTTTGGAGTACCAGTGCTGATTTTACCAAATATAAAGCGTCGCTTGGCATTTCGAATCATTTGGTTACATCTATTACGGGCTTTTTTATATTGAGAAAGATGCTCATCAGTTGGGTCTTTCCTATTTCTACGATAGAAGTAGTCCCGCCTAGCCATACATTTCCGTATATCTTCCGTAAGCCAAGGTGCTGGCAGCCGCTTCATACGGACCGGGTGTAGAGGTGCATGTATATCATAGACACTAGTTATTGAGGCATTCAGAAAATCTACTTTATCATCAATGTTAGGGAGGCTGTATAATAGAGACCAGTCAATGTTGGCAACATCAGCACATAAGCTTTCCCTGCACAAACCAGCCAAATTACGCTGAATTAAAACCTTGGGCTTGGATTTGGGTACTCTTACTTTGTAAGAAGCATAGAGGAGGTCATGGTGGGAGAAACCCGGGGCAGGATATTGCCCATGACAAGTTATACGGTCCGCATCTCCCGTTAATATATGATCAAGCCAGGTATGTGAATTGTTGACATGATAGGTAGGGTCTAGATCTAGAAGCGAAATGTTAAGGGAAGAAGTGAGATTTGTCAATTTCTTTGCTCTAGAATCTCGCCTCAGCAGACATGTATTGATATCTCCAATGATCAGAGAATGATCGTACTGAGGCAAGTAAGTTTCAAGAATTTGCTCTAGGGTGCTGAAATAATCTACATTAGGGGGAGCATATACAACCCCAAGAAGTAACCGAACAATGGGATTGACAGTCACTTCAATAAATATGTGCTCCAACGAGGCAGAGTATTTAGATGGAGAAATAGATAAAATTTTATATTTCAGTTCAGATCGCAGGTAAATTGCAACTCCACCACAACCATAGCCAGTACGATCATTCCTGATAAGAGTGAAGCCCGGAAGTTTAAAAGAAGTTGAAGAAAGAGTAGGCTTTAGAAAGGTTTCAGAGATCAAGCAGGCGTGAAGCGAATCAAAATCAAAAGTATTTAGAAAATCGGTAAAGTGCGCTGGAATACTCTGAGCGTTAATATGACACACATTAAGGTTATGTTTGGGACTAGGAAAAGTCTCAATGAGCAAGTCTCTAAGTGGTTTTGACGAAAGGCTATCATCTAACGCATCCGAGAAATCATCAGAATCCAAAGAAACAAATAAGTTGGAACAAATTGAGCTATCCATAAAAATAAATAAATAAACAATAAATATTAACCTAAAACCTACCTAAATATAATAATGCAATAAATACTAAAATGATACGACTACGAGTACCTAACTAACTATGAATGAATACTAACAAAAAATTTAAATACCAAACTTATATAGTTATTATTATTGTTATAGTTTATTATCTAACTTATCTTTATGATTTGATTTCCTGTAGATATTCAGTCAGGGTCAGAGGTTCACGTTAATCTAAACACGAACGTTAGCACCAAGGGGCATACTACTCTAGCTCTAAAGAGCAAGAGAAGTTCACCTCCCATAGATCAAACATTGGAAGTGTTGGCGCTATCCACGGGGCAGGGAATGGGTTTTTCCACCCTAGGTGAATTATTGATTGAAATTCTAATACGTACATATCTTGACCACTCAGAGATAGGATAAATAATTTACAGTGTTTGTTTTCTGCCCCACAGATAGCGCCAACACTTCTAAAGTCCTATGTTCAACAGTTACCCGAACTTGGTTAGCACAGTTTCAAGTAACTCTTAATAACTCACTGTGTTCAACTTCCATCGAAGCTCCTCTATCACCTGCACCCATCCGACTTGAAAGCTCATCAAGCTCACCCTAGGATTTTGCTGCACCATTAATGATAAATCCGATTCTGACTTTTCACCGTCTTCCCACCGCAAACACGGCTTTTCACTATGTTCCTCAACATTAACATTCAATCTATTCAACGTTTCCATTGGTTCCGAAGACGTCATTTTGACATTTACGAAATAAGTTCCCTCCCTCAGCACAATCGTTTGTCTGCCTGCGTCACACAATAAAACTGAATTCGAGTGCTGTCATAATTAGTTCACTGTAATTAAATAAAAAAAGACAGTTGTAAAATGATAGCATAATCGTGTTATTTCATAGATACGCGAATGTGGTTAGTTTAATGGGGTCATTGAGTACTCTTCCGGCATAATTTCATTTTGTTTATAGGATATCTTACGATTTATTAGCGGCGAATGTCTTTAAACGTATGTTAACGACTTTTCTTAAGCGGATGATAAATTGTAAAGACATAAATACCTGCATACTTTCTTAGAATTTTTCTCGGAACTTATTTTCGAAAGTTCAGAAGCATTGTGCCTTAAAAATATTGCCCGAGCAAGAAGTGCAATTAAATTACAATCAGATATAACAAAAAGCTAAGAAAAACATTACCAGTCGAGTGAGATTGTTTCGATTGATTCCATTGACCCCGATGATGGTAGCGTTAACCGTACGTTTAGTGACTATGTTTTCATCAGTGATCACGGAATGAGCTTCAAGAGCCAATCAAAACAACCGGTCTCGCGGAAACGATACGGAAGTGGGCCACAAGGTAGAAACTCAAAACTTTACATGCACAACCATTCCGATACGACCTTCAAATTTGAATAAATTGAAAAGCTTATGACGGAATTCTTACAAGTATGAACTGTAAAGAATGACAGTCATCAGGATGGTTCGGGAAAAAACATTACAAAGCTTGACATATTTGCTTCACATTATGTAAATCTAATTTAATCCGATACAGTATTTTCTTGAAGAGGTTTACTAGTGGGATAAGTCAGTGCCAGTTGTACCATCAAAGGTACTAGTGGGACGAATCAGTGCCAATTGACCAGTGTTGGTTGCTAGCTCGCTAGTCAACCAACTCATGCTGAGGCAGAGCCATTTTGTTACTGGAGTTACACTTTGTACCTTCGGGTCTGTTTCCTCTTAGTCGTAAGTTTTTTATGTGTCTCTGTGTAACTCTTTTATACAAATAAATTATATTCTATTCTATTCAATTGTACCATCAATGGTAAATCTGCTCCGGCGGGGTTTCTTCACATTTTCTACGTTTGGAATAGCTTATGAAAAAGAAATTGTCTAAACAAGACGCATATTGTTTAAATTTAATTGTAAGAAATCAAATGCAAGGTTAATGATGATTACAGAAACAATATTAAGCAGTCTGTTTGTATGTTTAGGCGATACGAGTATCCGCAAATTAAATTGTTTCAATGTAATTGTAGCACGGCCATTCGGAAAGGAAGTTTGGCAACAAAACATGTTAAATAATGCTGTCGTTAAAATTTAACCTCTAAATTAAATTGCTGTGGGGTGTCCGGCTTAAGAATAAACCACTCCATCTCCTGTGGTTCTTGTAAGAGGCGACTAATGGTAAACATCAGGCGACGGGCAACAGCATCCACCTGATTATGCAACACCAATACGCTGCGATCACCATCCGCCTGAGTGATGATTATGGCAAATCCCCCCATTGAATTTAGTGGGGGAAGCCTCGTCCAACAGTGGACGTCTAAAGGCTGCTGATAATGATGATTTAAATTGGTGTAACTATACCAGCAGGAGAACCTTACCTACGTTTACGAAATAGATAAAGAAATTGCTAAATGCGTTTTAATTTAGAAGCAGCTGTTCCATACTCCTTCATACTCACTCATTCTACTTCATAACATTTGGATATCTGTAAGGCATGTTTTTAAGATGTTAAATAAAGATTTGAACCATGACCTTAGTATACAGTCACGTATGGTTGCACTATGGCGCGCCGTAGTGCTGAGTCGGCTTACTTTCACCATGATTTTCCTTTGATTATAACTATAATTAAAAATGAAAGAGGTTAAACTTATTCAACTTTGTTGTTCGTAATTAATTTAAGAGTTCTTTCCTAATAATAACATCAAACTTAGCTACTTAATATAAACGAGTGCAAAACAAAATTAACTAAATAACTTTTCATTTAAAAAACCGACTTCCGCCATTGTATTCGACTAAATATTTGGGTGAAAAAAAAATGATGAAAGAACCATAGTGGTGAAAGGATTATGATACTTTCTGAATGCAAATGCTTGGTTTGTTGCTGAAAATATCAAAATCGCCATATGTATCCCTACAATATTTGAGGAGTTCCCTCAATTCCTCATGGATTCCATCATCAGAACTGGGTTTTGAACCCTTTTTTTGGGACCAATCTGGAAGCATATCTATTCAAATAAAAAAATAATTTTCCAAATCGGTTCATAAACGACGGAGATATGCGGTAACAAAAAAAAAAAAAAAAACAACCGAATTGAGAACCTCCTCCTTTTTTGTGAAGTCGGTTGAAAAGTATGTGTAACTAAAATGTGTTCGCAAAAAGTAGTTTAGCCTCTTGGACAGTAATTAAACGAGATAAATTAATTGGTTCCCACTAACGATTTCTATGATTACCGGATGTTTTGCAAGACCTGCTAACTAGCAAACTCTGCTGAATTTCATTTATATCTGCTGGACGAAGTCCATTATCACAATGCTTAGCTTGCGAATTGGTGATCACAGGTATTGGTGTTGAGTACTCAGGTGGATGCTGCTGCCCATACCCTGGGACCCAACTCGTAATTATTTGAGATTCAATTCACAATAATGATTTCATCTCAGTCAACTTTCGATTGATCATCAACCTTTCTGAGGAAGGCGTTCGTTAGAGCTAGAAAGATAACGTACATGCTAGTGTCAGAGGACTGAGATGAGATTATACAGTGAATTGGATGTTTTATTATTTACGCGAATTGGAATTCAGGTGTAATCGTCGGCTTTTACGAAATGCAAGGGAGGATACGAAGCATCTATTCTCAGGCTGGATAAACCACGGTCGCTGAATTTATTAGTCTCACAAAAAAACACTATTTGATTATAAAGTAGACAACGGATATTTTCTCTTGTTATCTTTAGTATTAATGTTACATGAATGAAAGAGACAAATTTTATAAAAAGAGAAAAAACGAGACGGTCTCAAAACGAGAAAGGTCTCTCATGGTTAAATCTAATACGTATCTATCTATTCTCTCCAGTAAATTCTAATTCAATTATATTATTTTGTTATCTATTCTTCTTTCATATTATATTCTATTCAATTCTGGGACTTAACAAAAGCAGTCATTACTCGGAGGAAAACTGTATTTATCCTCATACCAACTATCACAAACAGTCACGTTCAGTTTATAATTATGGTGACAGCAAATTAGCTGTACCTTTGGGCGTTGCTTTCCTTATGTTTTAGCTATGTCGATAAAAACGGTCTTTAGTTATACACAGACTGTGTATCCCATGGCAAAAAATATAATGCCATATATTAAGAGTAATGCAACTCAAGTAACATTATCTTCTCGTCACAGATACTGCAGAGCCTCAAGACGAATGTCTATAATCAGTGCGTGTTGCCAGTGAAGACATACGGCATTCAGACGTGGTCACTTACTGTTGGCCTCATACACAAGCTCAGTCGCACAGCGGGCTTTGAAGAGAGCTATGTTCGTAGTTACCCTACGTGATAGAATCCGAAATGAGGAAATCCGTAGAAGAACCAAGTTCACCGACATAGCTCTTAGAATTAGCAAAATGAACGGAAATGGGCAGGTTATATAGCTCACAGAACCATTGGGAATAAAGGTCCTCGAGTGGCAACCACCAGACAACGCAGTAGAGGAAGGCCCTCCTCTCGATGGACTAAAGACATAAAAAAAGGTTGCAGGAAAGCGGGGGATGGAGGCCGCTCCAGACCGTTCGACAGACATTATAAGGAGGAGACCAATGTCCAGCATTGGACTTCTACAGGCTGATGATAATGACGATGAACTCAAGTAAATAAAGCCAGGACAGACGTGTATTTTCTCAGTCATTATTGATATAGTTATTTGGTACCTGGTACTAATGTAGAGTCATGAGTCGAGACCGACAGAAGGTCTGAGGAAACAACTAGAAACACAGTTAAGAATATTCAGTAAATCTACCTAGTCGAGCCAAGACTAGTCTAGTCTAGAGAAGAACCAATAGCACCACCGGTAATACTCAAATCGAGTGACAAGGTAGTTTTCCAAAATTAGTCTAATTCGCTTCCGCAGTGAATTTAGACATACAACTCTCACGTTCACTTTCTCTCAAATGACTCGTTTTGAAACTGCAAAATAGATTACTTTTAAACATGCTTTTGTCATTTGTCGGCTTTCGAACGTAGCCCGTAACACGATACGAGCATTAGCCAGGGTTTCATGCAACATTGAGTGCGACGAAGTATCCGTTTGACTATCTTCATTTGCATGAAATGAGATGTCTATATGCCTGTATGTAACCTATGAACAAGGTTACCAAATAATGTTCTGTCGTGAAATGTGTCCTCAGAACAGACCTTCCCGTGGAAGTTGTAAAAGTCGACTCAGGGATATACCAGGGGATGGGCAGCAGCAATACTGCGATCACCAATCCGCCTGTTAAGCGTGGTGATTATGGCAAATCATTGCATTCTATGGGGGAGGCCTCGTCCAGCAACAACAACTACAGGCTGAACTTGAGATCATAATAAATCTACAAATTCACCAAAAAGGCCGGATATAGATTTTTTATAAAAACATGTTTTTTTCAGCAAATTTCACTTGCGAAATGATTTTATTTTTAGACAGCTACGTCATTATGAACCCCTCTGGCCACGTGGTCCTACTCAATGCGGTCTAATTTGTGGTCTTTTTACCCCGTTACGACTTTTATGACGCTCATACCTACCACCTATACATACTCATGTATGAGACAATGACAGTGAAATTGAATCCATAGGTACCTACAGTCTCGGTACACTCAGCAATAAGGAAGGTCATAGACAGACATATTTTTTGTCGTTGTCCGTCTATCGTTATGATTATTACAGCACACAAATTAATTTCTGTTATTTTTTTAAGTATAAACTTGTTTAATCAATAGTCTGCTATTTGAGTTACGACTTCCCGCGATTGTCTGACAGTTGTATTGACTACAAGTCTGTGCAAAAACAGGGCTGACATAGTCGCAAAGCGACTCAGTCTTTATAAAAATTTAAGAATAAAAAAAAAGTCTGCGCAATAACATTCAAGTTCCTGTGGTGTGTCCGGCCTAAGAATGCCGTGGATGTCGACACCAGGGGATGGGCAACAGCATCCATTAGGCTTAGTAACTCATAGTTTTGCGCTGCAAGTAAATGTATGGAAGAAAACGAAACTTCATTATACTAGTTTAGTAAACTATTAAAACTTGTACTAAGCCCCCTGAGTACGCAGCACCAATACTGCGATCACCAATCCACCTGCCAAGCGTTATTGTAATTATGGTAAATCCCCCCATTGCATTCTATGGGAGAGGCCTATCGTCCAACAGTGGACGTCTGACTGCCGTTGATGATGATGATAAATATTATTTTTCAACGGTGCACCGACAGTTTTGTTCGGGCTATAAGCGATTTACATTTAAAATAGGATTACTGTCTCATAAAGTGAACATGACATGAAAAGAAAAAGTCCCCTTGAAGCTTAAAGCCGTTACAAAGTATCAATTGACTTGGAATCAAATGTTAACCGTTATGCTAAACAGCTTTCACGTACGAGTTACCTACAGGGGTACATATAACAAGAATTATTTTAAGGCACTTGAATCGTAGATGACTGAACCTGAGCTCTAAGTTCGTTTGAGTGAACTTTTGAAAACTTATCATCATCAGCCTGTAGAAGTCCACAGCTAGACACTAAATGTCTTGAGCCGCCCCCATCCACCGACTTCCTGCGGCCTTTATAATATCTTTAGTCCATCGAGAGGGGCCCTTTTATTCCCCAACGATTGTCAGTTCTGCGAGCTATATGACCTACCTTATATACTTTAACTTGCTATATGAGAGCTATGTGAGGTTAGCCTCATTTCGGATTCTATCACGTAGTAACTCCGAGCTTAGCTCTCTCCATAGCCCGCTGCGCGAATTTGAGCTTGTTTATACAACCAATAGTTAGCGACCACGGTCTCAGGTCCGTATTCTAGAACTAAACTCAAACTAAACCGAGACTCAAGTACAGATTTTTTTACAGATTTCAATGAAAAACTGTCACCAAATCTATGCTTGAGTCTTGATTCACGCTTGAGCATATAGTTCTGGAATACGGGCCTCAGTGTCGTAAGTCATAACTGGCATCGTAAGTCACACGCACTGATTATAGGCATTCGTCTTTATAGGCTCTGCGGTATCTGTGAAGTCTTAAGATACCTATTATTTGATTAAATTAGACCTAGGTATTAACTTAAATAATCATAAAAAAACGAAAAATATAATAACATGGCAGGATAAGAATTGTAAATTACTGTCGTATATTATCAACATTGTAACTTGTTATCAAACACACAACGATGGTTTCGTGCAAAGTAAATTTACATCTCTCACCCGAAGGTATAATGGTGCTTCGCTATAAGCACACTCCGGTAGTGAGAAACTGAAGTGTACAATTAAATACAAAAGACGCGTAATCTGTCCACTTCGTCTAATCGCGGGAAATGAGAATGTATACTACACATGAAAGCTTGTTTCTTGGGAAACATTGAACTGCCCCCCAATGACAGTAGCAAATGGCAATGGAGAATGCAACAATGGAGATCATTTTGGCAGCCTATAGGTCTTCGCACATTAAAACAACTCAACGGCGACTCGACTCTATGCCAAATATTGAAATTTAAGCCTTGTGGCATATGTTCAAGGTTTAATTTCAAAAAATGATATTAAAGTAGTGTACGACGAGTGGCCTACGCATCGTACACTAAAGGTCCTCTACTCATCGAGAGTGTGAGTAGAGTTGCTGCCGCGTTGGCGTGGAGTTGTTATAATGTGCGAAGACCTTTAGCGCTGTCCAAAGCATTTGAAACTTGAAAGGAGAAATGTTTAGGTAAAGAAGTTTTCGCTATTTATGTTTCTTAAGATTTAGATAGCTCTAAAGCTGCCAAAATTATTCACATTTGTTGCGTTCCCCATTGCAATTTGCTACTGTTAATAAGGGGCTGGTTTCGAAGTTCCCCTACAAGCAGACAAGGCACTAACTAATGTAAATGATGTTTTATTTGTTGGACCTAAAAACCAGCACGTTAGTTAATAAATCTAAGGTCCAGATAAATAGAACGTACTTCACGGTGACTAAGTCTTACTTTGAATAGTCCCTGTCTCTCTCTAATTCGCGTGTTTTAACATTTGTGTAACAGTGACAGGGACAGGTCTAAGCATTAGTACGTGCTAAGCTTGTGCTAAGTAACGTCTATTTATCTAGGCATAAGACTAACGTGGTCTAAGTAAGACCGTTAGGTACTTATATTTTGTTATGTTGCAAACTGCTTCTACAGTTATAATAGCCATGGAAGGTATGCTAATTACTGTAATGGGTGTAGGTATTCAATTAATGGTAAGTCGGTACCTAACTAATTCTACAGCTCAGAGGCCCAAGCACGAATATCTAACGTTACCGAAACGCTAGCGAGACGATTGTAAACGTCAAATATCAACCAATCAACTTACAAAGATTTTGAAGCACCCTTATGTCATTGGCCAATATTTGACACTGGAACGATAGAAAGACACTGGTACTGAAACATGAGAGGGTTGCTGCATACAAGTGAGCGTAAGATGAAAAGGAGATACCTTTGTGAAAACACAACTTCGACAAAACAGAACAAACGACTGTACAATTGATTCATCGCATCGTAGTAACAATGATTTACAACTGTAATAAAAATACTGACGTAGAAAATTCTAAATGGATATAAAATCAGTAGACTAGGAATTTGTAGCCACAGACCGCAGGGAGTCTAGTTGAACGAGTCTAACCACACGACATGGACAGACATAAAAGCCGATGCCACAAAAGAGATGTGGGAGACTTGGAGACGACACGCATCTGTCAGGAAAGAGGGCAACGACCGACTATGTGTAAACAAAAACAGTTTACAGAAATAGGTGAAGTGATTCCTAAAGTGGATGAAAGATTAGCTGCGGTTGATGTACGAGTTAAATTGCGTATGCAGTTCTTCCGGACTATAATATGACGATTTGACAAAGCTACTTAACTATTCTATTAAAGAAATAAAGTTACTAAAACCTGACTACAACCTATAAAGTAGACGGAATGCCTTTACTATACAATCAAAGATTTGGCCTTCCTCTACAACATTGTGATACTTTTTTTCAGCTGTTGCGTAGTCGTTTTTTTCTATATTTTTAATTTTTCAACTTTTTTTTTTTATATTATTTTTTCTGGAGTAGGAAATTATAAACCCGTTAATATTAGTCTGATATATTTTTAGAATGTAGATACTAATTAAGCTCTTTCATTAAATATCATACTCAATATATTTACATGAATTTTATTTTTTTCGATGTTGGGACATTGAGTTTTGTTTCCGCCATATTTAATTAGTTGTGACGTTTAAAAGCCTATGTCATTCGGAACGTCAAGACCCTTCACATGATACCTCATTTGACTAAATCCGTTGAGTAGTTTCGGAACAGATGAACAAACTTACATACATACATATGTACATAGACTGGTAAAATCATAATCCTCCTCTTGCTTTTCAGTAGTCGGGTAAAAATGGAGAATCAAACTTGCACGTGGTTTTTAGTAAAATGAAATTACACTACGGCTCTCGATATTTCTGTTTAACTTTTCCTTGTTGCTTTTATACCAACACAAAGTGCGTTATGCAAGTAATGATCAATAAAATGGCGTACAAGTAGCACATTTAAAAATTACTTGGTCCTATTTGCACTCTTAGTGATAAGGTTAAAACTAGGCTGGGGTAATATAAATAGCTTAGTTATTTCATTGATAACACCAACTATTTGCTGTGATCTGAATTAGATCGATCAATTTTGATAACAATTTTGAACCTAAAAAACTCTGCCCCCATATAGCAATCACTTTCGAATTAGTTTCACAGTTTATTGCGCTGCATGTTTCGAATATTTCTGTTTTTGAAAAGAAGCTTAAACACGCGGCGCAATGTATTGCGAAATGGTAAAAGAAAGCGATTAAAAGTTTAATAGGCAATAGAAGGGTTGGACTAGAAAAAGCAAGCACTACTATTTAACAAAATATTTGGAATAGCGGGAAACTTCGTTCGAAGTCAACTGCTTACATCACGGCAATGTCAATATTAATACAAGAACCAGGTACAAGATCGTGTTATCTATGTTTTCTTTGTTGTTCTGACGCAATTCACTTCACATCATCAAAATATATATCAGCCTACAACATCTATATGTAGCCGGATAGACGTATAACACGCTATGTGTTAAACTGCTGAGAAAAATCAGATAGGTTGAGCATGAATGTTACATGAGGAAGTCTTGCCTTTCGTGACTGGGATTTCTGTGTTCCGTCTATAAGTATATTATATATAAAAATGAATGTATGTTTCCTTGTCCTATGCATTCCTAAACCACCATACCGATAGCGATTAAACTATGGTGAATTGTTGTCCGCATACCGGGGAAGGTATTGATCCATAGTTTCTAGTAATCTATAGTGAAAACTTGAACATGAGCTTGATAGAGTACAACAACTCAGTGCCGATGTAAAGAGTCGTCCCAATATTGTGAAGTAGTAGGTATTGAAAAACATTTTCTTATGTAACTACACTCGAGAGCAATGAATCCGGGTCACTTAAAGAATGTTAAAAATCTCGGAAACTAAAAATGATAGATTAATGCAATAAATTGTATTTAATAGACAATGTAATACTCCTTAAATGAAGGTAAAAAAAATATGAGTCACCATACATTTTATTAACACAAAATTACATAAAGAAAAAAACTGCTGATCTCTCCTTAAAACAAAAATAGGAAACATGAAATTTTTGAACTTTATTACGATTTTCTTGAATTTTAATACTTCGTATTGCCTCCTCGTGCTTCCATTACTGCGTTTACGCAGAAAAAAAACAACAAAAAAACAGAAATCAAACAATGATAAATGACAGATTACAAACAAAAGCAAAACCAAATGCTGTAATTTCGTAGTTCCATCTTCGAAAGTGGCCCTTTTTCAAATTTGATTTTTTTATAATATAACTTTACAATAACTAAGAAGTTTTAATACCTTCATTTAAGGAGTATTACATTGTCTATTAAATACAATTTATTGCATTAACCTAGCATTTTTAGTTTCCGAGATTTTTAGGATTCTTTAAGTGACCCGGATTCATTGCTCTCGAGTGTATTATGAAACTAATCAATTAATAATAGATAGAAGTGTCATGTTAGGCTCACTTGTATTCTGACTTGGGTTCTGTTGTACTTTTACTTTGGTTATCAAACCAAAGTAAAGTTTCTGGACTTTACTATCGAGTAAAGTCCAGAAAGTGTATAATGAATCTTGATCCTCAAAAAAAATTAACTAAAGCGTCATGTTCAGGCCTTATACACTGATAGCTACACTATGAACTGTCACGTAACAGTTTGTATCAACTAAAACGCATAGCACGAATAGCACGCGGGCGAAGTAGCGGGTTTCAGTTAGGCAGGGTTTCTAGGAATGAAACCCTGAAAGACTTCAGAGCGTTATTTCAAGCATGGTTTCAGACAGAAAAATACGAACAGAGGAATAATCATTTTTAATTTTGTATAAAAATTACAGCGAACCCTAAACACGAAACGACACCGGTAGACCACCAAGCTATTTGAAACGAGCAACTAATAACAACGAATGTTTGTTCCTCAAACATCAGTTAGCGCCTCCGTCAACGCTAAATACTTAGATCTATTTGCACGGTCCAAACAGACAGACTAATGTTAGACTTATGTGGTGTAGTTTATCTAGCTGACAGTACCAATTTAACATCATTGTAAGCTATTTGAATTGTCAAAAGACTTTATTTCTTGTCATAACCGAACTAATTTTTAATCTTTCAGACGACTAAATTAATAAGTCGTTCGTTTGACCAGCTTATGAAAAAATATTTTAATGGACATTTCTAGAAAGAATATTCAGTACGATTTATATTTTTTATTTAGATTTAGAAGAATATTTAGAAAACCTATTGGCTTAATCATCATCACCATCATTAGCCTGTAGAAGCCCACTGCTGAAAATAGGTCTCATTATGTTAATGTAGATATGCTGTGGCGTGTAACCTCAAGAATAGAATTCTTCGTCTCCACCCGTCATCGACTACACGTGTTGTCGATGCCTCCCGTGGATGCCGTAAAAAGCAGACTCAGAGAGTACACTAGTGGATGGGCAGCAGCATCCACCTGAGTACTCAACACTAATACTGCGATCAGCAATTCGCCTACCAAGCGCGGTGATTATGGTAAATCCCCCATTGTATTTTATGGTTTCGTCTTGCAGTGGCTGATTATGAACTGTAGATTATTATTTTCCGGCACTTCCAACTAAAACACTGTGTCCATTTCATAGAACCGAACTTTTGCATAGTTTTTGAACTGTAATATTTACTGTCACTTTGATGTTTTTAAATATGATTTATGCACAAACACCGCGCGTGTAACTAATGCCCGCACAAGGAAACTAATGAGTAATTCGCTATGTATAAGTTATATCTCAATTGTAACGAATACTTACCTATTAACCAGCATATTGGTATTTTATTATGAATTAGTATTTTAATTATTAAAAAAGAAAAAGAAAAAAGAATATATATTTATTTGTATACAGGAGTTACATAAAAAAACTTAAAAGAAAACAGACCCGAAGGTACGAAGTGTAATAACTCCAGTAACAAAATGGCTCTGCCTCAGCATGAGTTGGTTGACAAGCAAGTTAGCAACCAACACTGGTCTTCCGTCAGAGCCACTTGTTCACGCTACGGACCAATCACTCACGATCAATAAATATTATATAAAAAACACACTAACATAAAGAAAACTATATATAAGACTAACAATACAAGAAGAAAGTTATGCTATGATAAAATAGGTAATATGATACAAATTAAAGTTTTAATTTATTTCTCACAGAACACTTGTGTCACGCCTTAGACTTTCCTGATCCTTTTGGTGGTCAAACAAAAATTTACAAATACAAATTACTACCTCTCTTTCGCTCCTCTCAATGAAGGCTAACTAAACTAAAAGATTTAAACTTTATTTAACTTTTTGCCATGGCGTGTCCGGCCTAAGAATAGAATCCTCGCGTAGATGTCACAAAAGCCGACTAAGGGATTACCCCAGGGACGGGCAGCAGCATTTACCTGAGTACTCAAAATACTGCGAACACCAATTCGCCTCCAAGCGTGGCAATTCCCCACATTGTATTTTATGGGAGAGGCTTTGTCCAGCAGTGGACGTCTAAAGGAAGCTGATGATGATTTTTAATAATATAAAACTTTTAAATTTTATTCGCCGATATCGATAAGAACATCATAATTCTGCCAGTCTGTTGTTGGCTACAATATATCCACCAAACCTGTGATTAAAAAATTGCGTGAGTCGTTCAATACTTACACCGAGCGTGAAAGGCCACGATATGGTAATGTGACTATTAGAAATCGTAGACTCTTAGATGCTGTCTTGACGGTTCCGAGTAGAATTACTACATGTCCGGTTTTTGGATTACTGGTCCGACTAAATAATCGCATGTCCAGACTTAACCAAATTTTTTTGGCATTTGTTAGCTATGCGATTTTATTAAGTTTGTACAATTAAATAACATGTTTTTTTCTAGAAAACTCAAATCAAATTATTATGTACCTAGATAGATAGATCCAGTTTCAAATAAATCGTGATTTTTAAAAGAAATTTCCAGATTAATCCGGCCATTTTATGCGATTAAACTAGTCCCGCCCGACACCGGAACAAGTGGCTTACTGCAAACCAACAAGTTTCTTGATCAGATAGAAGTATGACACAATTCACGAAACCACTTCTGCTTTTAAAAAATACTTAATTTCTCTTTCGATTTCCACCTACGTTTCATTTCCCTTTCGTAGGTTTACAATTTTTTCGACATTTTGTATTAGCAGGTGTAACTTTGAGTTATCCAACTAATATGAAGCGAAAGTTTAGATTTTTGTTTGCCGTAACCATTTCCGTGAAATTTAGTACAAAGATTGATTATGAGCTGGATTGCCATATCTACTACTATTTATCCCGATAGAACGCCTACAAAGATAAGAAGAAACACTGTAGTACAATGCAACAAATGCCAGCAATATACCTTATGGATGCGTCAAATGTGCAGGACAACACAAAACAAGCGACTGCCAAAGAAAAGATCGTAGCTCTCCAGCAAAATGCACATTGTGCCTTGTTGGGGAGCACCCTGCAAACAACATAGGATGAAAAATTTACCAAGAACTCTTTGATTATATATACTTAATCAAAGGAAATACAAAAGAGAAAAAATAAACGCAATGCTTTCTAAAGTGTGATGAGGCAACCCAATACCTTTCCTATTTCAGAGGATCAACACAGGTCACTGACACCGACCACCGTCAGAGCGACCAAGTATAAGACAACACCACTACACCGTAAAAAAATAACATTTTAAGTCAGCGAAAACCCGAACGACGGAATGAGGCGACAACAAAGCACAAAACACTGAACCAGGAATGGAAAATACCCACAACATACTAAAATGCTATGAACCAATAAAACAACTAACATCAAATGAAAACTCTCACACACAAAATACACAGAGAAGACCGAAAACCTATTCTGAAGCAACCGGTACTCAAAGAAAACAAGCATACGAGAGGTACGAGAAGAATAGAACAAAGCAACAAAACAAAACAAACAGAAGGACGTAATAATAACAACACAGATCTGTCGTAAAAACGTAAATACAACACAGATCTGTCAATTGGGCAAAGTCAGGTGATAACACCCTATTGAAAAATTATAGACCCATTTCGTTGCTGAGCCACGTCTATGCTGTTTTCGAGAGTTGTTACCAATCGCCTCGTTCAAAGACTTCAGCATCCTGAACAAGCTGGGTTTCGAAAAGCTTTAGTACCGTAGATCACATCCACATACGGGCAGAAACCCGAAGAGATACAGAAGACCAAAGAGTATAATCAGCATTTGTGGAACACGAGAAAGCCTTCGATTCAGTCGAGACCAGCCCCATTACAGTAGCAAATGGCAATGGGGAATGCAACAAAGGAGATCATTTTGGCAGCCAAATCGTTTGAAATTTGAAAGGAGGAATATTTTAAGTCAAGAAGTTTCCCCTATTCAAGTTCCATAACTCTAATTCTACATTACGTCACGTAACGATAATTAAGAAGGCAGGTAATTTTAACCAAGAGGCAGAAACCTACACCTTTATCGATGCCAGGGGTTACAAGAATAATGTGGAGATGATAAAACTTGCGACTAGGCATCTAACCTTGTATCTGTTTCAAGAACTAGTTCTCATAAAATAATATTACACCATATATCATTTGATTAAAACATACCTACAATTTAATGCTATCGCCAAGACTGGGTAACAGTAACAGGTAGGAGCCTACTACCTAACAAGAAGTAACTAAAAGTTACATAAAATGCAAATTTATCATCCAAAAGTAGGTCATTTTTCGTCACATTCTTTCATTTGACTTCCTATGGTCTCGTGAGAATATTTGTCGCTATAATATAATGGTTAGGTAGGTACTAAAGGTTAGGTAGACACACGAAGCGACAGTTAAGAAAATAAATAACTTCTTACTCACGGATAAAGATTTGATAATTTCTCGAAACCAAAAACAATACCATCATCATTATCATCAGCCTGCAGAAGCCTACCAGCTGCACATAAGCCTCCCTCATATATAATGCGACGACGAACGGTCTTGAGCCTCCTCCATCTTTTAGACTTCCTGCGACCTTTATAATGTCTAGGTCGATCGAGAGGGGGCCTCCTTTACTACGTCATCCGGTTTGTGGTTGCCACTCGAGAGCCTGGATACGACCGTATTCATCCCATGAATTTAAACCACATGCGAAAAGTAATATTACAATTTCTGGATTCTGTATACGTATTTTTTGGAGTTCGTATTCCCACCTAGAAGTAATACGACTTAACCTATACCTAAAATGAGGAACGTCAGAAATAAAATATCCCCCCACGGTTGTCAGTTCACTACCTAACCAAAAACAATATTGTAAAAGCTTTTCACTTGTTAGTTATACGTGTATAGTTATAAGAGGCATACGGGTAATATCGAGTGTAAGCATAGGCTTTTAGACAAAGGCGGTTCCTATGTAAAATAAAAACCTCTTTGTTTTCTTTTCTTGTGTTTTACGAGACGACGCTTTTAAAAAAAGCAGGGCTGGGAGGCTTTTTGTTTGGTGTTCCATTCAAAGAAGTTTTTGAAGACATATTGGCTGGTCGGCTTTTAGGGGTCTTGTTTGAATGGAATTAATCTTTGAATGGGTTTACAGGTATGTTATTTCTTGGTCACCCAGCGTTAGGTCACTGACCAGGTTCATTTGAATATTCAACAAAACTAGAAATATATTCTGTCTGATATATAAATTCTGATTTGCTTACAAATTGCAAATAAAAAGTCAAATGATGTAGAAACTAATCGAGTCCTTGAAATATTAGACGAAATTGATGTTCAAGATAATTTATGTATTTCTAAATTCACTTCACAAGGTAGAGAAAATGTACCAATCCTTTATATATTTGTCGAAATCCTTTTAAATCACATTGTTAGGACATATCGTTATAACAATGTGATTAAAAGGATTGTTTTCACGGTGCCCGGAAGTATATGGCCTGATCTTACTGTGGCCGGCATTTGGGTTAGTTATTGTTCTTACGTTGGCAGCATTTGAGGTTTACAAATCTACCTGAAATTTTGTTTCCAGTATTACTCCACATTCTTTAAACATGTTGTATTGCCGCAAGACATTGAACTGGAGCAAATGTCATTACGGAAGAGATTGCTGACCACCTGGCACACAGAGTGTATTACAGTAAGTATCATGAGCCATCAATCTCCCATCATTCATGCTATACCTATCAGAGGTGATTTGCCTCAATAGTGCGCAGACATCGTGCTTCGAATGAAAGTGGGTTATCTTTCATATTGAATACGGTATGGTAATTTACGATTGCGTATAAAAACTCGGTAAGTCGTGCCAACAGTGGATCAACATGTAATTTCCCTTTGAACTTTGGCCTCAGGATTTCCAACTCTGTAGACTCAAAACTATAGGTAACTATTAGATAATTATGTAAATATTGATAAGTAGGTAATAAAATAAAAAACTGTTGTACTTATTCGTTTCTAAATCAATCCTTAACTGTGTATAGCTTGAAACCAGAACATAGAAGATTGGAACAAGAAACATAACGAAAAGATCAGGAGTCAATTTAGTTTATAAGAAGATTCTAAATGATATCAATGATTCAATAAATAAAACACTTTTGACTTTGACTTTGAGTGAAAATGTATGCTAATAAAAAGTATAAGAGCAATTGCAACCTTACATCATCACTACGTTATACATTACCGGCTTTAAAGGTCGACGGACCTTGAAGTTTATAAAATGGCAAATATTTGTTCATAAGCGATAACAATGTTTAACCACGTCGATTTATCAAAACTGAAATCTTTCTCCTGCCTACGCATACCGACACTCTTTCCTTGATGGATTGAAATGAAATACGCTAAGTAAATCATAATATTTTGGAAATTCTCCTTTGTTTACAGTAATAATAATGTAATGAGTGTTTATGTTGCAGATAGCTGATTATTTACTCAATGTAAGTATACCTTTTCACTACAGACGCAAACGTAGTTCGGATTGCAGTAAGAGCAATCACATTCAGCGCATTCGCTCCAAAAAATTTCACCGTTGCAGCCGAGACGGCCGCCCGATTCCACGTCCACCCACGTCGATCGCTTCATCGGGATGATCTCCTGGTACACGACCCAATAATTACCAATGTCTCACACAATAAGATCCAATATCAACATCACGTTGCGTGGGCAATTCATAATCACTTCACTGTTTATTGTCACGGGCACCTTGAACTATGAAAATCCTCAAAACTCCTTGACACACACAAGTCCAAAATCCAAAATTGTATCAAGATCTGAACGAAAGGTACTAGGCTCGCATGAGTTGGATAGAGGTTGCACGAACGAAGCGGCAAGCCGCAAGACCACCGCGCTACGGCTCATCGGACAGACTGGAACGCGTTACGCGAATCCGCGACGGCTTGCGTTCACCTACGGCTGGAAGTCCTCAATTAATCAGTCAACACCACAATCAAAATTGATTCAGTGGTCTTTATATGACAGACATGCAGGACGCAACTATGAAAAGGTATAATAAATTCAGCTGTTGAAAGTATTATGTCTCGGTCCGGCGCCACCCAACAGTGCGGGTAATGGTGATCACGTTTAAAACTTTGAATATGTCTTGGAAAGTACTTACGATATCGGCAGACAAAAATATTAGGACGAAGTTGCAACAATGCTTCTGACACATATTAAATAGATAGAACATGCTTCTTATAATAATTTGATGATAGCAAAGAACACAGTGGTTTTAACCTATTTACGATATTTAATTATGCACAGATATAATCATAATTATAATATAAATGATAAGCACGGAGTAGATTATTGACACTTGACAAGCACTAAAATCTCCACAGTTTTAACTCCAGCATTGTCTCTCTGTATCGCATAACTTATAAAACTGAATGATTGCGGGCTGATCGTATCTGCGAATAATTTTCTTCTTAATGATACACCGCGTTTGTTTATAAATAAGTATTGGAAACAAACACGCATTCCTTGTTTCTGTTTCATAGTGTTGAGATACTTTTCTGTCGTTCTCAATTATCTGGACGAGCGTTGTTGATTTAGCGGAAAGGAAGACAATTCAAAGTAGAGCTACTTTTTGAAGCTAATGTAGACAGCATCTAGTTTTAAAACGAGAAAGCACAAGACCAGTTTCGCCTTGAAACCACCATAAGTCCAGCAGTTGACTGCGATAGATGCTGAAAACAATGCGGCCAGAGAACGAACAAATTATGTTAATAAAGTGAACGAAGGTCGTAATGATAAGCAATGAGAGCTTCCCACGAAAGTTGAACAAACGACTTAGGTAATTTGCAAAAACTGTTGTGCAATTTGTTAAATTGTATCACAAACACGTAGAGATTTTGAAGATAGGCAATTTGCGAACAGAGAAATCATCATCTTCATGGCATTTCAATTTGGTTAATTTATCAATCATTAATTTTGCGAACACGAGCCTATAAAATCTGTTTTGTTCAATTATGCACGCTCTATTTCCCTTCACTTTACGCAGTTTATTCTCACGAACGCATCTCAAGATGCCGTTGACCGATGTTACGCAGGTCAAATTGTTAATTGAAAATATGGACGGAGCTGGAGGAGTCCTATTCTTAGGCGAAGACCACCACGGCCGTTTATTATTTACTCAATCAAAACAATAATTAAAGTCGATAACAGTATGAGTTCAAAAAACCCAACCCCGTAATAATTTTTGAAAAATAACTTCTATTATTGTTATATTATTTAAAAGTAGGTCACCGGTAGGGCGCTTACAGCTTTTTTCACACGAACGAAGTTTGCCTTCTAATTTGGCTATAATTTCTGAAAAGTCCATGAAATGCTGTATACATGATCAGTACACTAATAACTAGACCCGTGGTGCTTTAGTTTCTTATAAAATTATATTAAAAAATATGTTGTTACCAAATGATAAAATAAAAAACTTATTTTTAAAAAACTGACTCACCACGGGTCTAGATATTAGTGCACTGAGCATGTGTACAAAATTTCATGGAGTTTAATGAAATAATAGCCAAATTAGAAGCAAATTTCATTCGCGTACAAAAGGGCGTATGCCCCGGTAACCTCCTCTAAACTGGAAAAATGTATATCCGTGACCAAGGTATGTGTATTACAACTAGAAGAAATTATGCAGTTACACAAAGCTCTGGTATTCAAGAGAACGTCGCATAACTTAATAGGCAGTATCATGGAGGGCAACCACTCTGTATCTGTATCTACTTGGGTCTGAGACATAGATCTAAAAGCAAACGTACCAAATGAATGAATTTGAATTCTGTACAGAGCAGAGAAAGGCTTAGACCAATTCAGTGATCCATACCTTATTTGTTAAATACTGATAGTGTCGCATGCGCTATCCGTGAGCAAACAATTTTGGGTCACCGTCTTGTACGTGGTTTGGTTATTCTGGCTGAAGCCTGACCATTATTGTAATTTCTGGTATTTGAAAGAAAGTGGTATACTTTCGTTTGATCTCTCCCCAAACGAGAATTATCGTAAGCGTCATGCGGTAATGAAAGCTTGCGGGTTAGCTGGCCCTAAACATAGTTATTTTGTTGGAAAATTGCCGGTTGTGTACACGCATATTTCACATCTATGTCTTGCGCTAGTATGTGTTGCATGGCCAACTACCTACATATCCTTATTTGTCAAATAGGGCTTATGACATCAAATGTGTATCTTTGATCTGTTGAATTGGAAACGGGCAATTTGTTTTATGTTCCTACATGAAATAAGCTACTTGCATGTGTTCAGTCACACCAAATCTTACTAATATTTGAGTGAGTTAGGTTTATGTTCAAGCGTATTATACTATTATTATGTATGATGTAAGTACCTAAATATCTATATTGTTATTACGTACCTAGTATTGTTCATATATATGTATACCTATAATTGATGTATGTGTCTAATGTCTATACCTAAGTAAATAAAATACTACTTACCCAATTCTTCTCCACGTATTATACACCTCCTACATAAATTAATCCACACTACACTAAGGTTAGCTGGTGATAACGCTTCCTAGCATTAAGTTTGCCTATGTACATTATTTGATTTTGTGCAATAAAGAATATTTTATTCTATTAATTTCCCCAGACTTTCACAAATATGAGTAAAAGTTTTTGCATTAGCCTTATGGCCAGGTAAGATACTACTCTTCTTTCGTACGAAGTTTTAAGATGATGCCGCAGAATTTAAGAAAGACACGAATCAATCCGTTGAATAGAGGTGCTAAGTCATCGTTTATTTGTTGTCTCTTGGCATTGAACTTCGTTTTGATCAGTTCCAAATTGATTGACACGTTGATTGAGGTTCCAAACAAGCTTATCAACCTATGTATATAAAATTTAAATTCCTGACTGATTCACTGACTGAAATATCAACGCACCACTAAACCATTGGTCCTAGAGACATTATATTTGGAGAGTTTATTTCTTTTGTGGTCTTGAGGTGCAATAAGAAAGGAATTTTCAAAATTCACTCCCTAAAGAGGATTGCAGCGGGGTGTTAAAGTTTGTATGGAAAAAACTCTACGCAGACGAAGTCGCGGGTATTCCACTAGTACATTATGTTATTGTATGTATTATGTTTACAATCAACTTGAACTACAAGCAATACTTAAAAGGGCAATACATAGATAAGTGTTTAAGTAGGAACCTACCTGATTTGGCAATACAAATTGCTTTTATGCCCAAATGTATATGGGCTTTATCAACAGCAGAATAGAGCTTCAAGTAGAGTGAGTCTAATCTAAAACTGAACTGCCCACTATTATTTTACGTCACAATAAAATATTCTCTAATCCGTAACCACAAGAACCGTTTTCGATCGTCAAGTGCCAAGTAAAAGCGGTGGCGAGGCGTGCAGTTTTAGACTAGACAGACGCATCCTACTTATATTATCACTTCCATACGTGTACTTGTACATTTACTTTTCAAAATAACACTAATCTATCTACTTGTATAAATAAGCGATTTCCAAATTAGAATAGCTACATCAAAAATTTATTGAAAATGAAACATGCAAACTTTGTAATTTTTTACAATATTGGTAAGATGCTGTGGCTGAGCGCTATGTGGGTGGAAAGGAGAGAGGTAGTTGTTTTTTATTACAGCATGACTTTGTTATGCTAGCCTTTAGCTACTAGCAAATTGAGTGTTGCATGATCTCGTAAAACAAACTAAATTAACTAAACGGTAACTTCTTATTAATTATTTAATAAGAGGAATACCGATGATAAAGCGTAGCGTGTACTATCTTAGAAACTTTTGCTGATTTTTTTACTGTCGACTACATATAATATCTAAGGCTTTTAATTTCTTATAGCTTCTCCCTGCTCCATGACAGACACCACACAGACGCTTCCCACCAAGTAGTAAGAAGGATCATCAAACAGGAGGGCTGTCCTCGCCAAACTAATATTTACACGAATAGTTTTGATTCGATTAACAAATACCTAACGAACATTTTGACGAAAGAAGGCCAAAGCAGCTCAACTGACCAGGGCCAGAGAACTTACCGAAAATGGTCAGCAGTGGGCGAACCGCATTTAGGATACTCGTAATTGGAGATTTTGCTGATGACTTGAATACATTTCGACACAAACATGGTAATACAAGATTGTTAAAAAGGCGATAAAATATAAATTTCTATGAAATGAGACAATCAGCTATACATGTTATAAGATTCATAGATTCCGCTTGAGAAATGATCGTTCTCATGTCGTGTTCATAACGCTACTATAGATTGCTCGTGTCGACAAAGGAACGGAATAAGACAATACCGTCATGCCCCAACTACCGGCAGGAAACAGGTGTGTATGGCTACAAATCACATGAACATATTGGTATAACGCATAGTAAAACGAGTCATCATCATCATCATCAGGCTATAGAAGTACAGAAAGATATATAAAGGTCGCAGGAAGTCGGTTGATGGAGGCCGCTCAAGACCGTTCGTCGTGGCATTCTTAATAGGCGAGAGGCCTACCCAGCAGACTTCTTTTTTTTTTAAATATATTCTATTTTTCATATTTCCATGGGCAAACAAAAGTTCAAAACACGATTTGGATAATTTATTACAGCAAATATTTGCTTAAGGCAGTACCCCGACCAAACACGGCGTCAAGCTGTTTTTTTCAAGCCTCTCTCCTCGTTAAATAAAGCAAGCAGAAAAAAAAAAAAAGGTCACCACATATATTTGACATTTTGTCATCAAGTTCCACGATTGGTTAATGATTTAACGTCGTAAGTACTCGACCCATGAAAAAATTGAAATAAATCATGGTTTTGTACATCTTCTCTTAAAGTTCACGTTACTGAATTTTGTTGGTTTACACAATTGGATAGTTAATTGAATAGTAGAATTATTACACGATAAATTTTTTAAAAAATGGGTTCTCTTAATTTTTTATGAATTATATTTCATGAATCCGTGCGAATTTGGCAGTGCGCAAGGAGCGGACCAGTCAGCCGCCAGCTCTCGGACGGACGGTTATCGGTTAGATGGCAGTACTATAAGAACGGACTACATAGGTGTCACTAAAATAAATAATTTGCGATGTATTGTAGAGGCGAACACCTCAAGGTCATTCGGTCAAGGTAGCGCCTTAAACCAATTAAAGCAACAGCCAAACTCTGTCACTTTCTAACTTACTTGAACTTTACTTTGATGAGTTAGATAGTGACAGAATTAACAGAATATAATTCTTCCTTTTTAGCCGTTGATATTTTTGCATGATCGAAATGGAAGTTGAAAAAGCTCCAATTACCAATTCGATTAGAATTTATTTATTTATTTATTTATTTATTTAATTGGATCTAGTCCAATGTTAATTTGATATAATTTAAAAGTTTATTTAACGCAATATTAGAAGCTTCTTTCTGAGTGCTTCTTGTAACATTAATATATACTATAATAATATATACATTCATATATATAATAGTATTACTGTTTAAATATATTTATATCATTTAAAAAGCCTTTACTGGCCTTTTTTTGCCTAATGCTGTATGTAAACAATTATTTGTGGATAATGCAGTGGATCACATTATTATTAAACTTAACTTTATAATTCTTTCGTTACCCAAGATTTTATATTGTAGCTATTAATTGTCCCTGAATAAATACATAGCTATAATAATGGTTGCTTTCTGCAACCAGTATAAAAGCCTGATAATCTATCTAATATTTTTACCGCATCGAAAGATTGTTGGGTGAAAACGTGTAAGAGTCATGCATGGAAAACGAAACAATTCTAATAGCTATTGTTTAAAAGACAATATAAAGTGAGGAAGCACTCTTAGGCGACAATGAACCACTTCGATGAGCTATTGAAGGTTCCCAAGAAGAAAATGTTACGAAGGTTCCCACGAGACTTGATAAGAGCAAGAGCATATTTGTGAAATTATTTTAGATCAAATTATTGTTTTTATTATGTTGGCATAAATTTATCTTTGCATAAAAATAATAAGAAGCTTGTGCCATTATTGTTGGACATGATGTAACAGTTTGTAGACCGCTGATGCAAGATAAGGTTTTGCTCACCTTGAGAATGGAATGCTACCAGTGCTAAGTGATAGGTATCCATGGGCTAGTGTAGTTCAAAATCTATAGAATCAGAAGGCATGGAATATTGCGAATTTAGTAGAATTTAGTAGTAGGTAGGTTGTAGGTAGAAAGGTTCGAGAAAGTGTTGCAAGTTTTACATGCGAGGCATTTACAATAGTCACATGTGTTACATTTTAATTTTTGTATCTTATCGAGTTAAGAGCTTACGAGATACAGTCAAAATCCGGTCAACCTACCAAGAGTAGGCGCGTGCACGAACATTTTTAAGTTTTATTGTATAATTGTGTTATCATAAAAATGTTGTTTTGTGGTGTGTCCGGCCTAAGAATAGACCCCTCCATCTCCTCCCATGGATTTAGTTAAAGCCTTATTAAAGGATTGCACCAGGAATCGGGCAGCAGCATCTACCTGAGTTCTTAAAACCAAACTGCGATCACCAATCCGTCTGCCAAGTTGGCAGACGGATTGGTGATCGCAGTTTGATTGTATTCACAATGCCTACTACTGCATGAGGCTTTAAACAGTGGACGTAAACAGGCTGGTGATGATGATGATTATAATGATGAACGTATACGGTTTCTATGTCTTATAAAGTCCGTCCAAGTCTTCAAAGGCTACTTCATTCTCAGGAGCTAACGAACTGAACGTAAAAGGAACTTCAAATCCAATTACTGAACTCCCGTCGAGAAAGGTTCTTGGAACGTCTGTAACCTTAGAAGTAGTTAAAATTCCCAGACCTATTAATTAATTTATACTTTATATAATTAAACACCTGCATAAGAAACGTTCCGACATTTTAACGATGAGTGAAGTACATAGCTGCGTACAGATTTATTACGGTAAAGTTGCTAATTAGGTAGAATTATGGAGCCTTTAGACTAAAGTGTTACTTAGGAATATTGCAAATCAAGTCCTTTCAACAACTGTACCTACCAAGTTTAGTTTATAAGTTAAACGTATAAGAGGCTCCGGTATAAATAAATAAATATAAATAAACGCTGGACATTTCACACAACATTATCTAGCCCCAAGATAAGCAGAGCTTGTGTTATGGGTACTAGATAACTGATATACTTAATACAATACATTACATAGATAGTTTTTTTTTATACATACCCAGAACACCCTGAACAAATATCTGCAGATCGTACAAATATTTGTTCCGAGGCGGGATTCGAACCCGCAACCTCCTGCGTCGCAGGCGAAGCTTCGCCCGCCGCGCCACAGAGGTCGTCAAATAAGGTTGGTGTATAAGCATGATCAATATACCAAGACCAAGACACGTGGTTTGTCAGTTTCTTAAAAAATTATAGGATTTCCAAAATCACACCCACTTAAAGATTTGGAAAACTTATAACCCATGCTTGTTTGATTCTGTACAATTTACTGGGAAACTGTCAAACCACAGGTCTAGATTCTCTAGAGAAGTCTCTAGATTGTGTCTACAAAATTTAATTGACCTGAATTTATTATTATCCAAATGACGAACAAACTTCGTTTTACCTGGTTGTTAATACCGTATTACCGTACCGAAGGGTACACTTCGGTATTACGCCTTACTACAGTATTGGGCCCTAGATATTTCCTCTACCTTTAATTGTTGCTTCACGTTTAACTCCAATCAAGTTTCAAAACCGCTCTAGTTATTAGAATATTGTGTCAATTCACAGTAGGTTATAGGTAGATGATTATGCTGTCGACCTACTCATTACCTCATTATCATGTCACATTGAGTCAAATGTGGTGTAAATTTGAACTAACGTATTATACTTACCCATGTTTCAGATAGTTAAAGTAGGTTCGTTCTTTATATCACTGGCTCTTTTTTTTTGTCATCCTGCGTTACTTCAGTGACCCGGTTGAGGTGACCCCGAACCTCAACCAACCCCCCAATAACTGTACAGTGAGTGTGTGTGTGTGTGTGTGTGTGTGTGTGGGTGTGTGTGTGTGGGGGGTGGGTGTTCGTGTGGGTGTGTGTGTGTGTGTGTGTACTGTAAAGTAGCAAATCAAATGGCAATGGGGATCATTTTGGCATATCCAAATCTTTTAAAACTTGAAAGCAGGAATATTTAGGTCAAGAAGTTTCCCCTATTCAAGTTTCGTAAGATTTAGATAGCGCTAAGGCTGCCAAAATGATCCCGATTGTTGCATTCCCCATTGCCATTTGCTACTGCCATTGGAGGGATGGTGGTGGTTCTGGGATTCAATCCGCCTCGCAAAGTCTCCATTCATGTATATACAATACATGTCACTGATGATTTCGAATATTTTGTTTTAAGACATGCTGCTGGGTTCCTCACGGTGTTTTCTTTGAATGTTTGAGAGCACGACCGTAATTCAAAACCACCCACGTCTAGATTCTAGTGATTGGAAGTCAGGGTCATCAGCCTGTTACACCACCTCATTGGACAAGGTAATTAATACTGTTGCGAATGCGTTTGATAAGTGACTAAGCTAAGTACAGTTACTAAAGGACAGCTCGACGATAAAACTCCCGTAAAGTAAGGTGTTTGCTGTGGTGTGTCCAGCCTACGAATATGCTCCTCAGTCTCCTCCCGTGGATGTCGTAAAAGCCGAATAAGGGATTAAGAGGGCACTATACTACAATTTAGGCTCCCTCTTTAACGCACGCGATAACCCGCGCGCCATCTCGCTCGCGCTAGCGAGTGTCGTGCACAAAAATGAAGTTTTTTGTTTATTATGGCGAAAATATAGTGTTTATCAAAAACTGATTTTAGCATAAGAATAAATAGTAATTGCCTACTTGTTGTAGTAAAATTTATCTTAAAACACTGTAGGGTTCCTGAGATTTCATTCAAAACGTGTGGGAAACAAGGATTTTTCATTAAATAAAACTATCGAGTTTTTTTTTACATATCGTGTTTTCAACTTATCAAAAATATAAAACTTTCATATTCCAAAATATTTAACTCGTAGAACCCGTAGATACTGAATTCTAGGTTCGATTTTGTTGGGCAAATTCACATAGTACGCCTTCTTAAATCAGGGGATAGGCAGAAGCATCCACCTGAGTACTCAGCAGCAAAACTGCGATCACCAATCCGCCTGTCAAGTGTGCTGATTATGGCAAATCATTGCATTCTATGGGAGAGACCTCGTCCAACAGTGGACGCATGACTGCTAATGATGATGATGATGAAAGTAAGAAACGTTTAGAAAGCTAGGTTTAGATATCAAGCTAATACTAGCCATGTGCACCGCTCTAGCTAAATTTCGTATTTCACGAAGTCAAACCATTTGGTACAATACGATCACCTTGATGCATTCCATGGAACAGGAAGTCAAAGCGACTATTTGAAAGGTGCGACGTAAGTATTGAATAGGAAATTGAAATACTGTCACTTGGGCAAAGGTTACGGAATGAATATTGGACATCTTCAAAATGGAAGCAAAGTCATTATATTTTGAATAAGCATCCGTGAAGTAAACAACAAAACAACAATATTATGCAATAAAGCATCTTCTTTTTCTGGCTATATAGCTCTCAGAAAAAGCAAGTTGAAGTGGCAATGGGCAGGCCATATAGCTCTCAGAACTGACAACCGTTGGGAATAAAGGTTCTCGAATGGCGACCACGAACCGGACGACGAGACGCAGGGTAGGATGGCTAGCACCCACTCAATGGGCCTACGACGTTTAAAGGTCGCAAGGAAGTCGGTGGACGGAGGCGGCTCAAGACCTTTCGTCGAGTATTCTATGCTCTACCGGGGGATACTGAATTAATCTTCTGGTAATTAATTAATTGTAACATACTACAAAATTTAGTAATTACGAGAATACTTTTCAAAGAATTACTTCACGTAGATCGATAGCTAAAAGCTTTTTATTTATTTATTTAAAAAAGACCAACAGCTTAATTTAATAACAATCTATGCTAACAAAGATAGGCGCCGGAAAAGCCAATTAATGGTCCTCACGGATTGACACAAATTAGCTTACAAAACGCAAACACACAATGATATGTTATGGATGGTATCAGCAGGTAGGTACGAAGGATACCTACCTAGTACAATTCAAAGAAACATACAAATGGATGGCTTATTCAATTTCCTAATTTATTCCACGAAACAGCCTTTAAAGAAAATCAAATGGAACATCTGTAATTTAAAACATTCAACAAATTGGCAGAAGACCTTGTAGGATAAACGTTGAGGATACTTTTGTCAGATGAGACAGTTGCTGTGGGGTCACGTACTTTCCTAATAGGCAACGGCCTGCGACTTCAATCCTCTTCGATTGCTCCATCGATGTTGCAGCTGTCAAAACGTTGCCCATTGCACAAGCAACGCTTGTTTGTTACAAATATTTGGACAAGATTATAAGGTCTATTAGAAAAATATTTAAATTATCTAGTTGAGTATTAACTTTATTAACATAGTATCACAGAATGATCTAATTTCACACATTTACACACATTTTGTCATTGTTATTTAATATGTTTGATATTTTAGTGTTTGTGTGGTTTTTGTTAGATCATAAATAATATTTGGACAAGATTATAAGGTCTATTAGACATAAAACGGTAAACTTTCACTTCGATTATATGTATATTACTTTTGAACTTTTATCAACATAACTCAAAAATCATGGTAAATATCCCGTTTCTAGTGATAATTATATGTATATTGTATAATATCAATTTATTTACGTGTACCTATTAAGGTAAAGAAAATTATTTTATTAACAGGTACTTATTTCTGCCGATTTCACGGTCGATTTCAAACGTGCAATGACTGAATATTCAATGACGAATTACTTGAGTTAGTAACAATATTATTTTGATGTATATTATTCATACATATAACATAATCCGCTCATGTATCGTCACGGATATTGCACACCCATGGTTAGTTCACTGAGTGCCTATTATTATACATACACTTTCACTTACACCATGAATTATGATTATCAGAAAGTGACCGTGGCCGTGAAGTTCGTACGTGTGCGTTTGCAAATTATTCCATTTATTTGAATCTAGAATGAATGAATGAAAATTGAAAATAATTACACACATCAATAAAATAAAACAAAATGTGCAATGGGCGGACTTATCGCTAAAAAGCGTCAATCTCTTTCAGACAACCTTTGGATGGAGGAGCTAAGCCTATATATAAGTATATAAGATTAGTTGGGGACCTTATTACTACTAAAAACTTTATAAAACAAATGAAAAAAAACTTATAAAATAAACAAAAAAATACTTAGATACAAACAAATCAGCCCCCTTATTCGCTATGACCAAAACTGACATAACGCGGGCTCGTTACGGATATCTGCGTGGAATCATCGCTAAATAGCATGGGTGACGTCACAAGTTATTGACAAGGAATCTCCTAGGTCATAGCGAATAACCACCCAGGTGAACAATTGAATTTATTGACTTGTGACGAGTTCACCCTACATTTTTTCTATGTCAAAATTACCCTATGACGAAAGAGCCCTTACTCCAATTATAAATAATAAATAAATTAGGTCTACTTAAACAAGCCGCAGCCCTACAGGCCCTCAAGAACAACATTCGTCAAGAAAATGACAATTTAACGCCGTAAATCTTGACGAATGTGATGCAAAATGCCATAGAAAGAGCCGAAATTTGCTTCCACTCTGGTGGTGTCCACCTACAGATACAATTCTCGAAACATGATAAAATGATATAAAAGTAATCAATACTTAAATAAAATATAAAATAAATAAAATTAAAAATATAAAAATAAATTATTGCATCAATTACCTTTTTTTTTATTATTATTGGAATGAAAGCAAAAAAATCGGATGATACATTTTACGCCACCTTGTACGACATTTTCCGGAAGTTGAATACGAGACAATCGGCCACCGACATCTTGTTCCAAAAAAAATATTCGTTATTGATCTCAATTTGGCTAGACTTTTCCGGTTAAATTAACGTGTCATAAATCATAATTAATAAGTGTTATAAAGTAATAGTCTAGATTCAAGCAGATTAGCAAAGTGGGACACGAAATAGTAGACATGCAATTTGTTAAATGTCAATGGCTTTTGAATCACAAAATACGCAGATTTTGTTTGTAACGGAACACAATAAATAAATAATGAAAAAATAATATCCGATTAGAAATACTTTGCTGCATTGTTATACAAATGTTGACCCAGTAAATGCTTAAACAAAATAAACCGTGGTTAAAAATGATTCAACTCGTAAATATCGATAAGAAATTTAAAGATCGAACGGGTCCACTATTTAGTTGGTCAATTTGCATGTCAGCTAGACTGTTTTCAGCATACATGATCATGATGAGGTTTGAGCCACGATCTGGATAATAGATAAAGAGAAAATAGCAAGTGAATACCTGAACAAAAATTTTTTTGTATTTTTGTTTGTAGGTAATTAATAAACACAAAAACTACTCACCGATTTTAAAAATTTTTTCACTAGACTAGAAGAATGCTATATAGAGGCATTTTTTTTAGATAAATAACATTTTTTACACCTAGGGTATAATAACCAAATTTTACCTAAGATGAAAAAAAAATTACCTATAAAATTCCTTGCATCGCGTGCTCTACGAAAACTATTTGATGATAGAATAAAATAATGTATTACAGTTTTAGAGAATAATTTATATGTAATAGAGGTTACTGGTAATGATAAAAATGCTAGTAAATACATAATATTTCAACATATTCAAACTAAACACAAGTTTTTGAAAGTCGTCCAAAAGTTATTTTTATCTTGCAAGGATAATAGAGCCCGTTGAAATCTTTTGTTCTAAGAATTTGAACGTAACGTCTTCATCAGCTGGTAGAGGTCCACTGCTGGACGAGGCATAGAATAGGTGGTAATAAACAATATTTATATGGGCTATGGAGAGAGCTATGCTAGGAGGCTGTCCACGTCCAGCCATAATCACCACGCTTGGCAGGCGGATTGGTGAGATGAATGCTGCTGCCCGTCCCCTGGCGTAATCCCTTAGTCACCTTTTACGACATCCACGGGAGGAGTTGGACGAATCCTATTCTAAGGCCGAGACATAGACATAGTTACATAATTTCGTATTCACGTAAAACACATGTCCGTGTCCATGACACAGCCACACCCCGATTTTTTTTATTACTTTATGGAACACAGACTATCTGCTTTGAGAGTAACATCTGTCCTAGAGAAAGAAATGCTTAGCAATACATGAACACTGAAATGAACTGACCATTAAAAATCAAATTAAAATACTAATGCGCTGTCGCAATAGAAATCATAATGGTATAACCTTATAACAGTATGGTTTGAAAGCGTGCGCTTTGACACGTGCATTCACGATACGACCTGCCTAAGTTCAGGGCTATCACACTTTTAATTTTACTCAGAGAGCTGATTCTATGTTTTTACAAGCAATTGACACGGACGTATAGTGTAGTGTAACACGAATTTTTGTATGGAAAATGAGGTTCACAGAGTGTACGCTAGGGGCGCTCATCGGTGTCGCCATACAAAAATCCACACTACACAACACCAGACGTCCGTGTCAATGGCGTGCAAAATACTTAGAATCAGCTCTCAGATGGGTTGGAGTGAATTGAAAAGCCTCGCTGATCCCAGAAATTCTTTAGAAAAATAGATTTTCCAAAGAGGATTAAAAATTGTTTTATGTGAAGACATCCTTTTCAAGATAACCCTTTCGAGATGTGAAGTTTTGAAAGGATGTCTTCACATCTAAGGATGTGTTCATAGATGTGAAGACATCCTTTTCCAGACATGTCACTTGAAAAAGGCGGTTGAAAAACTGTTCAGAATAAAATTCTGATTATAGAATGTATAATAGTTTGTATAGTACCTACCTAATGAACCCTTGCCTGACATTAAAGACATCGACACTAGATTGAAACCTGATCGGAACTTTATTTTAACCAATTTTTATTACGAGAATTGGTCTTCAGATTTCAGACGGTTTTATGCCTGTTACAAATGCCTTGACATCCCTAGAAATGTTTCTAATGCTACTTTCTAGAGACGCGCAAATAGCATAGTTTTTGTGACGTTGAATCGGCGGCGCAGGCGCAGGGCGGAGTTCACGATCATTACTGGTAATGAGATTTGATTGCCAGCACTATAATAGGCTAGTTATTTACGTACACAACCTACAAAACGACGCAGTATAGAAAGGCAATCAATGAAACTACGACATTTTAAAGGTAGCTGAAGTGAATGGAGGCGGCTTTAGATCGTGCGTCGTGGCATTCTATGAGCGAAGCTTGTGTCGAGCAGTGTACTTCTATAGGCTGATGATGATGTCACTACCTGACGAAGAAGTTGTACGGTACGGTACCTATTGAAAGACGGTGAGCAACTTTTGACGATCGCACATACCATGACCATGGTTTATTAGTTGCGCAATCATGCTGTACTGGCTGAGCCAGGCATGGATTTGACGTCCTCCGTGGTGTGGCAGGCGAGTAGTTGGCTGAGACGCAAGAGGTACGGGTTCGATTACCGCTACGGGACAAATGTTTGCATGATCAGCAAATATTTGTTCCGGATCTGGGTGTTGTGGTACCGTGGTACTGGTAGTTCCTGATATGATACCCACGACACAGGGAATCCTAGTGAGGGTTCTGAGGGCGTATTACAAGTTTTGCATTGCAAAAACCGGAATGCGAAACGTGAGCATTCAACGTGACTTACGTATATAGTAACTATTTACTAATCTGTACTGTTTGTCGCGACTGCGCGGCACAGAATGATGAATAGTTACTACGTAAGTCACGTTGAATGCTCACGTTCCGCATTCCGGTTTTTACAATGCAAAACTCGTAATAGGCCCTCAGGACTATGTAGGTGACAGTTGGGTGTTATTATGACCTGAATTAACAAAAAATCTCTATTTCATCCTGTTACCATACTAGTGAAGCACGGGCTAGTAAATAATTAATATCTCTTGCCTACTCACTATTTATAACATGTATATTAAGCCTACAGGAAATATAGGAGCTTTTTTCTCGAAACATATTAAAACAGTCGGTCTTCTTGAAAACGAAGGATTCTTTGGTGAATCCTATCAAGCCTCAACTGCATACATGCGCATTACTCGTTTGGAATGCAAGATCCGTCGCAGGCGCACTTTCCGCATACAGATGTGTGTGCAAGAAAGCTGTACTGTACAGGTGGTATGAGGAAGAACTTACAATCGTGAGCCCTTAAGTTTGTTTTAATTACTTTACGCATAATGAGGGCAACTGATTTGAAAGGTTGGAAGGTATGAAGAGAAAGTTGTATAGATAAGAAGGTACACCTACAGATATTACAAAACACACTACTGAAGGTGTATCGTCTCGCAATTGGTGTTAAATTCAAGTTTATTCGTGTTTTTTGCTCATCACAGCTCATGAACACTTCTTGTGATAGCGAAAACTGATTTTGCGAAAACTAGGAGATTTTACACAGATGTTTTAGTTGATAGTGGTAGCAATTCTGTGCAAAATTATCTAAATTTAAAGTGCGCTAAAATTATCGCGCGCCCTTTCTAATAGACTTAGCGTAGGCCATAATTTAAGCGCAGTTTAAATTTAGAGAATGTTGCACAGAGTCGCTGCCGATATCTCATAAAGATAATTAGTACGAATATTGTTCAATGATATTTAGAGTTTTTTTTGGTTCAGGGATATAGATACTATCGATTAAAACATGTGTGTAGGGTCTCCTAGTTTTCGCAAAACCTGTTTTTGCTATTTCAAAAAGTGTTGATGAGCTACGACGAGCAAAAACACAATACAATTTCGATTTCGAATTTCGCGCCACATGCGAGACGATCCACCTTAATAACGTCTTGGTAACTAGCACTTTATAAGTTAGTAAAATTGGGCACAAAGAGGGGCTTAAGAGTGCGAAATTAACGATTATGGTAATCCAAAGTCTAATCACGTAATCGCCCTCATTTAATGAGCTATGAATAAGTATATTTGATTTTAGTCCAAAAGTGGTCATAGCCAAGAAACAACATTGCCTAATGCATTGCCACAGACCGAATTAAAAGAATTAAAAGTCTGACTGGACATTGGCCTCCATGGAGAGTGCCTCTGAGCCGCTCTCATCCACCAACTTCCTGCGCTGAAATGTCATCAGACCATCGAGGAAAGAGCCGTCCGACCCTGCGTTTTACGGTTCGTGACCGCTACTCTAGAATCTTTTTCCGCAGCGGTTATCGGTTCTGCGAACTATAACGCATGCCCAGTAGCTAATTCTGTGAGCTACATCGAGGACCTTGGTTCTTTCACATATTTTATTTATTTATTTAAGGAAGACCAACAGCTTAATCAAAAATTATCTAATATGCTAACAAAAATAGGAATTAATTTTTAGATCGTAGAATTATCTTATCTTACTTTATCTACACTAACCTGATTGGAAGCTGATAGAACGACGGCACTTTGTGGTGGCACGGACTGCACGGGCCGCGCTGGTTTCGCCATGGCTCGCTGCAGTGTCGCCCTCTTCACTGACACCATCAGCCAAACGTCTTCCACTCTTTGGGCCACCTAATAAAACAACGATGAATAAAATAACACACAACACATAACATAATAAAACCGGCCAAGAGCGAGTCGGAAGGGTTCCGTACCATTATCTATAAAAACGGCAAAAAAATCACTTAACGAAAGTGATTTTTATGGAAGCCCCCTTAAATATTTATTGTATTCTATTTTTTATTATGTGTTATAGCAACAACAAAAATATATCATCTGTGAAAATTTCAATTGTCTAACTATCACGGTTCATGAGATACAGCCTGGTGACAGGCAGACGGACGGACGGACGGACAGCGGAGCCTTAGTAATAGGGTCCGTTTTACCCTTTGGGTACGGAACCCTAATAACACCCAACAGTCACATACACAGTCCTTGTCCTTTGAATTACGCATAGTACACCTGGGTGTATCACGGGTACATTGAATTACCCATAGTACATCTGATTGCACCACAGGTACAAAAGGGTACCAGTGGAACACCTAGGTGAACCACGTAGGTGGACCACGTAGGTGGACCACGGATAAGAAACCATACGAATTAGTAGCAGTAGCTGTTACAATTAGGGGGTGTGTAGTAAAAATCGTTGGACCATACCTGTGTGACTAAAGCCCTAGTTTCTTGCGTCGCGGACTGCATCAACATCTCTCTGAACTCTTCGGGTGCTGTTAACCCGAAGGTCTGAGCGTCTTCCAGAAGCTTGTCTACAGCGATAAGACCGCCCTCCCCGGCCAGGATCTCCACCCCTGTGGCGCACCATTCGTTCGCCTGTACAAATTAAAACAAGATGGTAGTATGTAGTATTAAAATTGCTTTGCACACGGTATATTATCTATATTGGTGAAAATCTAATTTATTTTTATTTTATTTTTCAATTTTATGAAAATTTACAGCTTACAGTAATTTGTGTACAGTAGTACACATACAGATTATAGACAAAAATACATGTAAAAGTTACAACTAAGTATCCCGAAGTCCAATGACGTTTCCACATATTATATTATTAATAATAACTATAATAATATATGCATATTAGTAATAACTAGTATATTAATAACTCAATGTTGTTAAATCCGTTTTCGTCACACCTATTCTCTTCTAGCACAGGCTCTATTAAATTTTAGTCGAGAATCACATCTTTGAATTAGTTTATATTTATCAGTTCTTTACGCAGCACGATATACCTAAATGAATCAGGCAAAGAATTTAAAAAAAAAAATGATTATCGTTGCCTTCCATTAGTAGAGAAAAAAAATGCAATGCCAAAGCATGGTTTGTGAATACTATCTGTATTATTGATTTGCATTTTCAGCGTAAGGAACGTTAGCGCAAAGAATAAACTTTGAATTTCGCGCCACTTTGCTAACGTTCCATTCCACCTTTTCAATCTTTGTAATTCATGTAATTGTGAATAATGAGTATATTGTATTATTTTTTCATAATTACCTTATCTATTCTGTCCATTAATTCACGCGCTTTGGTCAGTAAAGTATTTCGTTTCTGTATTTTGTCAACAAGCAGCGTACTCGTTCGTCGAAGTTCTTCGCATTTTGACTCTATGTGGTCCACGGAGCTTAGCGGGTCTTGCATTAATTTATCACCTGTAAACAAGAAAGCAATGTTTTTTTTTATACTGAAGAGCTCAAAAATATGTTAGATAACAGATGCTTTCCTATAAAAAATATTAGACCCGTAAAACCAACACAAGCATATAATTCTGTATTAAATGTACCTATCTCAAGAGGTATTTTATTTTAAATGATTTGATCAAATAACCTACCATCTTCAACCACTGAGGAAGCGGTGTCGAGATCGCAGTTGCATAGTATTTCAAAGTCATTTGCTTCTTGTATTAGATTCTCAACTCTGCTGGCTGTCTCGCCCACCTCGGTCATATCGCAAGCTGTCTTTAGATGATTATCTAAAGTAGCCTGTGAAATATTAAATCCAGTAGAAATAAGTACATCATCACACAAATAAACTGACATTGAAAATATTGGGAAAATAACAGAGGCATACTTTTTTCACTTTCTAACTCCTTACTGAACTTTCCTTACTTTAGAACTCCTTAGTGAAGATCACTAAGGAGTTCTATGAGGATAATTGAATAAAATTGACAACCTTACAGAAAATAAATTACTCCAATCTCCTTGGTGTATTTATTGATGTTTATTATTGTTTAATCTGTCCACACAATAAAAAAAAAATGGATGGTCAGCTCTCTTGTTTTTTGTTTCCAATGGCCACAGAATGTGTTTTTGACAAAAAAAATGTAAATTCTAACGCGATTAAAAAATAAATGTAAACAACTAAAATATTTTAGCATCCCGAATAGTCATGGAAATCGTGTGCAATTTTAGAAAATGCAGAAAAGCCCTATCTGGTCAAGCATGGGTGACAACATGTTCGCATGCATTTTGTGTAGAGCACGGAAAAAGCGAATTCAAAAGAAACGCTGAAAATTCTCTGAACTGTCCAGCATGTGGAACAGAGCTTCGTGACAAATTTGACGTGATTCAAGCAGATCTAAAGCCAGGAGAGACATTCAGGTCCATAGTCTTAGCAGGTATGAGACCAGACACTATCATGGACATAGCAATGAGGGCGATGTCATTTTGGTCATACCAAGTAGAGCAAGAAACTTTGTATCAAGAGAGCGTTGCGAAGCATGCTAGGGAAAAGCTTCAGTGCATGGAAGAAATCAACATATTGAATCTTCAAAAACTAAAGGCCGAGTTGGAAAATTGCAAACGAAAAATATCATCGATGCAGACAGATTTTAATACCAAAAGGAAACAAGCAGAGGACTTAACAGCGCGACTGGAAGAGAAAACTCGCAAAATACAGAAGCTTACGTTCCAACTTGAAGCTCATAAGAGGAAAGATATTCGAGTGGGTAATTTCGAAGCCGTAAATAAACCTAATCAAGAGACTTGCATGGACATCTCTGATTTAGTAGGTCAAAGAGCGGCATCTGAGGCTTTCGTCTTTAGGCCGATGTTGGAGACGGACGAGTCGCCTAGCAATAGAATATGCTCGCCGAAGACACCAATGTTTGATTTCAGCAAAATGAATAGAAAAAGACAAAACCAGCCCTCACATTTTAAGTTTAAGCCGATAATATAGTAACTGTACCTACCTTAATAAGTATAAATGTAAGATCGTTTGGTAAATCATATAGTTAATAATAATAAGTGTAACTGTACAGTTTCGTACCTGCATCTGCTTAAAATTTAATAAAAATGTCCTAAATTTCAGCCAGTGGTTTAATTTCGTGGAATGTTTCTGCCAGAAGTTGTCGAATTGTTTCTCAGTCTCGTCCAATTGCACGAGTAACCTGGAACCATGAAACAATCAAGTAAAAATGAGCATTCAGGCGTATCTATCAACAATGATAATTAAATGGTCTAGAAAATGTTCAATAATGCTCCATGGGGCGGATATCGAACCCGCTATACGTAGTATTTATTTTATCTTTGTCCGCTATATAGGTGAATACGCAACTACAGCTACAATGCACGCTGAGACATAAATTATGCGCTATTCCATTTATACACCTAGTTGGTCCACTCCAAGCCATCCTTCGGTGGACATTTACCCTTATATCAATTAGCTATCTTCTCTATAATAAATTAATAATTATAATATCAGCTAATTATCGAAATTACGTATAATCACAGATAAAAATTATAAATTATGCGAAAGTTTTTGTTACTTCTTCACGCTCAAACGGTTGAACGGATTTGACCTTTGAGTGAAATATGAAATGAAGATACCTTATATATGAAATGAAGATACCCTGGATTAACACAGGCTACTTTTCATCATCATCATCAATTTTCATCATTGTTCACGTCGGTGAAACCGCAGAGTGCAGCTAGTCATAGAATAGAGCTTCATGATTTAAAATTGATCTATTAATGTACCTAACTAATTGAGATTATGTATGCACCTATATCTAACTACTAAGGCTGGTTTTCAATACTGACCTATCTATGAACTGTCGTTCTGTTTCCGAGCAACGTAGAGCTATCTGATCAAGTATTGACAATCGGCCTAACTAAATAACAAAAGCAAAGAAAATCAAAGCAAAGGTCTTATAGCTTAGAAGCGATAATACCGCCCATTGTACTTTTATTTGTATCATGTTAAGTTTTTTTTTTTTATTATCTGAACGGGTACAATAAAGTATTTTCTATTCATTATTTTTATTTTCATTTGCTAATAAGCAAAAGTCTAAAAGCAAATGTAGGAACACACGGCCGAAATCAGTCGCTAATAAAATACTGTCAAGGACCACGCGCTCCATGACAACCATAGTCATGAATGACATAACTATTTATTATCCTATTTGTATAACATAAGGTCTATAATGGAATATTTTTGTCAAAACAGTTAGATCATCGAACTTCTGGTAGGACAGGATGGAATAAACGTAATTGTGCCGTGGTGTGTTCGGTCTAAGAATATACACCTCTGTCTCCTCCCATGGATGCCGCAAAAGTCTAAGGGATTACACCAGGGGATGGGCTGCAGCATCTACCCTACCTGAGTACGCAATACTCCCAATACTGCGAGCACCAATCCGCCTGCCAAACGTGGTAATTATGGCAAATACCCCCCCCCCCCCTCCCCCCCCCCCCCCCCTCCCCCTTGCATACAATGAGGGAGGCCTCGTCCAACAGTGGACGTCTAATGGCTGATTAAGGAGAAGAAGAAGGCCTATATATAGTATTACTTATAATATATAAATTACTAGTTACGCCCCGCGGTTTCACCCGCGTGAATAATGATGAAAATTGATGATGATGATGAAAAGTAGCCTATGTGTTAATCCAGGGCGTAAAGTATCTCCATTCCAAATTTCACTCAAATCCATTCAGTAGTTTTTACGTGAAAGAGTAACAAACATCCATCCATACTCACAAACTTTCGCGTTTATAATATTAGTAGGATTATGTCTTAGCGTTTTTATGCAAAGGCGCGGGTTCATTAAAGTTAAAGATACTATTATACGCCATCTATGAAACCATTTCTAACTTTCTTTTTCTATCTAGAAAAGTCACTAAAATGTAAATAAGGGTTTGACTCACCTTTCGACCGCAGCGACATGACTTATAATATTGTACGTTAGATTTGGTGTCCGCACTTGCGCCAGTAACTCTTCGCCTTGCGTAGTCGCCCATGCTAGTTCACTTTTTAAAGCTGTATACCTACAAAACATAAAAAGAATATGATGAGACACTGGTATTAAAATATACACGTGATTTCTATAATGGAATCAGCATAACTAGTTTTATGAGCAACTCACGGAATAACACTCACCTAGATTCCTGACAGTCTAATAGTTCTTTGGTTTGTGTTGGATCGTTCCCCATATCACAGTCTACTATAGTATGCATGAAGTCGTCTAGTTTACTCGAGATCTCTTTCATTAATGTCGAGAATTTCTCTAATGCCTGTAACAGACGTGAATAAAATTAGGCATCATCATTATGTAAATACAGTGATGTAGTAACAGAATAACACCTTATCTCCTCCCCACCAGTGGGATCTTATGTGGTTGAGGAAGAGGAGATCATAATCATCATCAACAGCCTTCACTGCTGGTTGAGGCCTCCCCCATAAAATACAATGGGAGAATTGCCATAATCACCACGCTTGGCAGGCGGATTGGTGATCGCAGTATTGGGAGTATTGCGTACTCACATCAGGTGGATGCTGCTACCGTTCCCCTGGTCGGCTTTTACAACATCCACGGGAGGAGGAGGGGTCTATTCTTAGAACGGACACACCACGGCACGGAATAGGAGATTTCAAGTAATATTCTCAAGTATTTCACAATGGCGATCAGCACACCATGAAATGTCCCAATTTTCAACACAGAATTCAGTGCGCAAGGAAATACATCATCGAATACATAATATGCGACTCCCTATTTTAAGTGTTCGAAAGTTACAGAGGTGTGAACCACAACTTTAAACAGTTTCATGCTTCAGTGGATTAACTTGGGTAAGTTGCTATTCAAATTATAGTTGGTAGGTTTGGTTGTGGCAATTTAGTTTGAGCGAACTACAATAGATGGCGCTTTATAGTCTGTGACCATCTGTGACAGTGCATTAGTATAAGATACTGCATTATGAAAACTTTCACTTTCTTTTGTTGGAACAACTGTCCACTGTCAAAAATTTGTGAAAACCTTGCAGATTTTATAGTATCACAAAATTACTTAAAAATGTATACCTATGGCATGCGCTCACGCTACACCACCGGTCCCCGCTCCACGATAGCTCGTTTTTTTAGGATGATATCGGCTTGAAGCACTGTAGCGTAGCGGTGAGCGCATTTCCATATCAAAGAGAAGGTCGCGGGTTCGATCTACGCCCGGTCAGTGATTTGTTGTTGTTTATTAGGATTTTTTATGTTTTTGCCGATTGGGCGATGTGGTCGCAAAGTGAAAAAGCCCAGTTCTTTTCATAAAAAAAAAAAGAAAAAGGGGTATGTACTAATAACTTACTATTCGCTGTTGTATCCACTCCGCATGTGAATACTGTAACTCGCCACCGAAGTCCGGCGTCAGTTGGGACCTGTCGAAGTACTCATATAGCTCTTCCACCGACGAACACACAAGCACTTTGAATCTGAACTCTTCCTTGAAGAGTTTACTGCTCACTTCAGATAAAGCTTTCTGGAGGAAGCTAGCCGGTCTGAGAACGTACACCGTGTGGATTATGCCGGGGAAGAATTCCTGAAAAATAGAAAATTGCTGGTAATAATACGATCAGCAGCCTTTACACATCCAGTGTTGGACAAGGCCTCCCCCATAGAATGCAATGGGGGTGGAGGTGTCTGCCATCACCACGCTTGGCAAGTCTTCTTCTTCAATAGCCTTTAGACATCCACTGCTGGACGATAAGCTTACCCCATAGAATGCAATGAGGGATTCGCCTTATTCACCACGCTTGGCAGACGGATTTGTGATCGCAGTTTGGTGTAAAGTACATAACACCCAAAAGTCACATACATAGTTCCGATCCCCCACTATAGGATTCCCTGTGTCTTGGGTATCAGGGACTACACACAGATCCGGAACATAGATGATTGCAGAGCATGCGAACTTCTCGGCGTCTTTAGCGCCGCCGTCCGGTGCACCACAGAGGTCGTCAAAAGATAATAAAAAAAAAGATTTAAGAGAAAGGTTGAATTACTTACAGAGATCCTAAGTAATACTGTTTTAACTGAGTTCCATCTATCTTTTCTTCGGTCTATGATAATGTGGAAGCCCATGTCAGCTTCTAGCAACCTGGAAATTAAAGACAGTGTTATAATAAAATACATCTTAAAGAGCAAATGTGGAAGGTTTATCAGATAAGAACACCCATAGATACAGTGGAAGAATGAAAACATTCGTCATCTCATGGTCTATTTTAGTTTTTTTTTTTTTTTTTTTTTTAGACATTTCACACAACATTATCTAGCCCCAAGCTAAGCAGAGCTTGTGTTATGGGTACTAGATAACTGATATACTTAATAATAGAATACATTACATAGATAGATATTTTTTATTATACATAGAAAAATACCCAGAACACCCTGAACAAATATCTGCAGATCGTATAAATATTTGTTCTGAGGCGGGAATCGAACCCGCAACCTCCTGCATCGCAGACGAACCTTCGCCCGCCGCGCCACAGAGGTCGTCAAGATTGTTATTTTGAACTGCCATAATGCGTCAATATTATGAAAAGAAGACCATTCATTTTGGGACCAAAAACGGAAGTGCCGGCCAATGAAAAAAAATGATTTTATATTGTTGGGCACGTTAATTTGAGCATTTTATACTATTACATGAAACCTGTAGATGCAATATTTTAGCTGCTATCGCAGTTTGAAAAAAGATACTTCCCATACATTTGAGCAAAAATTAAAGATATTTTTTTAATGGTTTATAATGTGGGCTTAACTATTGACCGTATGGCAGCTTAAAGTCGTGCAGCAGGCTATGACGAGAGCTATGCTAGGAGTTTAGGGATGCAAAAATATAAAATTTTCATATTACAAAATATTTAACTCGTAGAACCCGTAGATACCGAGTTCTAGATCGATTTTGTTGGACAAAATCACAGATTACACCTTCAAACATAAATAAGCAACTGCTTAAAGATGCAATTTTGATCTTTGCTAATAAACAATTAAATTATGGTTTTTCATACAGCAGTCTGCCCAGTAGGATAGTTAGAAAAGGTAATGTGGGCGCGACATGTTAAGGAAAATTCTTTGAAAACTGACGAACGTTTTTGTTCCGCCATAAATATGTAGAAAGAACCTAATCCATGTGTCCTAACTCCAATCCATGTGTGGCGCGGCGGGCAAGCAGCCAGCTAAGATGCGAGAGGTTGCGGGTTCGATTCCCGCTGCGGGACAAATGTTTGTATGATCCGCAAATATTTGTTCCAGGTCTGGGTGTTGTAGCACCATGGTACTCGTCGTTCCTTGATACCCACGACACAAGGAATCATAGTGTGGAGTCAGGACTATGTATGTGACTATTGGGTTGTTGTTATGTTATTGTTATAGAGACACTTACGAGGGTACCGAAGTCAGGTAGAGCAGCAGCCGTCTGTACTCCGCCGCAGACACGGCATGGAAGTTGTTATTATCTGGGAAGGTGATGAGCGGCCGGTGGTCTCTGGCGAGGCCACCCGTCGCCAACGCGTACTGTGGTAGAAGGAGCTCACCCACATTCCGCCCTTCCTCACCCTCGCTCCCGCAGCCATCGCACTCGGCTTCTGAAAAGAAAAGTAAACCTCGTCAATATAAGAAGCAGATAACTTAAACATACCTTTATATTACTACTTCGTGGGTAGAAAAGCATAACAACATATAAATAAGACTAAATCATTTTTATTTGTAGACCTGTGCTACGAGGTTCTACGAGGGGGATATCGAAGAAAAAATAAGAAAGTTTCCAAAGAACATAATTAACTGGCAACTTTACTAAGTCTATAGTTTTTGTATTTTAAAGTGTATCAAATAGACGGTAATTTGGTTTGTTTGGTAATTTTTGGGATATTATAAACTCTACATAAGTCTTTTAATTAAGACAAAAAATATGGCTCCAAATCTTTCTAAAACAGATCTGGGGGAGTATTGTCTAAAGAACTGGTAATCGCTTTCAATTACGATTTCGCATTACATTGCGCCGCATGCTTTAGCTTACTGTCACAACCAGAAATATTCAAAACATAAAGCGCAATGTTCTGTAAAATCGGAATCGAAAGTGATTATCAGTTCGTTAGCCAATAAAGGGGATGTTTAAATTGGATAAAGTTCGGATATACTTAAGCTCTTAAACTACCTTCAAACTTCTACTTCTATTTCCACTTAAGTTTCAGTCGCTGCTCAACCAAAACTCATGGGAAGCTTTACTAGCTACTAAAACTACCACTACTAGCACTACAAACACTGCCATCCATTTCTGTCCATCTAAAGGTTGCTTGGGAGAGATCACTTTCAGCGATAAGGCCGCTCATTGGACTGTGCTAATTATGTTTTTGTTTGCTCTACCGGTGAGCAGGACTTTAGTATTTTAAAACAAACTAAAAATAAAAGATTCGTGTTCAGGGATTTTAGGGATTCTCATATACTATATCAATCGGTCAAGAAACAAAGAAGTTTAAAATGGTGTCCTCTTTTTTTCAAACCTGACAAATAAAATTGAATATAAGCGCTCAGTACAGTTACAAAGTACAGTCACAGCAAATTTAACACCAAAATAATTGATTTCCTCATTAGATTCACAACAAAACAAATATTAGCCGTAGATAATGGAAGTTCAAATCAAATTACCCCAATTAATTCCTCTGTCTAAACGTCATTAAATAGGCAACAAGAAAACGGCTCGCGTGCTGTTTGCCCAATAATTGGATACCATAGTACCATGCTACCATAGAACCAGGGAGCCGTGATTCATACGATGAATGTAATGGTAGTTCCCGGCAGTTTGCTTTCTTTTAGTTTGTTTATTATCGAGAATACACACAATAAACACAATTTATACGCAACGTCGTTTCAAAAAGTTATTATTTTGAAAGTGTTAGGAAATTTCGCGACCGATACGTTCGTAAAAAAGGCAAAAAGAAATCGCAGCCCAAGTTAGTAGGTACGGTATTTACCCCCCCCCCCCCCCCCCCTAAACATATAAACATTTTCCCGTTTCCTAAATTTTTATCGTTTTATAAACGTTGTCACCGTATTTGTTGAAACAGATATCTATAGGTACAATATTACAAACTTATTCAAGCTTATCTACGCATTTCCTTTTACGTAGAGTACCTGCGTCTAATCTAAAACTGAACGCTCCGCTATTCCATTACTTCAAAATAAAATATTCCATAAACCGTAACCACAAGGACCGTTTTCGAACGCTAAGCAGTATCAAGTGCAAAGTAAAAGCGGTGGAGGGCGCATCCTATAAACATACGTTGGGATGATAAACACAATAAAAAAAAAAACTTCTATCACAAGTAGGTACCTACTTGAAATTGTATACTAGACAAGCATACTGCCAGCTTCCATTTATAATGGTACTAGTGGAATAAGTCAGTAGTCAGTACCAATTGTACCATCAAAGGTACTAGTGGGACAAATTGGTACCAATTGTACCATCAATGGTACAACTAGGACGGAGGGATATTATTGCCTCTTGCATAAAGTCAGTTTTATTATATTCTGCAGGTTCTGCGATAAGGGACGGTTTCAATATGCTTATCATCACAATACTTTATTGATCACAATTTTTTTTTATGTTTGTGTCTTCTTTATACAAAAAATCATTGCGTTACTTGACTGACTCACTCAATGACTGACTATCAACGCACAGTAGCCTAAACGGTAAGTCTTAGGTCGAGATAAATACCTAGACGTTATTAAGTCCGCACTAATGCTTAGAACTGTCCTTGTCACTGTCACACAAATGTTAAAACACGCGTGCTAGAGAGTGACAAAGACAATGCTAAGCATAAGCACGTGCTAAGTAACGTCTATTTATCTTAACCTTAGAGACCTAAACTTTGGAGGGTACATTTCTTATGTGGTTTCGGAACAATAAAAAAGGAACTTCCGAAATTCACCCTGGTACAGCGGGGTGTTGAAGTTTGTATGGAAAAAAATCCACGCGGGCGAAGTCACGGGCGCGTTTCACTAGTTACATAGACAAGGTAACATTATTTCTATTGTTATTGCCACTATAGTACTACGTAGCACTAATATTTTACTATCTGACTGTTAGGTAGAGTCAATGACAACAATTTTCAAGAAACGTAATGCTCAAACATTTGTTTACAAATTCCAGCACACAATTGCAATAATGTAACGGCCTTGAGCATATTTTTCGCAAATGAATACTGGCATAAAGACAACTGAACCTCGCTACCGGAAATTAAGCATCCTTAATGCAGAATGTATATGCTTTATGTTGCCATTTCCCAACTGTTTAGTCCAAGTTCGTTGACCGCGACGCACGCGTTCGCAAAGGTCAAGTTAATTGTAACTTCTTGAAGAATGAAGCTTGTAATTTGGGTGAAGAAACAAAAGAGCGCACGGTCGCAACTCACATTACAAGTCGCATAAGTACATTACTTTATATGTGACCCTCTAAAAATGGAACACGAGGGTGGAAGATTATTTAGTTCTTTTGTGCGACAAACAAAGCAGTGGGCATATTAACTTAACAGTCATCAATTTATCTTCTATTTTTTCACTTTGACTCTTCTTCTTTCTTTCTTTATTTATTTAATGGCCTGTGAGGAAAACTTTACTCAATTTTGCCAATGTCAATTCTTACTTTAATAACTGAGACAATTTTTGAGGTTGGACTTAAAATAAACCGGTCATAAATACAGATAATTTCTAACAGCACGAAACGTAGGGATCGTTGATGGGCAAGAAATACAATATGTCGATGCATACAACTTAAGCCAGTTAGCGAGCTTCGAAAACAAGCAAGGATATGGAAATCGATAACGCCTCGAAGAGCTACTTATCCATGAAGGAGCATAAGAAGGCCGACCTTTCTTTGTCACTCAAGCGCCGTCACATCGGCAGTATGCCCTGCCTGTCCTAACCTACGGCGGTCAGACATGTTCGAGAAGTGATCCAGGCTCAATATTTGCTAGAGGCACGCAGCAGTTACAGCTTGAAACGTATCGACTTAGTGCGGAACACCAGGGGATGGGCAGTAGCATCTGCCAGAGGACTCAACACCAAACTGCGATCACCAATCCGCCTGCCAATCGTGGTGATTATGGCTCATTCCCCCCATTGTATTCAGTGGGGGAGGCCTCGTCCAGCAGTGGACGTAAACAGGCTGGAGATGATGATGATGATGGGCAAATATAGTAACACCTTAGCTGCTTGAAGATAACTTGCTGGAGGCTGCTAAAGACCATTTGTCGTGGCATTCTAGGGGGGAGGCCTATGTCCTGCAGTAGACTTCTACAAGCTGATGATGATACATAAATAAGTTAAACTATAATGTAAAAACTCATTCAAGAACATTCGTGTTACTGTAGAGTCGTATTTAGAACCTACGTTTCTCACCACAAAGCGGTGTCTACAATAAGGTTATAAGATTTAGGACACGTATAAGTCTTCAAACACACATTAAGAGGGCACTATACTACAATCTTAGCTCCCTCTTTAACGCACGCGATAACCCGCGCGCCGTCTCGCTCGCGCTAACGAGTGTCGTGCACAAAAATGAAGTTTTTTGTTTATTATGGCGAAAATAAAGTGTTTACCAAAAAACTGATTTTAGCATAAGAATAAATAGTTATTACCTACTTGTTGTAGTAAAATTTATCTTAAAACACCGTAGGGTTCCTGAGATTTATTTCAAAACGTGTCGAAAACAAGGGTTTTTTCAATAAATAAAACTATCGAGGTTTTTTTTACATATCGTGTTTTCAACTTTACACAATAAATTCAAAAATATCAAATTTTCATACTACAAAATATTGAACTCGTAGAACCAGTTGATACTGAGTTATAGATCGATTTTGTTGGGCAAAATCACATAGTAAGCCCTCTTAAACACATTAGTATACACGTAAGTCAGTAGGTATAGTAAACAGGTAGCATGAAGCCGTGGTGTGCCCGGCCTGAGATCAGACCACTCCATCTCCTCTCGCGGATGACGTAAAAGCCGATTGAGGGATTACACACTCAACATGAATATACTGCGATTACCAATCAGCCAACCGTGCGGATTATGGCAATACCCCCCATTGTACTTCATGGGGGGGCTTCGTTCAGCAGTGGACGTTTAAAGGCTTCTGATGATGATGATGACACCGTAAGTCAGTATAGGTATTGTAAATAAACGGGTAGTTTGAAGGTATGTAACCGCTTGCCGAGTAATTGTTGCTTACATAACAGCCATCTACGTAAACTGTAGCAAGGTTACAGACTAGCACCTTCGTTGATAAGTTGTTTTGTGAATAACTTTGATATCAACTATTGAAAAAGATTTAAGAAGGATTTATTTGTTTTGTTCCAACAATCTTTTGAGGCTAGAGAGAGGTTTTTGGTGCACATTGTAAATAAAATGTATAAACCTCAACTGATACACAGATTAGTATAATTACCTACGTATATAAATTATATTTTTTTTGGTTTTGTTCTCTCCGATGTGAAATGGCATACGCCAAAACAAGACAAAAGCTATTTTAGCTATCAAAGGTTTAAAAATTGGTATTTAAAGTTCTTTTAATTTTTTATTTTTGCTCTTTTATTATTCTGATAAAAAATGTTAATGTAGATAAGAAAAGTTATGTATCAAATATCCCAATTATTATCAAATTATTAATTTAATTATCAAAATTAGTATTACGGAATATTGGGAGTCATTGTTTACAGGAAAACCTATAGGTGTATGAAAATCCTGTCTTTAAATTCCCACAGGAAAATATACGTGAAGAGAAAATGCGTTGATTGACTAATTAATTGATTGTTTAATTGGTCCAGTGGTTAAAAAAAAAATTGGTTGTGTGTAAAGTCGGTTTACTGACGATAGTTGAACGTGACAACGTCACCGATTGGGCTTCTTTGTCGCTCGTTCCGCGCTCTCGCTTGCACTTCAAGCCTTACATGGAACGCCTCAGAGCGAGGTAACGCCGGCGCCGCATGAGTCATGTTTTTTCGTGCGTGCAGCCGGCTCTATCGAATTATTAGACGTTGTCACGTCAAAAAAAAAATGTGGTCCAGTGGTATTCCCACTGGACCATCAGGACATGTCATGGACATTTTTTTTTTCCATATTTACTGGGGATATATTTGTAGAGAAAGCTGGTTCAGACTGGATGTTAAAGGCCAGAAATAGAGAATTGTGGAAGGAAATGGGGGAGGCCTACGCCAAGGAGGCGACAATTACTGGAAAAAAAATTAAAGAAAATTGTATTCAATGTTAAAAAAAACTTAGATGAGTTTAGTTTAGTTTTAAATTACTTACAGTAGTAGAAATAAAGGCTAATTTTATTTTATTTATTTTACATAAACGATATGGATCCCGCACTAGGCTAACCTGTATCGCGGGGACTAAGTTTACCAAATAACATTGAGTATATTATAGTTTGTATAGGATTGCCTCATTACCCTTAAAATAACTCGCCCGGTTGACAATGCCCTACCACAATGATATTGAAATACTAAAAACAATAACATTGTGATAATCCATCCTGACCATACCATTTTAGCCTATCGATTGCCTCACTATGAGGCCATTATTTTTATTTTTTTATTTTTATACCTTTTTTTATTAATAACATAACAGTTGGTATTCTTACTTTGAAAATAAAAATAAATACGACCTACAATCAACATTCGTATCTATTACGTCGTATTTATTATTATAACACATTTTAATAGTCTCTCTAGACTGCAAAAACAGGATGAGTTTTTTGCATAGGTAAAGCTGGTTCTCATGGCGGATTCTCGAACGTTCTAAAAGCATCTAATTAAAAGTCTTGGTTATTTAATAATAGTATCGAGAATATTTCAATAATAATTAACCTTGACATTAGAATTCTAGGCCAGATTCTATTTAAGAACATGTTTAAATAGTAGATTGTATCATAAGGGAGCAAAATAATATTTTTACGGCGAGGGCACTTTTTTGATTCCAGAGCGAAGTGAGGAATAGCGAGGGATTCTTTAGTAGAATCCCGAACGTAGCGAGGGATTCAAAGTACGTCGCCCGAGCCAAAAATATATTTTGCGCCCGAGTGTTACACTCTACTTTTCATCACCCACTATGAGAAAATAAAAGGCGCCTCATGTTTTATTTCAAAACAAAACCATGAAACCGTGAATAACTTTTCATTTAAAAAACAGACTTCCGCCATTTTATTCGACTAAATATTTGGATGGAATAAAAATTATGAAAGAACCATAGTGATGAAAGGATTATGATACTTTCTGAATGCAAATGCTTGGTTAGTTGCTGAAAATATCAAAATCGCCATATGTATGCCTGCAATATTTGAGGAGTTCCCTCAATTCCTCATGGATTCCATCATCAGAACTGGATTCTGAAAAAAATTGAACCAATCTGGAAATATATCTCTACAATCTATCTACTCTATCTATTCAAATAAAAAAAGAATTTTGCAAATCGGTTCATAAACGCCGGAGATATGCGGTAACAAACATTAAAAAAAATACAACCGAATTGAGAACCTCCTCCTTTTTGTAAAGTCGGTTAAAAATGACGATATCGCGGGCTGTAGTTCGCGCGTTTCTAATTTGTGTTTTTTTATTCAGCCGGTGGCGTGACTATGGGCCATCGTACCAGCCAGTATTTATATTTGCAATATTTCCAAATTTAAAAAGGGCGCGGCAAAGATAATTGCGGCGCACTTATTTGTGTTTGATTCTTTTCAAGATGTTCCAAATTCAAAAAGTGCGCGTTAAAGATTTTTGCGGCCCACTTATTTGAGTTCGATAGTTCCAAATTTAAAAAGTGCGCGGCAAAGATAATTGCGGCGCACTTATAAAAGCTTCATACAGAAAACACCACCTTTGGGTGCACTTAAAGGCGAACCAAGTCGTCCTTTTCGAATAGATGGGATGAAAAAAAAATTGTTAGTGCTCAGGTATTTATTTTTCCACTTGTTTTGCTCTAAGTACTTACAAAGGTAAGTGATACCTATGTTAGTACTTAGAGGTGAGTGAGGAAGTGTTTTTTTTCTAAATATTGGTTTTATGAATTCACGCCGAATTTCACGTAGGCATAGTTAATTCAACGTAATCACGGCAATTCATCATCATCATCATCATCATCATTTATACGTCCACTGCTGGACGCGGCCTCTCCCATAAAATATAATGGGCGGAATTGCCATAATCACCACGCTTGGCCAGCGGATTGGTGATCGCAGTAATCCCTTAGGCTTGCACGACATCTATAGGAGAGGGAGGGGTATATTCTTAGGCTGGACACAGCAAGGTGACTAAATGATAAATAGTCTAAAGAGTCTCGGTCAGTTCGATTCTCTAAAAATATGACGTCATCAGAATGACTCTACACTAATATTACCTATCCAGCGAAAAGATTTGTATTTTTTTTTTTTAGTAATGAATAAACTCAAATGCTACTGAACCGATTTTAAAACTTCTTTCACCACTAATGTTATATTATTACCACTGAGTAACATAAGATACATACATTTTATTAAAAAAAATTAGGGATCCTTACGAAATCTTCAAAAATGTAACAGAAGGTGTAAAAAAATCATCTCATCTCACTAATATTATAAATGCGAAAATTTGCTTGGGTGGATGTTTGTTACTCTTTCACGCAAAAACTACTGAATGGATTTTGATGAAACTTAACAATATTATTGCTTATACATCAGAATAGGCCACAATATTATTTACCCACCTATATGGACTAGTATGTACCGATTCTCAGTATTGTTTATATGATGTATTATGATTGTATTAGTTTTGACATATCTAAGTGCATGTATATGTGTAAAGAGGAAATAAATGACTATGACTATGACTAGACCACCGGGACCAGCACGCGAACGAAGTCGCGAGTGGGCCACTAGTTAATAAAGAAAGCTCGATTGTTACTCACTGATTGACTGATGGACATGCTAGGACTATCGAACTGTTGGTAGGAAAGATTGGAATAAGCGAGATTTCGTAGCAGAATTACTTTTAGAAAATAATTTTTGTTTCTTTCTTTGTGGTCCATACGAAAGAAGTCGCGTACCAGCCGCTAGTAGTTATTAAAGCCATGAAAGTACACTACATAAAGACCTTAGCATAAAACGACCTGAATCGGGAGCGGTATTCGCGTAAAAAGCTTCGTCAGCTACACTATGACATGTATTGTGATTTGAAGGGTCCTCCGAACACGATTGGGTACTCATTGATATGCGGAGCGAGGTCTATTCTGTTCAGCAGAGGTTCTTACAGTGTAGGTACAGATCTCTCTATTCCATAGGGTTATGGGATCTATGAGTTGGTTGTTTTAAATTGGTTAGGTTAGGCGTATTTCTTCTCTAGACCATTTTTACCCGACTATGTTATGGTTATGATTTTTTATGCTACTTTTAAGTTTAATACTTTAATGGTAATGTCGTGTTAGCTAAATTATTTATTATATTTTTAGGGTAAACTCGTCATAAGCAACATTTTCTAAGGGTTTGTACAGTCAACAAGCGATTATTGTTAGTGGGAATAGTTAGCATAAACGTTGCAGAACAATAGATTTTTATTCGCGACGCGACACGTTGTGGTACGTACCGGACGTAACGGTAATATACCAATAAAACATACTGTTTCAAATTCAAATTGAAAAATCACGAATGATAAAACTCGAATGGATAATCTCGAATGAAAAATCTGAAATGAAAAATCTCATTATGAAAAATATCGAATAAAAGAACTCGAAAAAAATGTTGAATGAACCACGAATGACCAAAACTCGAATGAAATACTCGAATGGTAGGATCGAACGAAAAATCTCGAATGGATAATATTGAACGAAAGTCATTTGCATCATGTTGATGTGGAGCGAAAGTCAGTAAAAAACATTCCATATTGAGTAATGTAATGAGTTGCTGTGGTCAGTGACGTACCTACTGTAGGTACGTAGTTTTCCTGATTTCATACCTAGTATGAAGTAACGGGTATGAGTGTTATGGTACAATGGTACTCGTAGTTCCTGATACCCACGACACAGGGAATCCTAGTGTGGGATCAAGACTACGTATGCGACTATTGGGTGTTATGTAATGTGTCAGTTTGCCGTGGAATCTCCTCTATCTCCTCCCGTGGATTACTTAAATCAGTTTAATGAATAAATCGTTCGTCATAATGGGACAACTTTAACTTTCTTGAAAAAAAAATCGTTTTGCCTTACCAAAGCAATGCGAAATTCTCGATAACTACAAAATCTTTGAATTCTTTTTATCCCACGTATCCAGAAATAAAACTCTCCAGTTATAAATAAACGAGTTAAATAAAAGCAGTACAATAAAACCAATTAAGATTACGAAGTAACGGGTGGCCGTCGAGTGGCGACAGTTAGAAATATCTTTCTTTACCCCTCTGTAAGGTCAATACAGTGCCGTCAGTACTTCTAAGGCTACAACATAAATTCCATAATAACTTTTTATTATAATAAATAACGGCCCCCTTATTCTCTATCTCGCGACAGGTTTGCAACAGACGTAAATTGTGCGATTATTGCTGTCAAGCGTCGCTCTTCTCATACAAAAGTTACCGTTTGACAGCAATGATCGCACAATTAAACTTACAAACAATTTAAACAGAATAGCCCTGTGTAACTGGCATGTGGTTACCAGATAGAAAATTTAAAAGTCCGGACAAAAAGCCTGACATTTGATGAAATTTCCGGACTTTCTTGTAAATATAATTATTAATATCGTTACGCATCGTGCATATGAATAAACGAAGCAAATTTTCGTTCGAATTTTCACGCGCGCTCGGGTCTTGTATCTATGATGGAACACGGGCGAAGAAGGGGCGAGAAGGGGGAAGAAGTAATGTTGTTACTTTGATTTGTAATAAAAATAATTTGGTTTATTTCACTCTTGACTTAATTGTAGAAATTCCGGACGGTTTAGAATTCCCTCCGCATTCCGGACAAAGATCTATATTTCCGGACATGTACGGAAAAATCCGGATGTATGGCAACCCTACATGTGGCCCACCTGAGGCACAATTCTATTCACACCGGATGCGTGCACGCCACGCAAGCGGTGTGCCATGTCTCATAGATGCCATACATTACAACGTCATGGTACGACAACGTGCATGACAACGTCTACGCAGCCGGTGTGCTGCAGCCTTAAATTGCAATATGATCTCGTGTCAGTCGCACTGTCACGTAGTAACTATTACTTAATCTTCGCGTATGCATGCAAAGATTAAGTAATAGTTACTCCGTACTCATAGTGAAATATGCGACTGACACGAGATTATATTGTAATTAAATAGTTTTTAAAATTAGAGAATCATTGGATAAGCGTACTCCATTTAATACCTAAGGTATACTTGATTGCTTTTTTTTTTGTTTTCCATATTTTATATCGGCTCTACCGACACACAATTTTCAGGCTGCCGTTGGTGATGTAGAGTCAGTCGCATATTTCACTATGAGTACGGACTCATAGTGAAATATGCGACTGACACGAGATTATATTGTAATTAAATCGTTTTTAAAATTAGAGAATTGGGCCTCTGATGTTAAGCGGTAAAAAAAAAAATACCCAAACAAAAATACAAAATACAAATGCAATACCCGATCACGTCCACCTAGGACGCACCCTAATTAGAAATACACTGCGCCTGTCATCCTGAGACATAAAGATGAAAAGTCTCATGTACCTGTAATTTCACCGGCACCAATACCCTTCAAACTGGAACACAGCAATGCGAGCAGTACTGCTTAGCGGCAGAAATAGGTATGATGGTAGTACTTCGTAAGAACTCTTTCACAAGGAGCTCTACTACTAGCAAAAACCCCTTCTAATCTACTTTTAAATCAAAATTACCTTTTTGTCTTTTATGCGTTAGCGCACAAAAGAACAATATAAATGGTTTACTACGTTACCTAAATGCTAGCTGGAAGATATTGTTATCTAGCATTAAGTTCCCTTACAGTACTTTTAAGATGTGCAATTAATAATTTTCTCTCTATCATCACTACGTAGCACTACAATTCTACTTATCATGTAAGTATTTATAAAGGTAAAAAATGGGTTGGCTTCGGATGAACATGAAATTGCAATAGATACTTATGCCATTTTATTTAAACTTGCTACAAACGAGGGAAGCATGGAATATCATTAGTTTTATGTCGGGCTTGTTGGTAAATTTTCGTTGGTATAAGATTTGTCTTGGCTGCTGGCATATTTAGCTGTGTTTATGTATTTCATTTCATTTCATTATTAATGTATGTTTTTCGATTTACATGATGGTATAGGTACTGTATATATGTGTGTATTTAATCCTTATTATTGTAATTTCCCTAAACAACAGCTATCTAATGCTGCCTTATGTTATGTATGTGACTGTTTGGTGTTATGCTTCTATATTTATAAATACGTAATAATTTGTGGTCATTGGATAAGCGTACTCCATTTGATACCTAAGGTTCCTACTTGATTGCTTTATTCTTTTGTTTTCAATAAGTATTTCATTATATCAGCTCTACCGACACACAATTTTCAGGCTACCTTTGGTGATGTAGAGTCTTTTCATCAGCCGGTAGACATCTACTGCTGGATGAGGCTTTTGTCATAATCACCACTATATGCAGGTAGATTGGTGATCGCAGTTTGGTACTAAGGTGGATGCTGCCCATTCCCTAGCGTAATCCTTCAGTCGCCTTTTACGAAGCACGTGAGTTGGAGCAGTCCTATTCTAGGCTGAGACTACCACGGTCACGGCTGGTTATATAGTACCTATAGCTAATAATTAAGACTATTTAACACCTTATTTCTTATTCTAAGTTCGATCAAATTAGCTATGTTAAGACAAGCCTTTTATTATGACTTTAATTCATAAATTATGTAAAATATCAGATTCAATATTCAAATTTAGATAATTAAATGTACAGAACGTGAATAAAATGATAAAAAAGTTAATTTTTAGAAGAAAAAATTAACCGACTTCTTTCAAAAAGCGCTGAATCATTTTCGTAAAAAATTATATGGGACCTTAGAATAAGGTGCTTGAGTCCTTATTCTAAGTATGGGACCACCTCTGACGTATGACCAACCAAACAAAAAAATAATCATCAAGATTAATTTATAATTGGCGGAGTAATCGCGTAACAAACATACAGTCGACTTGAGAAACTCCTCCTTTTTTGAAGTCGGTTGAAAAATCCGATCCGATGTCATGTTATCAAAAGCTTAGTATGCTAAATGAAATACCTATCTATCCTCCCTATTAGCATCGACTGCTAAATTGAAGTTCGGATCCGAGCAACAAAGAGCAGGTAGATAGGTTGCTAGCTCCTCACTCATCAGATATGCATGGAATGCCTTATCAACGACCTGCCTTTGATCTAGGTATCTCTTTAGTAAACCGTCAATGTTTACGTTAATATTAGAACACGTCGATTTAATGTTTCAAATTATTAAAGAATTCCAATTTTCGCCCACACATTTCACTGCGTTGATAACTTTTGATGATAACAATGTTTTTTGTTTAATCTTACTCAAATTTTTCCTTTTATTCCAAGGAATACTTCACAAGCTTCACCAGTAAGAACACAAAACACTTGCCTATCCTGCTTCTGCTGATGAAGAATATCCCAAGTCTCATCTGCGAGAAAAATACCTTGACGCGACACATCTACGAGCGCCAACTGTGCGCGTGCCTCGGACGTGCGCTGTGCGACTTCTGAGCAACTCGCTCGGCTTCTTGTCTTCTTCAATCTTCAACCACCGTAACGTAAAACTTAACCAAAACACCGAGAAAAACACAAATTGTAAACGAAAAATCGATTTTACGCAATGTTGATCACAGAACCGTCGTTTAAATTTCAACTAATCTTCAAACTATCCAGTGAGAGTATGCGAAGATTGTGAACGTCTCGCATGCCGAGTAATTAGTGTACTATTACCTCGGAATCCAAAACACTGCATCCTCCTGCGCACGCGGCAACAGGCGCCCGCAGCGACTACACTTAAACTAGCACTGTCGCGCTCTGACATCACACTGCCCTGTGACATACGACCTTTGAACACTGCATGCACACGCTCGATTGAGGCTCTATCAGGTTGAAATATCACAATAAACAATGCGACAATGACGCGCACTGGACCGCGACTGACGATGACAAGTATCAATTCGGAACCGTTCAGCTTTATCGACAACTCTTCGACAATCAGCGAGATAAAAAGTTGATCTCTACAGAGACCATACTTATCTGATATAGAGATCTTACAATGACAGAGCGAAGTAGCTAAAAATCCGAAACAAGGGGATTTTCAATCAGAAACATCAATCAAGAGCTGAAAAATGTTTGCTCTAACAATAATCAGGCACGCTCTACCGATTTTTACTAATATAATCTACACTACAACACCGTCCTTTGTGACTACAATATTTACAATAGGAAAGTAAACTGACGTGCAATGAAACAGGGTCACTTAGAAAAACCACAGTACCTTCCAAACTATGCAAGATATCGAATTGAAATAGAAATAATATTATAAACAAAAAAAACTAACACCAATAAGTAATGCTTACATTATTTAAATAAGTATATTAAAATATATTTACGTTAAATTTAATGAATCCTATTATGTATTCCTGGTGTACAACAAAGTGTTAATCTATGTATCTATCTAAATACAATAACTTTTGTAAAAAAAAAACTTATTTAACATTCATTAAATAAACATAAATAAACAAAAAATAAGTAGGTACCTATTGTAGTTTATCTAAGTGACCTTATTTCATTGCACACCAATTTAATTAGTTTTCAATTATTTTCCGTGAGTAGTTCACGATGTTATAAAACAAGCAAACATACATATACAATATAAATAATAATAATAATAAATAAATGCTGGACATTTCACACAACATTATCTAGCCCTAAGCTAAGCAGAGCTTGTGTTATGACTACTAGATAACTACAATACATTACATAGATAGATATTTTTGATTAAACATAGAAAAATACCCAGAACACCCTGAATAAAATATCTGCAGATCATACAAATATTTGTTCCGAGGAGGGAATCGAACTCGCAACCTCCTGCGTCGCAGGCGAACCTTCCCCGCCGCGCCACAGAGGTCGTCAAACAATATGAAATCAATTCCTCAATGCTTGGAATTTCAACAATAAATGCTTTACGAATTCAATCCCGTTGGAATGGAGACAAGGATCCTAACAATTCGGATCTATTGAAACGAGGCCACCACGATGTGGAATGCGGCTAACAGACTGGAACATCAATGTTACACTGGATTTTCTGACAAGTTAATGTACCTTTACGAGCTATACCATCTATCGAACGGAGTTTTAAGAAACTAAAGCGTGTAATCATTGCTCTCTACGCTATAAACTCGAACACTTTATTATGGTCTACATTTCTGAAACTTGGGGAAACATGAACTAGTGTAATATAGGTAATATGTACCTTATAGGTAATGGGTAATAAGTGGTCCAGTTTGCTAGTAGAATACATAATATAACACCCAACAGTACATAGTCCTGATATCCCCTGAATCACTAGGATTCCCTGTGTCGTGGGTATAAGGAAATACAAGTACCATAGTACCATAACACCCAACCCAGACACGGAACAAATAAACGCAGATCAGCAGGGCGATTCTAAAACGTCGGTAACGTTTCCGATTGGATTCGTTAGTTTTTCATTTCGATGTGGTAAGTAACTAAAACAATTTTCTCTAGTAAAACACAATAAATATACAATATTTATTGTTTTTTACTGTGTTTTATATAGAGATAATTGTTTTAGTTACCTACTTACTACATCGAAATGAAAAACTAACGAATCCGATCAGAAATGTTTCCGACGTTTTAGAATAGCCCTGCTGATCATGCAAACATTTGTCCCGCAGCGGGAATCAAGCCTCTCAGCCGGCTACTCGCCCGCTGAACCACAGAGGTCGACAACTGACTAGACCACGGCTACCCAATAAATATAAGGTACCTTGTTTGTAACGCACGCCTTGCCATCTTTTTTGCACGCCCAGTATTACTGGTAGATAATGCTTATTATAAGAAAGTTGCGATAAATAAGAGAAGGACGATGACAAAGCTCCTAATAAATGACAAAAGCGTAAAATAATGCAAGGACAAGAAATAACTTTGACAAGACAAAAAAACAAGAACAAAGCCCGTGTGAATTTAAATAAACATAACATAATTTAGTGTAGAGACAATCGATCAGGAATAGAAACATTCACACCAATCGTACTCGTAACAAAAGTGAGAGTGAGAATGAATTCGATTACAATCGGATACAAAAACGTCTGCGAACTACAAAGAAATATCGGATTGACAGGCCCAGCAATCGTCGTCTTAATTGAACAGATCAAAAGAAATGTCCAAAGATAACACTTTAGTTAAAGCTAAGTTTACATGTAAAGGCGTCGGAAATAGCAATGGCAGGTTAGCGTTGGAAGAGTAAATTAGCTCAGAGAATTTAGAGAGCGGTATTATACTTTTCATCGTCAACATCACGATCAGCCAGTCGAAGTCCACTGCTGGACATAGACCACCATAGGTCCAATAGAATACCACGACGAACGGTCCTGAACCACCTCCTTCCACCGACTTCCTACGACCTTTATAATATTCTTGCTCTATGGAGCCTTCCTACACTGGGTCGTCCGGTTTGTGGTCGCTACTCGAGAATCTTTATTCCCAACGGTTGTCAATTTCTGCGAGCTATATAACATAACATAACACCTAACTGTCTTGATCCCACACTAGGATTCCCTGTGTCGTGGTTATCAGGAACTACGAGTACCATGGTACCATAACACCCAAACCCGGAACAAATATTTGCAGATCATACAAACATTTGGCCCGCAACGGGAATCGAACCCGCAAGCTCTCGCATCTCAGCCGGCTACTCGCCCGCTGCGCCACAGAGGTCATAATATGACCTGTCTATTGCCACTTCAACTATTCTGAGCGCTATGTCGGTGATCTTAGTTTTTCAACGTATTTACTAGGTACTTTTAGATGTGCAAGAACTATTTGTGCATTTATTATGTACTACCTGCCCGCGCGCGACTTCGTTCGCGTGATCCCGGTGTTTGGCCTAATTGATATATTTTTTAAAAGATTAGGACAACTTTTTGGCGTAAGTATCCACTTTCTACCCTGCCATGATCGCCTGGTATTATGAGCATCAAAACCATCTGTCCATGCATTCTTTTTTATGAAATCCTAGTACATATATTATTATAATCTTCTTTCGCATGCTCCCGGTGTTCCCGATTGTCCCGGTGGTCCCGGTACATACATATAATATATTTGTCATAATTGACATATTTTTGAAAAAATTAAGACAACTTTTTGGCGTAGGAATCCACTTTCTACCCTGCCATGAGCGCCTGGTTTTATGAGCATCAAAACCATCTGTCCATGCATTTTTTTCTCTTTCTTTTTTTTATGAAATCAAAAAAATAATAATTTTTTTTAATTAAATGATGATGATGATGAAAAGTAGCCTATGTGTTAATCCAGGGCGTAAAGTATCTCCATTCCAAATTTCACTCAAATCCATTCAGTAGTTTTTACGTGAAAGAGTAACAAACATCCATCCATACTCACAAACTTTCGCGTTTATTATATTAGTAGGATTCTATGTGCATTTATTCAAATACTTTGTGAACCACCAACATGCATTTACATATTCTTTTCATATGAACAATGTATTATTTTATGCTTGCCGATTGCAGTTGTTTTACACAAGTGTGCGCATACAAGTGTATGGCCTTGGCCAGTGGTAAACCCACAATGGTAACACAACAGAATGTACTTACAGAACATTTTTCAGCAGCCTTTCGCACCCACTGCTGGACGTGACCTGGCCCCATAGAATGTAATGAGGGATTTAAGAACTAGAACATTATTTTATGTATAACCATTTTCATGTCACACTTGCTGGGAAGGAACTGACTCCTGACATACAGGTAGCCCTAGTTTAGGAGTCAGGGCTTCATTTTGAAATGTACATTGGTTTATTCAATAAATGCTTATTATTATTATTTGCCATAATCACCACGCTTGGCAGACGGATTAGTGATCGCAGTATTATGAGTACTCGGGTGGATTCTTCTGCATATCTCCTGGTATAATTACTTAGTCGGGTTTTACGACATCCCCCCATAATTTAACACCATAATCAAAAAATCATTATTTACACCAAACGTCTGTGATTGTATTCACCTAACGTATTAATTGTAGGTATGTACCAAATATCAAATTTTTCGTCTAGTATAGGTTCGGAGAAAATATGCTATGATAGACAGACAGACACGAGAATGATCATATAATGGTTTCGTTTGGTACCTTTTGAGGTACGAAACCCTAAACTCTAAAAAACACACAACTGCAGATATCTACCAGTAGTACCAGTATATCTAGTCATGTTTGTAGTCCCATTACAATTATCTAAGTCACGAACGATACACAATGTATTAGAGATAACATAGCTACTGCTGTATCTGCTTTGTATTGTGTTATTGTATCTTGCTCTCGTCAGAAGATGATGATCTATTTTTGGTTCAATTCAAAGTTTTGATTGACATAGAACATAAAGTGGATTGGCATAGACATGGCTTTGGTCTTAGCGAGAATAACTAAGCGCGTGGACTTGAGGTAAGTTTATGATGGCTGATGGTTTCCACTGTTACAAATCAGGGGAGCGATTTTTTAAAATCGAGTGACTAAACTTCAGAAAATTTGCCGTTTATTCCACAATTTCCAAACTATACATCTGCACCTAATTGATGACTAAAATTCTCATACTATGTTATCAATACAGTGCCTCCATCTGAGGGGTCAGCACGAATAATTTACGTTACCAAGACGCTAGCGAGACGATCGCAAATGTCAAATATTGGCCAATGACATCAGAGTAACTTGAAATCTTAGTAAGTTGATTGGTTCATATTTGAAGTTTATTTTGCTAGCGTTACGATAGATGTTCGTGCTTGGGCCTCAGTACATCTCCTGAAAAACGTTGATTTACGGCCTTTTTGATGACATTTAGTCATAACAAATACGGGCAAGTATGAGCGAGACGTCGTATGGCGGCCTCAGGATTCCTATTCATAATTTATTTCAAAATCGTCGGAACCTATTTCGAGTTTTAGCTACTTTTTACTACAAACTTCACCATCCCATTTTAGGCGTAATAAAGTTGAAATTCCTCAATTTTAGAATTTTCCTTCATTTGTGTTCTAAAGCCTACAAATAACAGAATTGTGAGATCACTGGAAAGTACCCTAGAGGTTTTTCATTTTCGCGATTTCCATACACGAACTAGACGTTCTGGTCTAGATAAACAGAACATACTTCACGGTGACTAAGTCTAAGTCTTACTTTGAAATCGTCCCTGTCACTGTCACACAAATGTTAAAACACGCGTATTAGAAGAGACAGGGACGATTTCAAAGTTAGGCTTAGACTTAGTCACCGTGAAGTACTATTTATCTGGACCTCAGTGTCATTATCTATTAATGCTTTAAGTTAGAAGCTAGGCACACACTTTCACACGCTCAACTGAACAACCGTTGGGGAATATAGGTTCTCAAGTGGCGACTACAAACCGAACGACGCAGTAGAGGAAGGTCCTCCCTCTAGATGGACTAAACACATTAAAAAGGTCGCAAAAAGTCGGTGGATAGAGGCGGCTCAAGACCTTTCGTCGTGGCATTCTATGGGGAGGACTATAATGTCCGTAATGTACTTCTACAGGTTGATAATGATATGAAACTAGCTTAGTACAAAATTAATAAAAAAACCTACTTATTTACATCCTCACTGTAGGTATCTCAACATTTCCTATTACTCATCTATTGTCATGCGCCATGGATATTCTATTCTAAATTATTCCATTCATTAGATAATATTCAATACACACGCAACTATAGAAATCTGAATTGAATCACATGAATTAATAGAGTTATATACCTACTGACTACATAAACCTACAAATATATTGCTAAAATTGAAAAAAATACTCATCAAAATACCTCCCTATTTACTGGCACTAATGTATAGATCGTTAGTCCTCCCTAAAGGCCCTGCCGCCCAATTATAGTAGCAAATGGCAATGGGGAACGAGACAATGTGGAATCATTTTGGCAGCCTTAGCGCTGTCCAAATCTTTTTTAACTTGAAAGGAGGAATATTTAGAAGTTTCCCCTATTCTAGTTTCATCACATTTAGATAGCGCCAAGGCTGCCAAATTATTCCCCATTGTCTCGTTCCCCATTGCTTTTTTTACAGCCGTATTTGGTGCCTAAATGTCAAGGTAAACACTGATGAAAGAGGTGCTTGCTCTGCGTTTATTTGAAGGTCAGAAGCTATTAAAACCCGATTGGTATCAGCCACTTCATCAGAATACCATGTTCTTACTGAAGAGCATCAAGACTTTTCAGAAACAGAGGCCCAATTCACTAACTTAAAAATAGTTAAAATAGAGTTCGGATCATGTTTCGATCTTGTGTCGATGTCTTAAATGTCAGAAATGGTATTCTCTAAACATAAAATACAACACTGTAATGTGATTATATCGAAATGTGACCGAAACTTGAACGATTGAAAGTTTTTTCGATAATTTTAGCATTGTAGATGGAGTCTCTCTTTACTCCTTGCGATTATATATATAACTATCCTACTCTAATGGTAGTCACCGTGAATTGAAAGTAGACTAAATTGTTATTTATATGGGAGCAGAATACCAACTTTCTGTCAATTCAAAATTCAGTCTCGATTCGGTTAACTTTCAGTGTAGTTTTAAAATAATTAAGAGAATTGGGCCTCAGAACAATGAACTAGTAATCATTTGTGGAAGTCATAAGTCTTATATAATTATAGTATAGTGATAGTATATCGTAATATGGTTGACCTAGAGGTAGGTTGACGACCTCTGCGGCGCGGCGAGCGAAGGTTCGCCTGCGACGCAGGAGGTTGCGGGTTCGATTCCCGCCTCGGAACAAATATTTGTACGATCTGCAGATATTTTACCAGGGTATTCTGGGTATTTTTCTATGTATTGTATTAAGTATATCAGTTATCTAGTACCCATAACACAAGCTCTGCTTAGCTTGGGGCTAGATAATGTTGTGTGAAATGTCCAGCATTTATTTATTTAACCCTAGCACAATATTCAATGTTTTTCTCTACAACGCAGCAAGTGATATAAATTATGATCACATGACGGTCGTTTCATCAATTGCTGATGTATAAACCTATATCAGGAGATAAATAAATTCATTATACTTCAACGTCGCAGGATTTCGGTGGATAGAGACGGCTCGAAACCGGCTCGGTTTATAAAAGACGAAGTTACGAGGTAACAAACAAAAAAAAACTTCCAATTTGAGAACCACTTTTTTTGAAGTCTGTTAAAAAATATACGAACCACAAGCTTACTTTGTACGCGTACTCGTAAGTAGATTTATTTAAACCCTTGGCGATGTGTAGGTGCTTGTAATACATGAGGCTAATGTAATAAGGGACTAGCTTATTTTACGAAAACAACAATCCCTTTGCAAACAAGATTTTTGCTGATATTCATATCAAACACTGCATTTATTTACATAACATGATAGGGATTGTTGATAACGCAGGGAGATAGTAGTTATCAATTTTTCTTTAGTCAGAATAGTAATAACGGTTGTGCCGTGGTGTCCGGCCTAAGAATAGAACCCTCCTACTCCTCCCGTAGATGTAGTAAAAGCCTTACTAAGGGATTACACCAGAAGATGGGCATAATGCAGCATCCGTCTGGGTACTTATCCGCCTGCCAAGCGTGGTGATTATGGTGAATCGCCCCCATTGTATTCAATGGGGGAGGCCTCGTCTAGCAGTGGTCGTAAACAGGCTGGTGATGATGATCAATAAACGGTTGCCTTTATTTTACAACTTACTAGCTGAACCCTCGTGACTTCGTCCGTGTGAAATAGCCTATGTTAAGGCAGTACCCCGACCAAACACGGCGTCAAGCTGTTTTTTTCAAGCCTCTCTCCTCGTTAAATAAAGCAAGTAGAAAAAAAAAAAAAGTCACCACATATATTTGACATTTTGTCATCAAGTTCCACGATTGGTTTAATGATTTAACGTCGTAAGTACTCGACAATAAACCCATGAAAAAATTTAAATAAATCATGATTTTGTACATCTTCTCTTAAAGTTCACTTTACTGAATTTTTTGGTTTACACAATTGGATAGTTAATTGAATAGTAGAATTATTACACGATTAATTTTTAAAAAAATGGGTTCTCTTTATTTTGTATGTATTATATTTCATGAATCCGTGCGAATCTGGCTGTGCGCAAGGAGCGGACCAGTCAGCCGCCGCTTCTTGGACGGACGGCTAGATGGCAGTACTATTAGAACGGACTACATAGGTGTCACTAAAACAAATAATTTGCGATGTATTGTAGAGGCGAACACCTCAAGGTCATTCGGTCAGGGTAGCGCCTTAATCAGGAATAGTCTAGCTTTGCCGTGCCAGCTTGTTATGTGGCGTGTTGTGTCCGGCCGGCCTAAGAATAGACCCATCGGTCTTCTCCCGTGAATGTAGTAAAAGTCTAAGGGATTACACTAGGGGTTGGGCAGCAGCATCCACCTGAATACTCAACACCAATCCGCCTGCCAAGCGTTGGTGATTATGGCAAATCCCTCCATTGTTTTTTATGAGGGATGCCACGTCCAACCAAATGGACGTCTAAAGGCTAATTAAGAGAGAGAAGAGTGAACTTTCTATTAGTGAAATAATTTTTGGAATCAGTTTAGTATTAGTTCCAGATATTAGTACCTACAAACAAACAAATTTTATCTCTATAACATTAATGTAGATGTAGTAGGTAGCACCTTTCTTTTATCGCCTTCGTTTATCTTTCTCCTACTCGTAGAAAACTTCTCTTATCTTCTTAGGAATCATATGTCAAGTCTAGCCTAAAATTTGTAAATCAAAATAGCGCAGACTACGGCAAGTTTTCAAAGAATCTTTTAAATAGCCGAGTATGACAGCAATTCAACAAAATAATCCTGAAAATAAGGTTTTCACCTGCCCTCCATACCTGACCGCCATACTTCAGTTCCACACTTACACAATAAAATCAAAACAAACTACCTCTCCCGAACGATATCTCCAACTTATTCGGCACCTCGAAACGTATTCTCATCACTCACTATGGAACAATCACATTTATAAAGAAAATTTATCGGGAATAACTCGCGGGGAACAAATTCACGAACGTGTTGAACCGTATCGGATGTGCTTTCAGTGACAGCAGAACGCGAACTGACGACGCGCTTCCTTTCGCAACAAACGGGATGGCTCCCGCCGCGTCGGCCTACATCCATAGTCTGTCCACACAATAGTTGAGATGTGATGTAATCTGCATTATGACGACAGAGATTAGACCTGTTTGGCTGTTTTGATAACACGTCACAGCAGCTGGGACTGTTAGAGGTTTCTACTTTGCGTAAGCTGCGAATGAGAATTTAATTTATTTAAATTATCGTGGCTTGGTATCATTTTGGAATAATTACGCCTAAATACCACGAAGGTCATCACCAGCCGTTAGACGTCCAACAGTGCGATGGGGGGATTTGCCATAATAACCACGCTTGGCACGCTTAAGTACCCAGATGCAATGGATACTGCTGCCCAGTGTAATCCTTTAGTAGGCTTTTACGATATCGAAGGGAGGAGATATCCAATCCAAGAAACGTGGTGTATGGTCGTAATTGTTCTATAGAGAATTGCCTACACACCACTACGACACCACTAAGACTGATTTATGGTAGGTAGTTGCAAAACTGTATCACACTCAGCTTTGATACAAATAAAGCTTTTTTGGAGACATAAACTGTGGTCACAGTAATTAATAGTCAGGTTTCTTTGAATGGAATGTGATTTCGCCAAAACAATCGGAGTCTTTAACCTGCGTTGCAGTCCTTTCCAAATAAGGCCAAGATTCCAGTCTGGGTCGTTGGAGAAACTGACACGTTTTTTGGATTGGGGACTGAGGTGTACGAAACGGAGAGCTGGTATTTTTCAAAAAACGCTTTTGATGATGATGGTACCATGGTACTCGTAGTTTTTGATACCCACGACACAGGGAATCCTAGTGTGGGCGTAGGGTGTTATGTTTTATTAAATTAGTGATCGGAACCGTGAGCTGATCAAAATTAGCCCAACCACTGCCAGACTACTTTTAATCATCGTGGAGTTCCGTTGTCCACCTTCCGTCTCCATTATCAGATCAGCTCGCCCCGTCACCATAATATTGTATTGTCATCTGAACTTAACAGGTATGAAAAATTTCAGCTCAAGCGGTTGGATGGAACTGGTTTAAAATTAAGTTTCAAGATTTGTCCTACACTAACTAACATACTAGAAAGCAGAGCTCTTGTGTCTAGCCAGACCTTTTCAAAATTGAAATGTCGAATCAAAGAGAAGTCTCTGGCTACTGTGGCTACATGCACAATCAAAGATCAATAAGCTACACCCGTTTTTCCAAATGTTGATAATTACTAGCAATGTTTGTTAGGCGTCTCTCGTCGGTTCTATTAATAGTGCAAGCATGGACGCAGACACCTTCACATTTAAATAGACATCTTATAGGAATAGAAGCGATTTGACAGAAGAATCCTAAGAGGTTATGGCGAATAGTAATATTATTGTGTCATCATCATCATCACCAGCCTGTTTACGTCCACAGCTGGAAGAGGCGTCCCTCATTCAATACAACATAATCACCACGCATACAGCATAGCAGGTGGATTGGTGATCGCAGTAGGGACAAGCAGGTCTAAAATGGCCACTTTATATGAATCATAATACGACGATTCATATAAAGGAATTGCTAAAGATCTGCTGAGAATTCGGAAAAGGAATTACTACCAGATGAATTTGCCACATTGAGCAATTCATCTGGTAGTAATTCCTTTTCCGAATTCTCAGCAGATCTTTAGCAATTCCTTTATATGAATCGTCGTACTATGATTCATATAAAGTGGCCTTTTTATATGAATCATAATACGACGATTCATATAAAGGAATTGCTAAGGATCTGCAGATGCTAGTAGATGCTGCTGCCCATCCCGTGGTGTAATCCCTTAGTTGGCTTATACGACATCTACGAGAGAAGAGGGAGGGGTATATTCTAAGCCGGACGCACCACGGCATATACTTAATATAATAGATAAGTATATATACATATACCAATTCGGTGACCGTGCTACCAGCTTACTTTGAATACAATAGGAATTATCGCCAATATTTAATCTTACATGGTGTTACTACAATGACTTTGTTTTAACAAAACATAGTTACTAAGCGCCCTAGAGAATATTTGAAGAACTGATAGAGCCTTTTGAATGATGACAAAATTTCAAATCAGTCTTTAGTTTTGCTGCAAACGAATTAGTTCAAACTTAGCGAGAAAGTAGGAACGGAAAGTGCTCTTGCTCAAAATAACCAAAAGAAAATAAACAACACCAATCAGACTTTGGCTTCGTAATGTCAGTTCAGAAGTTTTTATTATTTCCTCGGAGCAAATGAGTGATTGATGTGATTTAAACTGTTACTCTATTTATGATTTGTATCTCATCATCATTATCAACACACACAGGCGTCCACTGCTGGCCGAGGTCTCCCCCATAAAATACAAATGGCCCCCCATTGTATTTTATGGGGGAGACCTGCCTCAATTATCCTGCTGGGCAGGCAGATTGGTGATAGCAGTATTGATGTTGAATACTTAGGTGGATGCTGCTGCCCATCCCCAAATGTAATTCCTTATTCAGCTTTTTTGTTTTAGTAAAAGGTACGTACTTTACTGTCATATAGCAGTGAACAAATACCTACTAAGAAGAAAACGTAGTCATAATAATGAGTACTTCTAAGTACTGGCCGTGGTGTGACCGGCCTAAGAATAAGCCCCTCCGTCTCCTCCGGGGATGTTGCAAAAACCGACTAAAGGATTACACCAGGGGGTGGGCAGCAGTATCCTCCTGAGTACTTTACAACAAATTGCGATCACCAATACGCCTGCCAAGTGTGGTGATTATGGCAAATTCCCCATTGTATTCAATGGGGGAGGCCTCGTCCAGTAGTGGACTTACACAGGCAGGTAATGATGATGATGATTAAAGTAACTCAATGTTTTGACTCTCAAACTTTAGCTCAATCTGTTGCTGAAAGGATAACTTGATTGGATGGAGTTTTCACATGACTGAGCAATTTCAGTGAAACCATAGGGTGAACATAGACACAGTATAAAAAAAACATGGTAGGTAGGGTGTACCCACCTAACCTATACATATAAGTAGCAAATGAGCGACATCAATCAATATATATAAAATCGTTGAGCGACTGAATGTCTGACTATATATATATTATCCGCGTTGAGTTTTTCCATACAAACTTTTACACCCGCTGCACCTCTTAGGCGGTGAATTTCGAAAAGAGAAGATTCGAGATTAGAAGTCCCTAAAAACCTGAAATTTGAAGGGCACATTTCTTATGTGCAATAAAGGAAAGTAATTTTCAAAATTCAACCCCTAAGGGGTGCAGCGGGTGTAAAAGTTTGTATGGAAAAACAACGCGTACGAAGTCGGGGGTTGAACCAGTCAATATATATAAAATTGGTGCGTGACTGAATGACATTGACTATCAACGCACAGCCTAAACCAGCAAGTGCTGTCCTGTTTGGAGGGTACATTTTTTATACCCCCTATTTTACCCCCTAAGTGCAGTTGTGTGTTGAAGTTTATTTAGAAAAAACTCCACGCGAACGAAGTCGCTGGCGTTCCACTAGCTTGTATAATCCTCTCTCTTATTTTCCTTTCCGTTGGATCGCTTTGATATTTCATTTCGAGAACGGTACATTTATTTTAATAACGCACAACAAACGGAACATTTTCAAAGGCAGAGTTTGCTGCATCGATTCCTTAGACAGCGGAAGAAGACACTGTTTACTGTATGTCTGGACTAACGAGGAAGGATTTTAATAGAGACTTTTTGCCCGGCTGAAGTGAATAATGATTTTAACCAGTCGGCAATGAGTTATGGTACCTAATGCCAACTTAAGTCAGTTTGCCATATTTTTTGAAGCCCCATACATATATTCCCTTGATGCCGACTGAGGCTCTTTGTTACCTCAAGAATATGCTAGAATGTCCATCCATTCCGCATAATGAATATCGATAGAGGTAACAACTGTTAAAAACCTTAAAAGGAAACGTTTGGCAATAATGTATTGAATAGGATTCATCCATCAGGCGGCGATCGAACCCGCAACCGTCTCCTTGATACGGAAAATGCATACAGAGGCTAAGTAAGGTTCACAAAATGTACGCTAGGGGCGCTCATTGGTGTCTCAAAACAAAATCCGCGTTACACTGCACTATCAATTATTGGCTAAATACTCTCGGCACTCTTGTAGTCTTTTGTCAACATAACATACATAACATAACACCCAACAGTCACATACGTTAGCCTTGATCCCACATTAGGATTCCCTGTGTCGTGGGTAACAAGAACTACGAGTACAATGGTATCATAACACCCAAACCCAGAACAAATATTTGCAGATGACAAACATTTGTGCCGCAACGGGAGTCGAACCCGCCACCTTTTGCATCTCAGCCCGCCAACCAACTCAAGCGGTTGTCGCTCGTCAAGTCTCCATATCAAGGAGACAGTCGCGGGTTCGAGTCCGGTATTTGGTAATTTTCGGAATATTATAAAATCAGTATTTGCCATAGCAAAAAATGAATCCATAACTATTCAATTAGCTTTATCATTTATCTAATCAAATAATAAACTACCAATTTTACGACTGACTACTGTCTCAATAGGTATGCAAGGCTTTTTAGGCAGCCATCCCATTAAAATTTATAGGAATCCTAACAATGAGTCAGTAAAAGTCGGAACAGAAGGACAATGTGAATCGCAAACAAAGGCCGACGATGGACATCACGGTTCGCATAGCAATCAAGCCTGCGAATGTTGTGGATTGCGGACATTGCCGGACTCCAAACAGGTGATGCTTTCTAACCCTCCCACTATGTTGTAAAATAGAATAGAAAATACTTTATATCATCTGTGTGTGTGTGTAGATCAGGGATAGTGCATTTACACCACACAGAGAACTGGGTAACTGGAACCTAGGGTGGTTCTATTTTATTTAACGAAGTAGTAAACAATATAGTAAAGCTAATCATCATTATCATCAGCAGCCTGAAGACGCCCACTGCTGGGCGAGGCCTACCCCAATAGAATGCTGGATTTGCCATAATCACCACGCTTGGCAGGCGGATTGGTGATCGAAGTATTGGTGTGGTGTTGAGTACTCAGGCGGATGCTGCTGCCCATCGCCTTGGTGTAATCCCTTAGTTGGCTATTACGGCATCCACGGGAGGACACACCACTGCCCTGATATTATCTAGATCAGTGATAAGTAGTACATTTACACCACACAGAGAACTGGGGAACTGGAACCTATCTAGGGGGTTATATTTTATTTAACGGTTATGTAGTACCTAAACAATCTAGTATAGAGCTAGTAGAGCCAAATTTTTTTAAAAAATTTAAACTTTATTTTGACGCTCAACGTGTTCTTGGGTTGTATTGATGCACATTATTTTAATTTTTACTGTTAGATGAGTAAAAACAACTTTATTTTTACTGATTATTATTAATCTCATCCTTAATTTAAGTACAGGCACAATAGGTATCTCTTTGTCCTTCACCCTTCATTAGACATAATAAAACCCCACCAAAAAGATACAAACTAATAAAGACTGACGGACAAGTTCCGTCCATTTAAACTTATTGGCAACGACCAATAAATGAAGAGAGTTACTATAAGTAGTTAGGTACCTAAGGCATGTACCTATTTAATACTTTATTCTCATTTTATGCAAGATTATTTGCTAGACCCATCCAGACTTACTTCATTAACTTATATTTTGGAAGGAATCCAGAATAGTAATTCTTTCTTATAAAATGGTATAAGTAACCTATTTCAATCGCGTTTCTCGGATTGTGAAGAGTTTTGTTTGCAGAACATGCAGACAATATTTTTTTGATTCTTAAACACCTAGGCCTACCTTCGGTACGAGAGTATTATGTTCTTTGCTTCGGTACGGCTAGCAAGGGACCAAAAACAAATGATTAGGGGCACCGGAATAGATAACTTGCATGCAAGACATTACCTTCTATGCGATTTAACACAAATTTCAGAATTTCTACTTGCCCAGATACCTAGGCAACCCTTATTAATAAGAGAACAAACTTGAGTGTGATCCAATTTCCAATTTTTGTTTATACTCAAGATCATTTTCACAGTTGAGTTCGATCTATTTAATAAGGGCGCTGGAAAGTGTAGATTGACATTATTTGAAATGGCGCATGGCAGTGGGAACTCACCTAGAGCGGCGGCTCGCCTCTGTGACTTGGTGCTACACTTCCAAAACTTCATAACTACTGTCTTCGAGGTCAGCAAGTCGAAAGATGACAACGCGCGCGCCCGCTAAGGCAACTAACCATCGTCAAACTGACCGATTTAAGCCGAAACAATGACTTTTGTTTACAAATTGATCTACGACGCGGAGTATTTATTAATTTGCCGAGTGGAGTGGCCGACTGCAGGAGACCAATGAGCTGAGGCAGAACGAGTGCGACGAACGTACATACAGTACACCCCCGACACCAATCTCCGGTTGCAAATCGGCACTGGCCCGATGGAGGAAGGCGTGGGCCTCGACACCGTTTGCTTTTATTAAGAATTTAGGACCCGACCAATACGTATTTTACGGAACACTTAAGGCATGTTAAATCGACAGGTTTCTATGATGACGACCTCTGTGGCGCGGCATGCGAAGGTTCGCCTGCGACGCAGGAGGTTGCGGGTTCGATTCCTGCCTCGGAACAAATATTTGTTCAGGGTGTTTTGGGTATTTTTCTATGTATAATAAAAAATATCTATCTCTGTAATGTATTGTATTAAGTATAACAGTTATCTAGTACCCATAACACAAGCTCTGCTTAGCTTGGGCCTAGATAATGTTGTGTGAAATGTCCAGCATTTATTTATTTAATTACTGACAAGTATGACATGCGTTAGGTGTCTCGTAAGGGTTAGCAAGCCCATAAGTAAGAGGTTGGTGAAAATGAGCATAAGAGTACAATTACAGCAAACAACATTTTCATTATACAAATGCACAGCACGCCACGCGCCGCTAGAAAATCTCGTTGTACATAAATATATACAGGACCTTTACCATACAAAATCCCTAATCAGCCTTCATTCGTTTATAAAATTACCAATATATACAAAACAAACCGAAAGGCGCTCACGATAGGTAAAAATTAGAGGCAACTTGAGGTAGGCCAGGAGACCCGTAATTTGGGGTTATTCCCGCTCGTCCCCACGTCTCGTCCCCGAAGGGGCGAGCGGGAAGGTTTTAGTAGCCATCGTCCCCACTACGATATTAAGATGGCTATTTTTTAATTAAACCACATTAAATACCTAGAATAACCTACAATTAACTGTTTATTTATTTGACTTTATTAATTTTAGTCATTTTAGTCACTTAAGTAATTTTAGTCATTTAGTTCATTTTATTCATTATTCATTTTATTTATTTACTTATTTATTTTATTCATTTATTTATTTATTTATTTTATTTATTTTATTTATTTTATTTATTTTATTTATTTTATTTATTTTATTTATTTTATTTATTTTATTTATTTTATTTATTTTATTTATTTTATTTATTTTATTTATTTTATTTATTTTATTTATTTTATTTATTTTATTTATTTTATTTATTTTATTTATTTTATTTATTTTATTTATTTTATTTATTTTATTTATTTTATTTATTTTATTTATTTTATTTATTTTATTTATTTTATTTTATTTCTTTATTTCTTTATTTTATTTATTTTATTTATTTTATTTATTTTATTTATTTTATTTATTTTATTTATTTTATTTATTTTATTTATTTTATTTATTTTATTTATTTTATTTATTTTATTTATTTTATTTATTTTTAATTCAGTTTTCTGAAATGAAACGCGGTACGACGATACCCGCCAGACTCGATACCCGCCAAAAACGATACCCGCCGGACTCGGTACGAAACGAAGTGCTACCGAGCCCGCGCGAGCGAGTGAAATAGGAATACTTCAAGCTGAGCCATTTCTAACCTAATCATCAGCGATTTGTTTTCATAATTGGCGAATATCAAAAGTCAGGGTAGGTACGTACCTAAGTATATACCTTGTAAGTGTTAATTTACATAAAACAGAAAAATTCAAAAAAAATATATAGCAGTGTAAAAACCTTGTAAATAAGTGTAAATAATACTTAAAACAAAAAAACTACGCAAAAAGTAACTAATCTATCTATCTATCTAAAAAGGAAAAAAAAAGTGCTTACACATAAAAAACTTTCTAAATAAGTAAATACTGAATCACCTTAAGATATTCACTTTTGGTATAAGTGTGAAGTGAACTTGAAGCATTTGGGGACGAGCGGAAAAAAAACTTCCCGCTCGTCCCCATTCAAATGGTAGTGGGGACGAGCGGGAAGGTTTTAGTAAAAAACTTCCCGCTCGTCCCCAGTGGGGACGAGACGTGGGGACGAGCGGGAATAACCCGTAATTTGACAGTTTTTTAATATAAACCTGTAAATTTGACATGCGTTACCTAAGTGACCAGTAAAATAAGAATTGGTTGCCGAAACTCAAATTTTTTAACTAAAAAGCACACAAAAATACCCACTACAAAAAGAAAGCATAAGAGCCAGGTTCCAAAATCATGGGTCCTAACATATATTATGTATGTCAATCGTCCCAACCTTAGAGAATTTTTAGTAAGTATATCCTATCCTACTAATATTATAAACACGAAAGTTTGTGAGCATGGATGGATGGATGTTTGTTACTCTTTCACGTAAAAACTGTTGAATGGATTTTAATGAAACTTTACAATAATACAGCTTATACATCAGAATAACACATAGGCTACAATTTATAAAGATATTGTTTATAATATGACGATAAGTGTCAAGTAAGTAGGAAAAAATCTACCATCTGCGAGCTATTCTGGCGAGCGCTGCCAAAACCGCTAGTTACACATACTTATGTAATGTATGATGGAAATGTTTATCTTAAATAGTCCTACAAAAAAAGCCCGCCACAGTATATATCTATATCTTATGTGTAAGCCATTACAGCCAAAATGTGTCTAATATTATAAACGCAAAGTTTGTTACTTCTTCACGCTCAAACAGCAGCACGAATTTGAGTGAAATTTGGAGTGGAGATACCTTATACCCTGGATTAACACATAGGCTACTTTTCATCATCATCATTATCATCAATTTTCATCATTATTCACGCGGGTGAAACCGCGGGGCGTAATAAATTCTCCAAGGTCCCAACATTCTGATATCAATAATAGATTTATTTATTGCCTCTACGATTGGCAATTTAGCATTTTTGATGTTACAATGTTATAGGTGTGGGTGCCGTGGTGTGTCCGTCCCTCAGAATAATGATTCAGTCATTATTCTGAGGTAAGGCCTAAGAATAGAACCCTCCTCCCGTGGATGTAGTAAAAGCAGCAGCATCTACCTGAGTACTTAACACCAGTACTGCGATCACCAATTCGCCTGCCAAGCGTGGTGATTATGGCAAATCCCCTATTGTATTCAATGGGGGAGGCTTCGTCCAGCAGTGGACGTAAACAGGCTGGTGATGATGATGATGATAATACAAAATAAAAAACATATTAGCGTAAAAAAGTTTAATTTCTATCACATCATGTTTTCCTACGATAAATTTGGAACATAGATGCCGAACTCCAGCTAGGGGGGCAAATCACTAACGATTCGAAGCAAATTAAGTGTAAAATATTTCGTTTACGAAGGGTTTCAACATGATTTGCTGTGATTTTATTCGTCCCACTAACCGCACCGTTTACATAAAATTATAAGTAGCTTTTCGACAATCTCAAGTATAATCTGCTCCGAATCTTAAAAATGTTATTGCACTATAAAAATACATGGATAAGCATAGATATTTTCTAGGCACAATTTCTGTACTGTCTAAAGGTAAAATGATTACACACTTCTATCAGTTATATAACGCTATCTTAACTCAAAAATGAGATTTTTCACAATCATCACCCTCTTCGGCTTTCAAGTAACTAAATGTTTATGTAAAGGTACTGTTTTAGGCATCAGTCAAATTCTTTATTTACTTTAGACTTACTAATATCATTCTAACCAGCAGAATAAGATCGTTCAAATTTAAACAAAAATCAAACAGCCTTGTAAAGATTTTTAAATATACTCAGATTTTTAATCTTAGACAATTTTTGTAAACAAAGAAATGTCACTGTGTGTATAAGTGTCATGTATGTGTATCATGTGTATATACACATACATGACACTTAAACACACAGTGGCATATCTTGACATTTCTTTGTTTACAAAAATTTTCTATACCCTGATTTTTTATTTCAGACAATTTTTGTAAACAAATAAATGTCAAGATATGCCACTGTGTGTATAAGTGCCATGTGTGTGTGTCATATGTGAATTTACACGTACGCTACACAATCATGACACTTATACTCACAGTGGCATATCCTGACAATTGTTTGTTTACAAAAATTGGCTGAAATTAGAAAATCAGGGTATAGATTAAAAATCAGAGTATAGGTTAGGGCAACTGTCCAGAGGGTCCACAGTTACATAAACATTAAATGTATTTATTATACAATTGGAATAGGATTCGTCAAAATCATAAAAATAAGATTATCTACTTTATATAAATACGTGATTGGGAGAATAAATAAAATTTAAAATACAGAAACTTAGCTAAAATCTAATTTCATTAATTTGAATAAATAAAATTTTAAAATATTCGTCCAATATTTTGAGCGCAGTTTATTTTTAATTTCTGTTTCCTCCGCCAATCTTTTTAGTTAACAAATTAACATAACCGCTGTTTACTTGATGCTTCAGACTTATGATATGTACTTTGGTATTACATAAATGTACCAAAATATTATTCAAATTCAACATCATTATATCGATACTTATTTCGTAAAACCCTCAGTTATAGTTGTGTATGACAAGTAGCGAAAATGTCTATGTGAAAATTTTAAATAATTTATTGCGTGACTTCAGCTTACAACTATAAATATCTTTATATTCCTGTTCAAAAAGATATACAACACTTATAAAAATAAGTTCTAATTTATTTTATGAGAGGTATTTCTAAAGAAAAACTAACAATTTAAGTAATCCTACATTTGCAATTATACGTTAAAAGGAGCATTTTAAAAACCGGTCAAGTGCGAGTCCAACTCGCGTGGAGGGTTCCGTATAAACAGGCTACCATAGTAACTAGCATAGTATAGCACTAGACCAATTTGAACTTATTAGTCCTCGGTGAATATGCAACACATTTTCTCTTTACGAATTTGAAGACATGATTTTCGTTTAGGTTTTCCTGTAAACTATGAGTGAGGCCCAATATTCAATATATTTTTTCAAAATTTAATGCTATTTGTTTTGGAGATAATGGAGTGCTCGAGTTTCGTATATTTTCTTATATATATATCTTTTAAATGATGCGTTATAAATCAATTAAAAGAAAATAAAACTCATAAGCCCATTCATTTAAGACATCAAATGACACCTGTAAATTTTTCTGATTTTCTTATTTGACCCCAAAAATCAGGATTCTTGTATTTACGTGTACTTCCGTGATTGGGTTACCGAACTCTGTATATATACCAAATTTAAACTTTTTTCGTCCAGTAGATTCGGAGAAAGTAGGCTGACAGACGGACAGACAAAGATACGAGAGTGATCCTATAAGGGTTCCATTTTTTCATTGGATGTACGGAACCCTAAAAATGATATAGTGAATTGATTGAAGGCACTGCATTTTTTCATAAATCAAAGGGACAAATAACTATGCAATGAAATATTAGAGATAAGCAAACACAATTCAACAGCAGCCAATGAAATATAAACTCATAAACAAATAAATTACTTATGCCCTTGCAGCACCAAGCGATCTTTCGTAGGACCTACTTCTCATTCCACTGTTACTCTAAGCCCATAATCCAAAATTTTACTCAAGACTAGAGCATAGATTTTCAGAAAGATTTTAAAGATTTTTTTTCAATCTATGCTCTAAATTCAAATTGAAGCGAGAAGGCCCAAATTCCAGAACTAAACTCAAACAGCATCATCAATGCATGATTCTGTTGATCAACGATTGAAACTCTTGAGCATAATTAGTTCTAGAATAGTGACTTTGCTAATAAAAGCTGAGATGTTGGATTTTCGATATGGGAGACAGCCGTACAGCCAATGAGAATGAAACATTGAGTACAGGTACAAGATTGAGTTCATCAAAGCCCAGAAAAGATGTCAGTGAAACAAGAGCATTTCAGACACCTCTTTATCATTTTATACCACAAAAAATGCATTAAAACTGATATAAGTTTTACCAATGTCTTTTACATGATGAGGTTTGAGAATAGTCCTTTCACAACATCTCAACAATACAAATCATTAAAACGAATATTATAAATAAGTCATACACTCTTAAATTGATTTATAAAATAAACTACTTAGCTAATCGCTAAATAATGGTGTAAGTGTATAAGATTATACTTAAAAGTTTATAAATCAGTTTATCAACCAATACTGAATAGGTGGTTCCTTAAGAGGGCACACAAACCAAAGGCAATCAGGAACTAGTATTTTGCAACTCACTATGCTATTTTTTATGAAACTGTCTGTGCTACGACTTAGCCGGGTCAATCTCGAACTAACACTAATTCATACTATTGCTATTGTGAGTTGCCAGTTGCTAGTTGCCGATTGGCAGCCATTGGAGTCCGAGCCTATCCTCGCTAACTTATTGCCAAAGTTACGTGCGGCGCTCATTCGCTTACAATTTTACAACAGTTCAATCGCCGAGAGATCTCTTTACGTAAACATCGCATCCGACGGTGGTCAATTACAATGTCAACCAGGCGCGATGGTTCGGGGTCAATGTCTGTACCACGTGCCCTGTACACGGGTCTGGAAGTGTGAGACAGGTGTTACAATATACGCTTGCTGCGGTTGTTGCACCACAGCGAGTGGTATCACCTGCTGCGTCATCTCCACGGGCTGGCCATTCTCTTCGGACACTCCGAGCGATTGCAAGTGCTGCTGTGAGACCTGCTGCACATTTTGCTGCAATACCTGTTGGTGCTGGCTGACTTGCGGGACCAGTTGCATCTGTTGCTGCATCTGCTGTGGCTGTTGTTGCTGTTGCTGGTGTATGACAACATGTGGCTGGTTCTGCATCTGTTGCTGCTGGTGAACTTGCACCTGCTGGACTTGCTGCTGTTGCTGTTGTTGCTGCTGTTGCTGTTGTTGCTGTTGCTGCTGTTGGTGCTGCTGCTGCACCTGTTGCTCTCTCTCTTCCTCCTTCTTCTTAGCCTCCATTGCCGCCTTCTTCGCATCTGCCTTCTCTTTCTCCTGCTGTATCCTGATAGGGTCCTTGTTCTTATCGTAAGTCATGCATTTACCGCTGCGGAAAGGCACCATATCTTTGGAGATGTCTTGCTTCTTAGTCGCGAACTTGACGTGAGGGAATTGGTCCTTCATGAATGCTCGGAAAGTCGAGTAGCCCATTAATTTGACTCCTGGTTCTAGAATCTCTCCATACTCCTTATAGGCCTCAAAGAGGTGCTTTCTTGAGTCACCTTGAATGATAACAGTCTTGCTGGCTTTCTTTCCGTCGCCTGACGGTTGGACATCCTTAGGGGAACTTGCATGTTGCTTCAAGTATTCCTTGAGGAAGTTGGTGGCGTGTTTGTAGATGTCGAGTGTGAAGGTGTTGTAGGGCTTCTTGCCAACGTTGCCGTGTATCCGTGGCGCAACGCCATGGGTCATCACGTGTTGCCGAATGCGTTTGAGCTGGTAGTGCGTAACATTCTCCAGATACAGAAACGCTTCTAGACAAACTTTCCTCCCTTGATACACATAGCAAGCTCTTAGTCTCCTCCTGACTTTGTGTCTTGAAGTCTCAGCGGGATTCGCCAAGCTCGCCATAGTTATGCCCATAAGATACATGTCATGTTCGCTTTTAGTTAGTTCGGCAATGTTTAGTCTATGGCGGTACACTGCCTCAGGATTGAGGCCACGGTAACAGTTGTCTTTGCAATCGCAGCCCCTCCTCAGCCTTTCGTTAACCTGAAATCAATAATTAAAAGATCATTTTAGCATCATTTGTTAATCCAGATGAAAATCTACATCTCTACCTTTATAGAAATTAGTGTAGCCGTTATGGTATGATTGAGTTACAAAGAAACATCTGAACATCCAAACTTTTGCATTTAAATTATCAGTAGCATATTACTTTATTGTAAAAGACAGAAAATGAAAATGTTTTTTAACAAACTAAACATTTTAAGACAGTGCACTGATATGATAGACACACATCAATATCAGGTATCATACTTTGCCAGTGCATAGATTTCACTTTGTTCAGAAATAGCAATAGAGCCAAAGTCATTGATTGAAGGCCAAATTGCAACAGTGGGACATAACCAACCACTTATGAACCCTACCTAGAGGTCATGATTGTGGCTGGCTACTAGGAGGTACTATTTAAATTGAATTCATCAGTATGCTAACTGTGGAATATAACTGGATGACTATCACTAAATCCCATAAGAAATTTGAAAACATGGGAATAACTTCCGATCCTGTTTTAGGTTCTAATTCCAGTTCTATCTTATGGTGAAAGAGAACATTGTGATAAAGCCTTTATGTCCTAGAAACAAAAGTTCAAAGCCAATTCGACAACAAAAGGAGCCTCTGCAAGATGTAATGTACCCTTGAAACACAAGGCCCTTTACAGGGCCACCATAACTCAACTTGGTCGCTGACCAAATGGGTGACCAAGGAACCAGAGACAGTACAAACAAACAACCCAGATAATTTTAAAGAACTCCCTTTTCCGCATTCAAACTCTATGGATGGTCCATTATGCATGAAAACACAACCCAGTTAACAAAACCAAATATTTTTCATTTACAAAACAATTGTGACTGCGTAATCCTTTTTTCGATTTCATCAGTAAGTTTTAACCAAAAAAATGCAATAAAAATTACAATACCTGAGCAGGATTATCCTCCAGTTTATTGTCAAGGACATCTTCATCACTCTCAGACTCAGATTTTTTCTTTTTCTTGCCAGTTTTCTTTTCCATTTTGGGCTTTTTATCCACATCCAAGTCACCTGTCTCAATGTGTGGTCCAAACTCCATGGTATATGTGCCCGGGAGGGCTTGTAGGCTTGCACCATTCTCTACTTGAATGGTGTGCCCTTGCCACAGCACCTGCAATTTTGTAAACATTTGTGTTATACGTTTATTTAGAAAATATGTTTTTTTTATCGCAGCAGCAGCAGCCGGTTTCTCTCCCGTGGTAAGGGGATAAAAAGTAGTTTATACATAATCAATCTCTCTTCCAAATTTAATTGAAATCAGTTCAGTTGCTGCAACAAATAAACATAAGGTTTAGCATTTATAATACTAAATACCTATTTCAGCTGGTAGCAGTAATGCTTGCATCGCTATGAGGTGTTGCAGTTGTAATGGGCAGGGTTTACTGCTTAGCATCAGATGAGCCACTGGCCATTACCCCCCACAAAGACTTAATAATAAAAACAGGTATACCTGCTCTTGATGACCGTTGAAGTTGTGCTGCTGTATGCCCTGCGAGCTCATCTCGAAGACAGAGTGCTGGCCCATGGGCGTATGCCACTGCGCACCCTCGCCATACTCGCCCCCGCCGTTCTGGTCGCTCGGTAGAGTAACGATTATCGCCTCCTTGCTGTCAACACTCCGGCGCTCCACCGACAACAACGAGTGCAGAACCTCGCTCGCCTCCTTCTCCGCGGGATTCACCACTTCCATCTTCTCGTAAGACATCCCGCCCGCTCCCTGTTACGAACGATCGCTCATGTCAGATCACATGTATCTCTACATACACGTATGTACAAAGCAAACCCGCCCCGACACTACAACGCAACCCCGAAACACATTGCGAGAAAACAGCGTTTAGTTTTCAAATTCATGTAAATAAACATAACAAAAACCGCGCAATTATTAACCTTAATCGCATTTTTTAAGTTTCATTATCGCATAGCGGATCGAACTCCCGTGGAATATTGGGCCATATAGCCACAGCAACGGAACATTGAAACTTACCGTTTTTGCTCTGAATCACGGGCTGAGCCGCGTGAAAATGTATCCCAGGTTTCCACGGTCGGTAATGGTTCACTTTAGATCACTTCATATTGATATTGCAGTCATAATTGAAGAGAAATGCACAAATATTTCACTGAATTCACGGAAGCAATATGGCGATTCTTTTTCCGTGAAGAAAATCAGAGGACGCCGCACAGAACACGTAATTAGTACAGTGCGCCGCCACCAGACGGCGCTTAGGGCATGCGCATTTCCGTATCGTTCTCAAATAATGCGCGGTAAAATTTAAAATCTTTTGGATTTCGATTCGTTTCGTTTATGTAATGAAGGGGCATTCAGTTTTAGATTATGTACGCACTCTACCTACAATCTACATAAAGTATTTTCTTCAAAATACAGGCGTTCGTAAAATGGAGATCATAGCATATTCGACGATTCGTATCTGGTCGGCCCAATTAAAACTGATTTAAGTGGTAAGTAGATGATTTAATGTAAGTATAATAATGTAGTTTACAACAAACAATACGGGTCTTGAACAATACAGATTGAGGAGAGAGGCTTTCATTTAATTGAAGATGACGAGTGAGGACCGAAACTTTGACTATAAATTTCATATAGCTAGGTAGATAGGCACCTACTTAATTTAAGTTACAAATAGTAGCTTGGTATCATTTAAAAAAAATAAGACCCTATCCTACCACGTAAGACTCCTGCCGACGTTTCACGCGGTTCACGCAATCACGGTACCTAGTAGGTACCTACCTACCTACATGGTATCGCCATTATGTTTACTTATTACATACATAATAATGGTATCGTCTTAAAAATTAAGATTATTTTTAAGAACCTTGTATATAGGTACCTATCTTGAATCAAAGTGAATTAAGAGAAAGAAAACCTGCGTGTATTTTACCTACGGCCTCATTATTATACCTACACGGCTCATGTCAAGCAAGACATTATAACTTGCTCATCAGGTTATGGACAGTAGGCTTTATAAGGGTCCGCATTGAGGTGGAACAAAAGCATCCGTGGAACAACCACAGCAACGTTCATACCAATAATCAAAGTATAAATATAAGTATAAAAATAATATGGTACCTACGTGTACTTAGGTAGGGTGGATATGCCTAACTCCGGCCCCCCCTCTAAAGTCGACCCCCTACACATTTTTCCTTTGCATTCCTAAATTACCTGTGTTTATCCTTTTCTCTTGAAAACAAATAGGTAGTAACCCGTTGCTACATAAACATTTTGTTGAATAAGCAGCAACGAACGAAGTACCTACGAGAGGAAGCGTTTATCTCCAAAAATGGACTGTTTTTACGTTCAACGCACTGTAAGGGAACTGTGTTACGGAGATAAATAATAAATCATTCAGATGTTGAAGTTCAGATAACAATAAAATAACAACTTAGTGATACTTTAAGGTACCTAACTTTTTTATTATTACTTATGTGATTTAGTTTTGAAGAAAAGAGAGGGCCGTTTTGTTTTTTCTTAAAATTCCTATACTCGGCCAGGGGTCAACTTTTGACAAATGAAATAATAATAATAATAAGTAATAATAATATAAATAATAATAAATGCTGGACTTTCACACAACATTATCTAGCCCCAAGCTAAGCAGAGCTTGTATTATGGGTACTAGATAACTGATATACTTAATACAATACATTACATAGATAGATATTTTTTATTATACATAGAAAAATACCCAGAACACCCTGCAGATCGTACAAATATTTGTTCCGAGGCGGGAATCGAACCCGCAACCTCCTGCGTCGCAGGCAAACCTTCGCCCGCCGTGCCACAGAGGTCGTAAAAATTGATTTTGCAATGAAGGGTTTTTTCGGGGGCGTTTCAAATCATGCTTTCAGCGTTGAAAATAGATGGCGCTGCTCTGTTACGTAGCTGTCAAGTGTCAAAATTAAGTTAAATGTCAACATCAACAACGTGGATATATTTTCGTTTCGAGGTATTTATTTTTGCTTACTTCTAAAAACACCACGAAATCACTAGCGCACTCTCAAGAAGCAAACACAAACAGAATATCATGACTAAAAGCCACAGATTAGTTCGATAATAGCTTAGTACGCGTACACCACAGATAATACATTTGACTATCTTGTCAGCTACTGTTGAGCCAGCGCCATCTATCGAACCAATTTGAACTAAGTACTTTTTTTTATCGAATTTGAAAAGCCCTCATTCGAGTTTACTAATCATAATGCGGTTTATAAAGAATTTGCATTGTCATTCTTCAGCTTCTGAAAACTATTTCTTTCAGCTGCTTCTGAATCTAAAAACTAAAACCCGGCCGGTGGAAATACTCGAAGCTTTTCTGCTTCGGGGCCGATTTTAGGGATTGCGAGCAATCTAAAGACAGGGTTATATAAAAATGATGTTTAATAAATAATATTAATTTTTAATTCTTTGTCATATCATATTTGTAAGACTTTTACTGACTGTTTCAAATAATAATTGGTACAGATTTTCTGTTTTACTTTATAGAGCACCTGTACCCGGCCGACTTTAGTGTTTTTCACCCTTCCTGCATTTAAACGTTTCCTGTGTCATTGAACATACTGCGAAAGATTTGATGTTGTTTTTCAATAATCTTACGAAAAATGTACTTATATGAAATAATCCAAACGTCGAAATTGACAAAGTTACATAGGCTCAAAGTCCAAAAACCTTTGGGGGGGCCGACATTTGGCATATTTACCCTACGTACTTACCTCCCTAGGTACGGTACGGACGTACGGTGTATTATAATAGAGCACGCATTCCAGTCGCTCGTCATTGCGATTAGGTAGGTAGGCACATTATTTTTACTTCCGGGAGGGAGATGATGAATAATATGAAATACGTAGCTTTATAGGGACCTATAGAGCACCTTTGACATTCACTCACGCAGTTCTCCTAACTTTTAAATTACAAATAAGTAAGTAATGGGATGTTACAAAATAATAGGTAGGTAAGTAGGTAGGTACCTACCTAATCCTACGCTGATCTACGATAAAGATGAGGCAGCCAACGATCTAAACAGCATGCTTTTAAAACCGAACCTAACAGGTTTCACAAAAAAACTGCAATAAGTAGGTAGTACCTACCTAGGTACTTACCTAGTTAAAATATTACCTACACCTATCTTACCTGTGGTGAAATTTCTCGTTAGTTTTCATGTTAATATAAATATGTATTTAGCTAAGGAAGATTTTGAATTGGTAAGTTGCTTGGTAGTGATTGTGATCAGTTGACCTATCTTTAGATCGTTCACAACGGTCTATCGACAGATCAAATTTTTCAATTGTGTTTAAAAAAAAGTACCTATATACTTAGGTAGGTAGGTACCTACCTGCCTCTACCAAAGATTAGACTCGTTTGATTATAATAGGTAAGTAAACTCATTATTGTAGGCATGTCAAATTGTCAACTTTTTAGCTGAAAACGCATCCTGTACCTAAAAACATAGAGAATTTTCGCCGCTGAAAGATCTATGCCTAATTATTGTATGTACCTAAGCGGATTTGACGTCAAGAAATAATAACTTTAATGAGTCACTTCTTATTTTATGGCAGTCAGCTCGTTATGCTATGCATTAGACACAAAAATAGGCGCGAATTTTTCATTTGTTTTGTTTTGTTTTTTGTCGATTGATTTGATGATTTGTGCGAGATGTTAAAAATAATAAACAAAATGATGTATTCTCTCGGTCATCTGTGATAGGTACCTATTATTTTAGATTTTAGATCGCAAACAGGAGCTATCCTGGTAAGCCATTCCTTTCAGACTTTGATCGTGATAAAACTTACTACCTACTTAACCGATTAAAGGTTAATCTACTTACTCTTTCTTACTCATCAACACGAATAAACTAACGAAAAATAATTCTGTAGGTATTGCCTTTTGTAGGGTACTTAAATCCATCTTAAATCTTTTATTTTCCTCTATCTAACCTACTTACCAGATGCTGAATCTATGGTGAAGCAGCTACTGCGAGATTTTACAACCGCTGATGGAGAGGGACCGTCAGGCCACTCCATACGCTCCTCCATAGCCCTCGAGGCACTCCTCTTGAACTGCTCCAAGAAACTGTCTATCTGTGTTTCTATGCTCGTAGGAGAATTTGCCATCGCTACTTTCGTTACCACCGAAACACCGAAAACAAACACGACACACTACCATCGCGTATTAATCCATTTCACGCTTTTATCGTTCTCCTACATAATATCAGTTCAAATTAATCTCATCTATTACTATTATTTTCGTACATTGCATAATTGAATCGACATTCTTTTAAATACACTGAATTCATTCATCGACCCCGAATTCACGTGCAAATTGTATCAAAGAAGACCGCGGACCGCCCGAAATATACGGCTATTCAATATCGCAGTGATTTTTACAACTACAGATACCGCTGCAGCTTTATAGCAACGAAAATAAAGCGACTGCCACCGACATCTATCGATCGCAGCGAACAGCTGTTGGCCGGTGCTGCCAGTTTCGAATAATAAGCTTTGTAAGAGGACTAGAAAGAAAGGTAATCTGTGGGCTAACTACGCTTTATTTTACGTAACTAGCACTGCTTTATTGTATTGTATAGTTATTGCTTATATTTTGGTAGTTTACTTTGTCGCTACAAAAGAGTTTACGCATGCGCTTACAGCTGAACCTGCCTATGTGTGCTTTATGTATGTATTATGTATGATCGTTTGACGTTTGGAAGTTTGTGTGTGTGCCGCGTCGCGCCGGTGTGAGGTGAGGGGGGTCGCGGTCGCCGCGCGCCGCCCGCCTCCGCGCTCCGCACCGGTTGTCGTCGCGCACGCTGCGTGCATTTGCTAGTGCTGCGCGAAGAGAGCGTGTAGTTCGTGATAATATAGGAGGTGACTGGAACTGTCACGCACGAGACTACACCCGGCCACAAAATGTCAAGTAAGCGTAATTCGTGATTATTACCATTTTTTATTTACATGTTACCGGTATTATCTTTATTTATAAGACAATTACTTATACCTAATAAGTTCCAGCCCAAGAATTAACAGTGAATGTCGTTGACGAACGTAGTTTTAATTTGAAGGGGGTAGTTATGTTACACGTCTTGCATAACTCTCAATTGCCCAATTTATGTGATAAGCAGTTAGTAAATCAGTTAGATTTGTTACGTTCAGTAAAATAAATGGTACAGGCAGTAACTACCTACCTACATTATATTTCTTTTATGATTTTTTTTCATTTTGGAATCGCAAATTCTCAACAAAGTTAACGAAGTAGCGAACCTACCTGCCTATGTGTAAAAAAAACCTGCCTGCTGATATACTTACTATACCGATTACTAGATTAACCTAAGTTAGTCTGTACCTACCTACCTACCTACTAACTATAAATTACTGAAAATAAAACCTGTCTGGGAAAACCTAGAAGTTGGTTGGTCCGGAGTCCGGAGGTATGTGCAGGTAGGTAGGTACAATTACCTAGTAAATTCATATTCTGGTTTGGCGTTTGCGACGAGTCGTCGGACCTATATATCTTTACATAGGTATATAGGTAACCCACCTATTAACTGATCCCTTGAAATTGTATCTTTACGTAAGTACCCACGTTGTGTGAATTGATGTATTCCCTAACTAAACGATCACCGATTTCCTAATAATGTTCACTTATCTATACGAGATCGTAAACACACCATCTTATCTGTAAACACATTCATGAGCATTGCGCCTATCAACACAATGCGCAATCAGCTCTAGTAACATACTATTCGTTATTCTGTTGCAAAAAGTGCATTCATCTTGACCGTGACTCTTCTGTATGTAGAATAATAACGAGTTTTGAAAAATTCGAATGCTTTTGAAGTTATCCATTGATATAAGATAGGTATCTGTCTCGGGGCTTGTGTTGTGTGTGGCTTAGTATCTGGATATTTGATACCGACCACAAAGGTTCATCCGACCTGATTGCGGTAGGTATAATGGCGCCAATATTTACATTCGTGTACCTACTTACTTACGAGTAGATACACACCTACCTTACCTACCTACCCTAACTAACATCAAATTCAATGTTACATAATTTTACCTACTTTTTTAATTTTTTTTTTTTAATTTTTAGATTAAAAAAAATTAAACAAGACAAGACACCTGACCGACCAATACTACCTATAATGGTTCCGTTGGTACATTATGCGGTACGGAACACTAAATATGAAAGAGGATTGAATATGGAAGTAATAAGTACTACCTAGTTGTACGTAGTACTTATTACTTCCATGGGATTGAAAGCGTGATTCCTCGCCTAGTTGACGTTTACTCCTAGAGCCTGTCTCAACCAAAGACTACAAAATATATATCTCAACCAGCTCAACAGAGTAACAACGATATACAACCCTTGATTGTCAGAATAGTTAGAAAACCAGTCTTAGCTTTCTCGTGGCTGTTTTCTCTCAAGTGACTACCCACTGAAAATTAAATATTGGCTCGGAGAAATGCATTCATGGCATGTATGTTGTCTTGTTGTGCATCGTTCATCGGAAGATGCGAACTTAGAAAGTGCAGACTGATTTTCTTGCTTGAGTGACGGCGATTGCTTGTTCTTATAATCTAACTATCTACTTAGCTTACTGTTGTTTTTAAATATATGTAAAATATTAACTCTACATCGTTGCATTCCTTCCGTTAAACGGTCGACTGCACGCGTGGTTCCATCCCGCCGGACCGGCCGCACCTAAATAGAAACCACAGGGACATTGCTCCCGCACTACGTCTGATCCTGGCATCTCGGAACACAAGTGCCTTGTTGGGGAGCCTTTGGTAGCAAGAATATATTATTTCCATCTATCTAAATCTGGTCATCTACTCAAACCGCTTTCATACATCATGCTCCGTATTATATGGCGGATCCAAATGAGATTTACGATGTTGATGTGAGGCTAGCTATGCATATAGTGGTTGGTGGTGTCCGTCTGCAAAACAGGAATGACCTCGGTAATTGACGGCAGTTCCCGGTACGATTTTAGATCTACATGCAAGATAGGATGTTTGCATGAAATCTACAACTCTGCCATTAAAATTAATAAAAGATATTGATTTTTGATAATAACAAGTTATTGGTCTTAAATTAGGAAGATATCATCACTAGATAATGTATCGGTTAAAAATATAAAAACAAAATGAAATAATTTGGCTAAGTAGATCTAATATCGCATTGCTCAGCTCAGACGGAACTGGACTGTCCGAAGACATGCAATCGATTTTTGTGTCGATTTGTGAACAGCCTGTGCCAAGAGACGACATGTCTAAAGCGGATGGATGTCTTTAAGAAAGACTGATTATCAGTTTAATTGTGGAATAGGCAAGCGTCGACTGGCTCGCAGAATATCTTTGCATCTGACGCTATACAACTGTGGTTTTATTTCGAATTTTATTTGTGTCGCGCTATTTCTGTTAGAACGTGCGGCACTTGTCTATTACATAGCGTTCTATGTGGCCCACGCTTGCTGGATGCCGGGAGTTATTCGTGTGAATATTTTTGAGCCTGCTTCATAGCGAATGTCTCCAATAAAGGCCCTTAAAATCTTCTACTGAACTACCTAATCCTTGTTTGTAAACGAAAAGATTATCGTTTTCTGCCAATTGCCTCAGTACAAGGTACCTACTTACTTACGTTTTAAGTACGTTTTACTTTTAGCCTTGGATTAAATGGTATTAGCACGTGTTATTATTGACAGGAGAGAAATAATGCGCACGCGCTAGCTGGGGGTACGCGGCGCCAACTTCAGTACACGTGCCAATAACATAATATCCACTACCTACATACGTTTTCTCAAGAGGAGCAAACTACGCATTTTGTATCAACTTTTTATGACGCACTATGATCATCCAAAATACTAAAATATAGGACTACGTAATTCCATGGCATAACGGCGATTTCTAGTTATTTTAAATACCAAATTACGTCTTTGGCAACACATACATAAGGTGGAAGAAATACGACTAAAGTTCTTACTTAAATTTATTTATTTTGCTGGATTCACTTTTCACCACTACACTTTTATTCGACTCTCAGACGGAATCCTCTATTAAAATTAATTCAGAATTTATACAATAATCGTAAATTATGCACATAAAACAATACCTTGACATTGTGAGAATCACTAGGTACGAATAAAACCATATCAAATTGAATGACTGGTTTCCGTACTTTCATATTGTCTTGACCGATCTTCTCTGACAAAGGTGCATTCATTAATTGTAAAATTTCAGCCCCATGAAAGTCGTAATTACATGTTGATTTGATTTCTAAAGCTGTTGTGGAAACAAATGAGCATACACACGGTTTATTTAGATACAGTTAGAATTTTGGACTAAATGAATATAAAGTACGATGCTGATCCCCCTGATGTCTTCCACAGGCCGAGCATGGGTCACACTAGCGACGAACGATTCGTACGGCCTCGGAGCCTTGGTGCTGGCGAATTCTCTGCGTCGCGTCGGCTCCGAACACCCTGCAGTCGTTCTCATCACACCGTCCGTCACTGATGCTATGAGGTAAATCATCACCGACATTGCATCGCTTGGTGTTGAACACATTGAACTATTACTTGGTATTCTCCTGCCTTCTTTAGGTAGTGACCTAAGTACATAAATCCCCAGCTTGTGGTTCTCACACGCCTTTGAGTTTATACAGATTTATACAACACTATTGTATTGTATTCCCATCGAAATCATTTAACTACGACGTGGTTAAGTAATCAAGACAAACATCGAAGCTTTCGCATATATGTATACTATTAATAGGGTACGGTCAGGATTCCTCTTCGGTTTCCTCATAAATAAAAATATTTTTCTGCATCGTTCAACGATTGTGAGCAACATCTTTTAATGGAAACAATGCTCATAATAATGAGCAATACCCGCAATGGAACTTTATCCTCCCTAAGAGAAGAAGCCCTATAATAAAAGAGTTATTGTATGCTAGACTAGTTCTTTGAATCACCTGTTAGCTCTTTGGTTTCGTACCCAGTTAAGTTTAATGATATAATACCTACTTGCGTAGAAGAGATTAAGACCTTCAATGGCTCTCATGTCCTCATTTACTCTAAACGCAGTATTTAGTGACATGGTGAGCTTGGCATCACCTTCACAAAGATACTCTGTTTGAACCCCTTATTTGAAACCCAGAATCTTTACCTGCCATCTCACTGACTACCTATACCTAAATATGAACTATACTATATTACCCGTTGGTTCAGTTATTGCCGTGTTGGGTAGCGTTCAATGATCTCTTGAAAACTGCTCTTCTTGATCAAAGATCAGAGAGCTGATTCTAAGTTTTTAGCACACAATTGACACTGACGTATGGTGTAGTGTAACAAGGATTTTGTATGGCGACACCGATGAGCGCCCCTAGCGTACACTCTGTGAACCTCATTTTCCATACAAAAATCCGTGTTAAACTACACCACACGTCCGTGTCAATTGCTTGTCAAAACTCAGAATCAGCTCTCAGTACTGGTTCCCTGCGCAATAGGTAAGTGTGCTGACTGAACGCAGTATGTATTCGGTGATGTGACGGTGGACTTGATGGAATCACACCCGCATTGTCTTCTTGTTCTGTTCGTTGTCTCAGTTTTTCCCTTGAAGGGTTCAATGATCACTTCCTTATTTATAAAGAATCATCGTTTGTGTTGGATTTCCTCAGAGAGCGCCTGAACGCAGTATTCAGTGACGTGGTGACTGTGGATGTGCTGGACTCTGGTGACGCCGCACACCTCGCACTGCTGCAGCGTCCTGAGCTCGGCATCACCTTCACAAAGATCCACTGTTGGAACCTCACGCAGTTCGAGAAGTGCGTCTTCCTCGATGCTGACACTTTGGTAAGTACAACTCGCTACGCTGGATGTGATATTAGTTGCAAGCATCTACTATATCCCATCGAGGGTCGCGCATTACCGGACGGAATGCGCCGGTAATGCGCGACTAAATGAAGACTAAACCGGAATACTTAAATGATCACTGCAGCAATGGTGCTATAGCTTTTTCGAATAGCTAGCCGCAATGTTCGTTATTGATTCAATATAATCGCGTATTCGAGACCAATAATATAGAATACCTACATATCGTTAGCCGAAATGTTCATTCAGACTATTAAGCTTCAAGATACTTCATAATCATGATCAGCCAGGAGACGTCCATTGTCCATTGGATATAGGCGTATCCCATAGTGTCACGATGAAGGGTCTTGACTCGCCTCCATCCACCGACTCGATAAACTTAAAAAAGTAAATAACCTAATCACATTTACTTTTTTAACTTTCGGACACGATAGGTGCAAATATTCCATTGCTGGACATAGGCCTCCTATACCTAGAATGCCTCGACAAACGGTCTTGAGCCGTCGGCCGCTTCCATCCACCGACTTCCTGCGACGTTTATTATGTATTTACTTTAGTTCATCGTGTGGAGGACCTTCCTCTACCGCATCGTCCGGTTTGTGGTCGCCAATGGAGAACATTTACTCCCCAACGGTTGTCAGTAAGAATATATCTTTCCATAAATATTCGAACGCGAAGATCTATTAGATAAACGTCTTCTCATTTTTCGATCAATATAAAACTCGTTCGCACAAGGTCTTCTGTGAATTGGATGAATTGTTTGTAATGGTTTATTTGAGGACAGTGTTTATGTCGTCTGGTATCGCTGGAATGTGACAGATACACGCTATTTAATACTTACTTGAAAATAGACGAAATTAAACATTTGCAGTTCGTGTTATAAAGTTGGTCTAAATGTTTGCAATGTTGTTGAAAACTTGGCATCACATCCTAGGAATAAACATGACAAGACCTGTATATCTATATGTACTAAATCGCATTTTTTCTCAAGTTCGATTAACGACTATGCAGCACTCATCAAATCTATTTCGACATGTAATGTTTATGCGATGGGAAAGTCAATGTTACCGGACGTGTATGAAACACGAGATGACGAGGATTAACCATGGCCCAAATAATTCTGTCAATTTTGGAACAGCTCCAAATATTACACTTTCATTCTGTAATTTTCTTCCGACGGACGAGATGTTTTATGTGTCGAAAACGAATCCAAATGATTACGGCGCTCGTCTGATACAAATACACTCGATTATCATGATATTATGTAATGAGCATGTAGAAATTTCAATTTAAAAAATATTAAACAATATGAATAAACAGATATTTCTTATTAGGCCCCATTGACTTACATTCGGGTCTTTATCACAGGCAGGTTATTGAGTCAAACGAGTCTTATCCCAGTATTCGATAAGAACTCGTTATTTATACTTTTACACGTAAAGAGTCAATGCTTACGTTCACGTGTTAAAAGTACCCACTAAATATTACCTACCTATTCATAATTTCTTAATGATTTTTATGAATTTAATAATTTCTTAAGTAATTATTATTAACGTTTGTGTTGACTTGTAAAGTCTGATTTTTTACAAAATAAATACCTACTATTGTCTATTGTAACGGCTTGGATAAAAAGAGTATTCCTATGATAGGTAAGTCTCTTACAGATAGATAGGCAACTCTTTATTGATCACTACACAAAAATACATATACAAAAATAGAAGGGGTAATACAGCGGCCTTATCTCTAATAGTGATCTTTGCCAGGCAACCTTTAGACGGACTGAAACATACATAAAAATAGAAGGAGCATATTAGTGTGGCTTCTACACAATAAACAAATTCATAATAACAAACTAAAACTTGAATATTAAATACGTATATTATATTTATAATACATACATATAGAATTAAAATAAATAAATAAACATTATATACCTACATCTGCACAGGGTTCTAGTACAGCAAGACAAATAATGTTTCATGACCATGGTTTTAAAGATTGGAAGAGATCTGGGCTTTCTGATATCCACAGGCACATTATGTTATGTTATACTTGGTACCTAGAATTATCTACCTTTTTTATCACTAATATTTATTCTGTGGTCCGAGTACCTATCTATTTTTTAGTCATTTGAAAACGGTCCAATATTGGTAATAATTGTGCTACCTATACAAATACATAATAGGTACCTCTGTAGGTAACTAGTTGAACCCCGCGACTTCGTTCGCGTGATATATTATATATAATATATATATAATAGCCTATAGCACTCAGGGATAATGTAGATTACTATTCATCATCATCATTATCATCAGCCTGTAGAAGTCCACTGCTGGAAATAGGCATCGCTCCTAGAATGCCACGACAAGCGGTCTTGAGCCGCCTCCATCCACCGAATTCCTGCGAAATTTATAATGTATTTAGCCCATCGAGTGGAAGGCCGGCCTCTTCCTGCTAATAGCTTCCTATTAGTGGAAGAATTTTAAGAATCGGATCAGTAAGTAATTCCGGAGATTACTTACCTCTTACATCCAAACTCACATACAAACCTTACGTCTTTATAATATCTATCTATATCATCTATATATCTATATGTTACCTTTAGATAATATAATTAATTTTCACTGTCAGTAAACCAATAATAACATTTATCGAATTGAAAACAAACAAAGAGTACCAGGTGGTCTCATGTTATTTAATTATCATAACGGAGAATCAATTAAGTAAATGTAATTTATTTACTGTAACAAATAGTTACCTATAACTACAGGATACAAAAATGAACACTGAAAAATTGCAGGAGTTTAAAACTGTGTCGCAATTTCCAGCGCCCAACCTTAGGACTAGGAACACAAAATAGAAATCGTGAATAATATAAAATCTTATAATTATGAAACAAATACAATTTTATTTATTGCGTTTCCAAAAGAGATAAAACCTCCATAGGAGATTTCGCTCTTGCTTAGGTCTATTTTAATTTTTTTTTAAGGTGATAGAATTTCATTTACAGAGTCCTGTTTCACTAGAAACAGGATTCTTACTCTCTTACTTAATGAGGTATGCATTTAATACAGCGGTATGTGTACAAAGTAAGGATGCCAAGTGAGGATTTGGCTAGAGAATCCTAGTGGACCCCTCCCTGACATTCCATAACGGTTACCTGTTTGATTAATTGGTTAATTTCGGGGTATTATACTCAGGCATTGATCATCTGCAGGATATAGATTTTTGGAGGATAGCACAATAATCCTGTATTCAGATGATAATGTGAATCATTCAAAATGCATGTGTACTACTTAGGTTTTTGAAATTGTAATCATCTCTCCAAGGTGGTACAAAACTGCGATGAGCTGTTCGAGCGAGAAGAACTCTCCGCTGCCCCTGATGTCGGCTGGCCCGACTGCTTTAACTCAGGAGTGTTCGTGTTCAAGCCCTCTGCGGAGACCTTCGGCAGACTTATTACCTTCGCACAGGAACGAGGCAGCTTTGATGGTAAACAATCTTCTTGCTTCCTATATGTAATCTCTTACTAAGATAAAAAGAGCCGTTGGCATCAACTGCCTATATGAGTGGATAATAACTGGCTTTTATATTTATTCGTCGTTATTTTTAGTCAGATTTGTTTGCACAACCACCTTATTAGTTTAATGTTCTATCTCATCACAACTTCCGATTCCTATTTATTAAATTTGCAATGTTTTGTTCCAACAGGTGGTGACCAAGGCTTGTTGAATTCCTTCTTCTCCGATTGGGCTCGAGGAGACATCAGCAAACACTTACCTTTTCTCTACAACGTCACATCAGCTGCATTCTACTCATATTTGCCAGCTTTGAAACAGTGAGTTGAATTTTAGGAAATTTACTTTGTATTATTGGACATGGAAATGCTGTTTCAGTAATTTACTCATCGTTTACCATCTTCCCATCTTTGTGACAGACAGGCCCATTATGGAGCGAATGTATGGCGCAAATTTTGACTAGTCATGTCTTGGTTAACCAGTCCCACCAGCTTCATAAAAATCTTTTCTTGTTCTAGTTTCGGGCAAGACCTGAAGATCATTCACTTCATAGGAGCTGCCAAGCCATGGCTGCAACACTACAACTTCGAATCGCGTACCGTCGAAGCACCCGAACACATTCGAGGCTTACTCCAGCTGTGGTGGGACATCTTTGTTGACCAAGTTCACTCTCAACTTGATACTACGATGGTGAGTTAATTGATATTGTTATGTATTTTCGGTTGACCAATCGCCTAAACACTGATTATTCTGTATACCTCTTTGAAGATTTTTTATAACGAAATAGGTCGTGTTTATACCTAGATGATTTGGTAGTCTAAGCTATTTTTTTTATAGCTAATTGATACTTGAGTATAAAATTACATTATTAATTGTGTAATAATAGCAACCACAGGTACTATTTGTTACGTGCATTTGAGATTTATAGGTACTTAGGTTAGTCAATTGATACCCCTATACGACACTGGTGATACTGGTTGGAATCGAACCCTGTCTGTTGCGGTTATGTAGCTACTTTTAACCGCAAGAGTCTCTGTGTAGATGGTGTCTAGTAAATCGATCCATTCTTATAACATCCTCCAATCTGAACACTGCAAAATGTTTTCCAAGCATACGAAATTGGAACCTAAAGTTACAGAGGTGAGAACTTAAGAATTTAAACAAATTTGCAATCGTATCTTACTTTCCTAGATATCTCCTCTCTTTTCTTTCCCTGTGTAAATTAAATTGATTTGCATTAAAATTTATTTGATTAATCCCTGAGTGACTTAACGCTTGCACTGAAGCTTGTGCACCGCACCTAGCGCTATGTTTTGCACTTGTATTGAATAATGATGCTCGTTTGAACTTGTGTTTCTCCAAAATACTAACGTTTTCTAATTTATCCGTTTGGCTGACAGTCGCTTCATGTAAGGTTTGGTAAATCATTAGTAATTTGGGAGTACTTAGATGGTGTTGGTATTTTGGTGAAATACTCACCGCAGCTACGTAAACATACACTACTTTTAAAATACTATTGGTTTCAAACACAAGTCTGTTTTGTAAGTTTTAGTTTTTTCGTATTTGAAGTTCTTGTATGTTTATTTGGTGTCGCATTTTTATTAAGTACTAATATTTGCTTGGACAAAGCTCTTTGCACTGTTTATAGTGAAGCTTGGTTCAAGTGTTTTTGCATGCATTGCCACTGAGTTGTTTCACTTCAACAATAGGTTGAGGTGGAGGAACCTCCTGAGACGCCGCCTCCGACGTTGCCCCCACTCGACATCAATCAACACTTTCACTATCAGCCTGTTATCGACCCAGAGTCAGAATTCCCCTGGCATAGACCGGAAGCCCAAGCAATTGATGAATTCCCTGAAAGAAATGTTGAAATAACAGATATCCACGATCCATGGGAGATATACAGAGGAAACATTCCACCAATGTCTGGGCATCATACTGAAGCAGAAGTCGAGAATCGAGAGGAAATTAGACAGTATGTGTGGAATTATGAACATCAAGCAAAAATCGGCTATGAAAACCGAATCCCAGATAATTTCCATCCAACACCAACACAGCACAGTTACCAAAATGCAGAAAAACAATCTCATAATTCTCAACATGATTACAATCAACCGTCACCCAGTTATCATGATCAACCGAGTCATCATGGACATTGGCACCATGATTCCTCAGATCATTTTCATCAGGTTGATAATCATCAACACCAATCCATCCACACTCAATACCAAGATCAATCTAGTCAGCAGAGTGATCATTCAAAAGAATATCATAAGAATAGTATAAGTTACCAACCTGAACCAACTCATAATTCTGGTGGACCCAAAACTCACGATACCTATCACCAGATAGATAGTTTATACAAACATGAAGTTCCTAATCAAAACAATGTAGAAGTTTGTCACGTTCACGTTCAACCAAACACTAAAAAACGTCGTCCCCGCAGACTAAGAATAGACCTCGGACCTGATGTCTTGGTGAATGGAGATGTGTTTGAATCAGAGAGCGATTACTTCGATGACATAATTCCAAGGCATCCTTACGACGGTTTCTACTTGCGGCATCGAGCAACCATTGACGCTCGTGGTCGTAAAGTCTGTACTCACGAGATCCCACCTACACCATCGCCTACGCCGTCACCGCCTGAATCCCCGACTCCTGAGGACTACGATACAGCTGAGGAGATCTGTCCAAGTGATATTGAAAACCACGTAAGTTTAAATTCTTTGACACACCCACCAGACTATCAAGCCTCGAAAGGTAAATAATTTTTGTTTGCTAAAGAAGTGAGTGTCAGCCAATGTAAATAATGTAGATTAGCTATGCATGCCTTATCTATACGAACGTTTGCACGTATTGTATGTTGCGTAATAATCCACCCCCGTTCAACCCTCTTCAAACTATGGTCGTTCTGAAGACAGACACTTTCACGCTTCCTCATATCCGTTCCCCACATGTGCCTATTTTCAGAATGGCCATTAAGATTGGTGCCGCCTACTAATCACTCGTATTCTAATATCATTCCTGTGTATGTTTCAGAGCGGAGTCGCGGGTAACTTGGCTCGAGTGGTCGCCGGTGGTCCTCACGAAGCATTGGATGACCTCACGCGCCGCCAAGGATGGGAGGCTGGTAATATCGACTACATGGGCGCGGATTCCTTCGATAAGATCTGGGCTAAGATCTCGCAGACTCTCACTCAGCCGAGATCCTCGCCTTCTCCTCCTAAGGAAAGCCCACCACAGGAGATATCGGTTCAGGTGCGTTCTAGGACTCCATAAATCACTTCAAAATAATCCACCACCATCGATTAGGAATTACGAATTAGGAATGTTCTTTGGTGTAACTAGAAAACTTTTTTGCGTATGAAGAAGATGATTAATCTACACATATAAAAATCTCGTTGATTAAACAATTATTCCTTTTAATTTCCAGGCTGGTGAAGTAGCTAAAGAGGTTGTAAGCGAGCCTATTGAGGTAGCCAAGGAAGCGCTACCAGTCGCTGCTCCGGCCCCAGTTGCGATTACAGCCCCAGTTGCTACCCCAGCCCCAGACGCCCCCAAAGCTGCTCCAGTATCGGAACCCGCCCCAGCTTCAGTACCAAAACCCGCCCCAGCTCCAGTATCAGAACCCGCCCCAGCTTCAGTACCAAAACCCGCCCCAGCTCCAGTATCAGGACCCGCCCCAGTGCCAACTCCAGTAGAATCACCTAAAGTTAAAACACCAGCACCCGTGGCTCCAACAAAAGTAGAAACGCCCGCACCTATTAAACCTGCTGCGTTAAACGATATTCCCGTCACAGTGGCCGTTGAAGCGCCTGTAGAGGAGCCAAAAAAGACTGAAACTGTAAAAGCTCCGGCTACGCCAAAATCTGAGCAATCCACTCCGGTTGTGCCAGTTGTAGCTCCCGTAGTCACACCAGAAAAGGTTGTCTTACCTTCTTGCCCGGTAGCTACAGACGCCATCTTGCTAGCTACAGACAGCCCCCCATTGGCCAACACTCCGTCTAAGGAAGAAGCCCCCGCGGTGCCTGCTGCTAAATGTGAGTAGACCGGCAATCTGCTTTGCACTCTGTTTTCACGAGTTCATACTTGCAGTTTTCTCAGACTAATCATTTGTTATAGCTGCATCCGTTTTACGTGGAACACCGGCGATAAACAAAGTGTCCCGAAAGGATTAATCAATCTTTAATGTATGGGGTTCAATTTTACATACGAAGGAAGATAATCTTTTACTATAACATTCCGGAAAATCAATATAGTCAACTGTTTTTAACTTACCAACTAAAAATATCCAACTTAAAGTTCAAGACACATTGTTGTTACCAAGGTTATTCCTACGACTATTTTTCTATGCACAATTTTGAGGAAAAACTTTAAAATTCTTCTCGAATTTGTCCTTCGCGTGTAGTTAAACTCTTTCGACAAATATATTAATTAACTATGAGACATTTTGCGAATCCTGTTGTCCCGGGCGGCTCACGTAGAATTCGATGTCCGCACATGTTTTTCTTTTTGTGCCGTTTTGTGATGTTTGGTTTTATGTTTATTTCTGAGCATAAGTTTCAATCGTTGTTATTTCACCCAGCTACCGAGGAGGCAGCGCAAGAGACGCGGCTTTGATAGACCAGGTAAAGCCTACTACACTTGGGCCCAACGCAATGGTAACTATGGGGTACTATGGTGGAGGGCTTTCCGTATGCTGCATGCACAAGGGGTCAGGACAACTCAGCGCCATTGCACACATTGCCACAGCATTTCATTGGTCAGTGAACAGATTCGAGGCGCGCTGTCCTATGAAGTGTCTTATAGGCTATTGGCTTGGCTCGCTGGACTGTCCTCGTGAGCATGCAGCAAGCGTCAATGTTTGTGAAGTCGCGTCCAAAATTATAACAACAAAAATCCGTAGCGTAAATTAATAGTCCTCTTAAATAGTGTATTCCGTGGTTATTGGGTTGCGTCCAAGTGGATGCAGAGAGTAGGGGTGTTTGCTCAAATACTCGTGGAGCTATTTCAGGCTGACTGTGGTTTTCGCCTCAAATAGAAATGCCAAGATAATTAGCGAAGTGAGTATTTAAGACCACACAGTTGAAGATATCTCCATTATTTTGGCAAATACTACTGCAAAATGAAATGCAAGAGTTTTTGCTACAATTTCGACGAATTTCTTCAGAATTGTGGCTAATCTCGTTTTCGTTTTCTTTGCTTCTACATGTTTGTCACACATTGCAAGGAACATTATTCAACGCTTCAATCCTGAATATAATACACTGAAAACAAGCGGCACTTCACTTCAGCCACGCACACGTAAACATTAGATAAATATAGATTTAATTACATTCTTGACAAACTACATTTTGCATATCCATTTTTACCAAAACAGAGACCAATACTTAAAACCGGTTGTTAGAGATCGGCCCCCGTATTCAGGTTTGCAACAGTCGTAAATTGTGCGATCAGGCTGTCAAACGTCGCTTTTCTCATACAAAAGTTCCCGTTTGACAGCCCTGATTGCACAATTTACGCCTGTTGCAAACCTGTCGCGAGATAGAATAGCCCTGCCAGCCTAAAGCTGATTGCATTCATCTGCAATTTGATCAGATACAATCTTCAGAGTTAAAAATATTCTCTACCTACATGATGGAATTGGGTTGAATGCCGGCTGCCACACTTCCTACGCTTCAAATAATATTTGTGTACATCTGAGCAATTTCCAGATGACGTACTGCCCGGCTCCCAGAGTTTATTTACTTGGCTGCTGATAAGGGTTTCAGTAGGCAACGTAATTCTATCAAGTAGAGATTGCTTCTAACTTTCACTAAAGATAACATCTGATCAAAGTCTTGATGACTGTTAATCTTAGGCCGGATCTCTTACTATAATAATAATTATATAATCAATGGTTAATTTCGGACGATCACCTCTGCTTTTGTGATGCTGTTATCTTATAGACTCTTCCAGTCTTTTTTACTTTAAAATAGGTGAACAATAATAATCCTTGTAATGGTTGCGCTTCGGAACTCTTCTGCCAGACTTTCTCGTACAGTCTAATCGCTTGCATCGTTTGTGTTAACCACGCTACCTTTCCCCGACTTTGTTCCAGGCCCTAACCGCGCTTGCTCTATTATGTGACCGCACTGACCGCCATACTAATACCAACTGAGATGAGAGACTGAGGTGAGGGTTTGGTTGTGTAGCGGAGGAGCGTCGCAAGGTGGGCAAGCTGCAGCTGAGTCCACCGTCCGTTGCCGACCCGCTGCCGACACCGGACAGCGAGGCGGAAGACGCAGCGACGCTAGCCCACGCTATTATCGCCAGCGAGCTGCGCTCTGTCCAAACACCCACAGTCACTGCGCCTTCGACCCCCGCTGCTCTCGCTTCGCCCTTTACGCTTAAGGAGGGTCTCACCGTCGAAGAGCCCCAAGTTCCAACCCCACCGGTGGGCGCCGCGGTCTCTCTCGCCCAGATCGGCGTCAAGCCTAAAGAGAAGCCGACCACCGCCGCTCAGCTAGAGTCTTCGATCGTGGCGGCGACTGATAAACCCGAGGTTCCTAAAGACGCCCCTAAGAAGAAAATCGTCAAGAAAGTGGTGAAGAAGGATAAAGACGCCGTGGTCGCCGGTGCCGACGCTCCGGTCCCTCCGCCGCGTAAGAAGGAAAAGAAGCCCAAAGAGAAATGAGCGCTCGCTCCATTGTTCCTCTGTGCCATAATCTTAGTGCCTCCGTGTTTATGTTCTGTTTATTTTCTAGTTATGCTTCTGTTGTACGGCGTAACCTATATTTTTATATGTTAGATCTATTTTTTATCTTTTCACGTGGCCATTGTATCGTTAACTTTTTAATGATAATCTCATTTTTATTTTAGAGGTACTTTTTATGTTTTAACGATCGCATTAATCGGTTTTAAATAAATTAATAATTATTTACCAAAGGATGAAAGTAGAGATGTATTTATTAAATTGAAGATTTTTATGTAATTTTGTATTAAAAGTCTATTTTGGAATATTTATTTATTGCTTAATTTATTTTTCCACTCTGAAACGTGATCACTACCTTCCACAGTCAAGAGCTAGGTAGGTAGGTTTCACAGTAAGTTTGTCATAGAACCCTAACCATACCATCGATCTCCTACCGAGAATGAAGGTGTATAGTTATATCGGCCTACCCGCTCATGTATTGAAGTAGGTACAACATAGGTTACATAGGTAGATACTTTACTCACTATTATAAAAGTATGTAGGTACTAGGTAGGTATATGTTGTTGGCAAAATAGGTATGAGATGGCAATTCTAATCTTGTCCACATGGTATACTTAATCCTATCACGCAATAAGTATGTACTTGAATAGTAAATTGATCGATAGGCATCGGACGTGGACAGAGGCCAGAGGGTAGTTCATCCTTATTCTGTAGAAGTCCACTGCTGGACATAGGCCTGTCACGAGGACCAGTCATAACCGCCTCCATCCACCGACTTCCTGCTACCTAGGGGCCTTTTAATTCCTACAATGCGTCGTCGCGTCGTCCAGTTCGTGTTTGCCATTCGAGAACATTTATTTTATTCCCCAAACGGTTGTCAGCTTCTTCGTATTCATGTGCTACGATCTATGTGGCCTGCCTGCCATTGACACTGTCAACTTGCAAAATCTAAAAACTATGTCGCTGACTTTGGTTCTACTGAAAGGTTACCTACCCTATTTGTATACATAACTAGATACGACGGTATCATCAAGGTACTTCTAATAAGTACCTACCACCTGATATTGTTTGGAATATAATAAGCGTACCGCTATCTATACACTTACCCTACTACTACAAAAGTAACGCGCCTCGAAAATCTTCCGACGACAGTCGTGGTGCAGTGGGCGAGTAACCAGATGAGACGCAAGAGGTGCGGGTTCGATTCCCGCTGCGAGAAAAATGTTTGTAATAATATGATCTGCAAATATTTGTTCCGGGTCTGGGTGTTGTGGTACCATGGTAGGTACTCTTAGTACCTGATACCCACGCCCACGACACAGGGAATGAATGCGACTGTTCGTGTTATGTTATGGTATGTTATCTTCGTTCGTGACTGAATGTCTTTTCCACTCACTTGCAAGCATTATTTCTGTTTCGAAAAGACAATTATATAAATCCGAGGCGCATCACTTAGAAAATACCACACACCAAGGTAGTTACGTACCTACTGTACCTAAGAGGTAGTGCCTTGTACTAATATTTATTCTGTGGTGGTGCTTTGAATAGAACACCATCTATCGGCGCGGTGGCGCGGTAGTTATTAGTTGTTTCGATGGTAGTCCCTACCGTAGGACGGATAAACTCAAGGTACCTCTATATATTTTATTCTGTCTGTGTACAATGAGGGGTTTTCACGGCCGCTACAAATCAAGCTTTCTGCGTTGAAAATAGATGGCGCTGCCATGTACCTAGTTATGCATTCAGTTGGCAGGCTAGAAACAACATTGAATGTTTGAGACTGCAAGCATTGCATTCTAGTAACTGCCGGATGGACGCTTATCGCTTACCACCCACGCATCTTGTGCCTTTGTGCCTTAAGTTAGTAAGATGGTTTGATTCATTCATGTAGAGAATAAGCTTTGTCTCACATGTGTCATTTTTAATTAAATTTATTTACGAATTTTATTAAAGTAATTTTAAATTTAGTTTTTAAAAACTTAAACAACGTTCCCGTATCCTTTACTGGCGCAGCCGGGGCAGATTTTCCGAGTTTTCCGCGTAGTTTTCCGTGATTTTTCGGGAATTTTCCGACGCGAATCGGATCTGTTCGAACCAAATAAATTGTGAAGGTGCTAAGAAGCGATCGAGCATGTTGGTGACTGGCTGGTGAGTAGAATTTTCGCCATCCTTTCCTACCTTTCGTGTTTTATGTTTTGTGTTTTGTTATATTCGGAATCGAACTTTTTCCATCATAACGTTTTCTGGTTTCCTATTGTAGGAAATTGTGAATGTAGAGTAAGTAGATTTAAATAAACATTGCTTATCAAAATTTAAGTAAGTGTTAGTTTTGGTATTATTTGTTTAAATTATAAATAGCCAAATAATTCTAGTAGTAGTTAATAGTTCTTGTTTACGTAGTGATCAAAATTTTACTAAAATCGTTTGTGTCTTTAGTTTATTAAAATAAAAATACTATTAAAGTAACAGAGTAGATAGGTACGTATATAAAATGACGACAGTTAAGGTGATACCTAAAGAAATAATGAATATTATACCAAATTTTAATGGCAACAAACGTCATCTTAATTTATTTCTACGGAAATGTGATTATATAATTGAAAAATATCGCGGATGTGCAGAGCAAGATATTTATGTATTTCATGCAATTACGAGTAAGTTGACTGATGAGGCCGCCGCATTAGCTAGTGAGCGAAATGACATTTCAAGCTGGGACCAACTTAAGGTCTTGTTAATACAACATTTTGGTGATCCTCGAAGTGAAGAATGTATAGCGATAGAACTAGAAACCTTAAAATTGAAACAAGGGGAAAGTTATGTAGAGTTCTGTAATCGGATACAGTCAGTTAAATCAGTACTGATTTCCAAGGTGAACCAATTACCGGATGTGGACATTAGGAAAAGTAAAGTGAGCATTTACGGAAATTTAGCACTTAATGTTTTCCTTTATAACTTGCCCGAAAATCTTATTAGATCAGTGCGAATGAAAATGCCACAAACACTTGAAAAAGCATTAGAGTTTGTGCTGGAGGATGTCAACTTTTATGAGCAATATAGCCTTAGAAGTAAAATGCTTCGCCCTCAGCCACCAGCAGGCGCAATAATGAAATTTGGCACTCCACCATCACAGAGCATGCCCATCCAACCCAGTGGCTTTAGGCCAGCTTTTAACACACCCCCTCGATTTAATTTCGGGATTCCGGGAAACAGTCAGTATAGGCAACCATTTGTAAACAAATTCGGTCAACAGGCTCCAACTGGATATAGACCACAGTTGATGCAGCCGCAACAGTTTGGAATGCAAAGGTTTACGCAACCCCAAAATTTTAACCCAAGACCACAACAGTTTGGCTATCGGCCTCAGTTCAACCAAAATCAATTCGGGTACAAGCCTCCCAATTTAAAATACAACACAGATGTTTCTATGAGGACCGCACCTCCTTTAAAGCCACAAATGCAGACCCCAACACAACAACCACAGGGTTTTCGCTTAAATGAGCTTGAATTAGGTGAAAATTACGGTTACGAAAATTATGAAAGTCAAGAAGGATATTATTATGATGAAAACGATAATACGGATTACATCACCTCCCAAATGGAAGTGATAGCTGAGAACGAACAGGAAAATTTGGTGACCAATGAAACCGCGAATGTAGTGGAAATTGAAAATTTTCACATTCTGGCCTCAATAAAGGACCGGAAGTGATAAAAATAAATTGTAATATGAAATTAAAGCTACCGTATGTTTATTTACCAGAAATTGACGGAAAATTTATGATAGACACGGGAAGTACGAGATCTTTTATTAGCCCGCAAAAGGCTCACCAATTTTTCCGTGAGTTCGCCTTATGTGAACTGTTCACTGTAATAAGCACGCACGCATCTAGTAGCCATAACGAGGTTATTGAAATTCCGTTGATGCCATCTTTCAAAAGCAACGAATTTCACAAATTCTACGTTTATGATGTAGACCCTCAATATGATGGACTTATAGGAAATGACTTATTGGTACAATTAGAAGCTGTAATTGATCTAAAAAGTCACAGACTTCGAACCAAAACAGCTACCCTGCCGATTGTACAAAATATAACAGATCACGTCATAAAGCTAGCTCCACGCTCAGAACAACGAGTAAAATTACCCGCAGACCTGTTTTCAGGGGACGCCATAATAAATTACAAACAACTCTGCGAAGGCGTCCGGATGCCAGCAGCTATTGTTAGCGTTGAAAACGGATATTTTACCACCATTATCCAAAATACATTAGAAACACAAATGACCTTAACTATTACAGCCCCGTTTAAAGTAGATAAATTTCGTAACGACACAGTAAACTTAAATTGCTACAATGACGTAGAGATGAAAGACATGGAAGTGGATGACATTTTGCAGGAAAATTTGACGAGACTTAGGCTTGATCACATGAATCAAGAAGAACAACAGTGTATTTCTGAATTATGTAGAGAATACAAGGACATCTTTTACAGTGACAAGCTTCCTTTAAGCTTCACAAATCAGGTAAAACATATTATTCGGACAAAAAATGAGGATCCAATCTATGTAAAACCATATAGACAACCTCCTGTCCAAACGCAAGAAATTAAAACTCAAGTTAAAAAGTTATTAAAAAATAACATCATTCAGGAATCTCACTCGCCATGGAATGCACCTGTTCATCTTGTACCTAAAAAAATGGACGCTTCAGGTGAAATTAAATTCCGAATGGTAATTGACTACAGACGACTTAACGAAATTACGACAGATGATAAATACCCCTTACCTAATATTATGGACTTATTTGACAAATTAGGGAAAAGTAAATACTTTACGACTCTTGACTTAGCTAACGGATATCATCAAATTGAAATTAATGAGACTGACCGACAGAAGACAGCTTTTAGTACAGAAGCAGGACATTATGAGTTTTTAAGAATGCCGTTTGGGCTTAAAACGGCACCAGCGACCTTCCAACGAGCCATGGACAATATCCTCAGAGGGCTCCAAGGTCTACATTGTCTGGTATACATGGATGACATTATTATTTATAGTACTAGCATGCAGGAACACGTTAAAGATTTAAGATCCATCTTTGATAGGCTGAGAGAAGCGAATCTGAAAGTACAGCTCGATAAATCTGAGTTTTTACGGAAAGAGGTACTTTACTTAGGTCATACTATTACCGATCAAGGCCTCAAACCTAATGATGACAAGATAAAGGCAGTTTTAAACTATCCTCTGCCCAAAACAGTAACCGAGATCAAGAGTTTTCTTGGACTCATCGGCTATTATAGACGCTTTATCAAAGACTTCGCTAAAATAACAAAACCATTAACAAATTGTCTTAAAAAGCGGAATAAGATCATAATAGACCAAAAATACATGGACGCTTTCCATCAGTGTAAAGAACTTCTCACACACGCGCCCCTTCTTCAGTATCCAGACCCATCAAAGCCCTATATTCTCACAACAGATGCATCAGCCGTTGCGTTAGGTGCTGTGTTATCACAGGGTACTGTAGGTACTGATCAGCCTATTGCATATGCGAGTAGGACCCTTAGCGAGACCGAAATGCGTTATAGCACCATAGAGCGCGAGCTTTTAGCCGTTATATGGGCCGTCAAACACTTTAGGCCCTATTTATATGGTAACAAATTTACTATTTATACAGACCATCGTCCTCTGGCTTGGCTGGATTCCCTGAAAGAGCCAAATAGTAAATTAACACGATGGCGACTGCGTTTACAGGAATACGATTTTCGTACCGAATATAAGAAGGGTAAACAAAATACAAACGCTGACGCCTTATCGCGTATTAAGGTAAACGCTATTGATGACGATACGTCAGACGAATCAATGAAGGTTAACTTAGATGAAAAAGAACAACGACTTCAAAGACACATTCAGGACATAACTAGTAAAATTATTGACTTAAGTAAAGACACTGACGAGGATGAGCCTATAGAAACTGTAGTACTATCAGATGCCTCTGATGCAGAGACGGTTCGAAATATTGAAGAATTAGAGCCTTCTTACCCTCTTCCGCCGTTATCAAGTAGCACGGAAGGAACCGTCCATTCAGCTGCGGATCTAGAATCGAAAGGGATTCCTATCTTAAATGAGGCAGTCGACACGAAACCAAACCAAATTTTAGTTTTCACTTGGTTCAAAAAGGAAATACTGGTAAAAAATATATCAAGAGAAAAACAAAAAGTTTTGGAAGTATTTTTACCATTAAATAATGAAGAATTAATCAAACAGTTTTTAAAAGAATATATTACACCAAAAACGAAATATTTTATCTATTTCGAAGATAAGCATCACAGAAAAGATTTTAACAGCGTTATTATAACATTGTTCAAGAAAGGTATGGTAGAGTTTTATGAATGCACTGAAAGGGTTATATTTGTGGAAGATGAGAATGAACAGAAAGCAATTGTATTAAAACATCACGAAGGAAAAACATGTCATAGAGGGATAAAGGAAACTATGGTTAGGATAAAAATAAATTATTTTTGGCACAAAATGCAGGAAATGACATCAGCTGTAATTAACTCGTGTGTTGCTTGTCAAAAGATGAAGTATGATAGAAAGCCGATAAAACCAACAATAGAGTTAACTCAAACACAATCAGCACCATTTCAAGAAATCTTTATTGATATCTTTTCGATTGAAAACCGGTATTATTTGACTATAGTGGATGCATTTAGTAAATTAGGACAGGCAATAGAAATTGAAAATAAATCGACACCGGAAGTCGTTCGTGCATTGATCAAATACTTTTCAATGTATGGTGTTCCTAACAAAATAAGTAGTGATCCCGGATCGGAGTTTAAAAATGAATTGATGAAAGAATTTGCTGATATGTACAAAATCCAGTTACATATTTGTACACCTAATAACCCAAATTCGACAAGTGTTGTTGAACGTTTTCACTCAACATTAATAGAAATTTATCGTTTGGCAAAATATGATCAAAAGTGTACTGACGCTGCTTCAGTTATGACATACTCTATAATGGCTTATAACAACACGATCCATTCAACAACAGAATTAACTCCTTTTGAGATAGTATTTGGGCACACCGATTCAAATAGATTATTTGATGGTGAATTTGAAAAGACATACATGCAACAATTGCTGAATGATCACGCTAAACGGACGAAATATCTTTATCAATACATTTCTGATAAAATTGTGGAAAAGAAGCAAAAAATTAGAGAGAAAAGATCAGGGGATATTGTAGAATTAGAACCCGGTGACATTGTGTATACTAAAGATATTAACACTAGGAAAAGCAAGGATAAACCACGATATAATAAAGCCAAGGTGAAAGGTAGAGTAGAACGAAATGTAGCCTTAATGCAAATAGGCAAGAGAAAGACTAAAGTAGCTGTTAAAAATGTGAAACGTCCTCCACAGGTGGTGCTTGGTCGTAGTGAGCCTAGTTCCCCAATTCCAGGCCCTTCATTTGCAAAAGATTGAAAACAATCCTGGAATTTTGCCTGTTAAGGAAGGACAAGCGTTCAAGGAAGAAGATAAGTGGTTGATAGTTAAGATTTTAGATTTAAGTGGTATTAGTAATGATTTAGAATTCCATATTTTAAAGTTTAAAGAATTTATTAAGTTAGTAAATAGGCATAAACCCTTTGTCAATGAATTTATGGGCATAAGGACTCAAGTAGAGTACATACGTAACATAACCGTTGTGAAATTTCGGCAGTTGATTCCCTTGCGTAGATATAAGAGAGGATTATTGAATCCCCTTGGGTCATTAATTAAGGTAGTTTCAGGAAACTTAGATAACGACGACGCTATTCGATATGATGCTCTCATTTCGCGAATTGGTTCCAAGGAAATGGTAAATGATAAAAAGATTACTTTGATCACCAGAATGTTAGATAGTTTCATAAACAGTACAGAAATCTCACACAAAAACACACTAATTCTAGATAAACGATTAAAAACAATTGAAAATTTATTTGCAGATAAAAATGGTAAAGAAAGCTCTTGTCTTTATTTGTCGTATACTTTAAGCATGTTTGATATGTTTATGAGTATGTTCAGGACCATTTATATAACGTTAAATGAAATAGAGACAGCTTTGGCATTCAGTAAGGTGTCTGTACTGCATCAGTCGATTATAAATTCTACCGAACTGATACATCTACTAAAATCTATAGAGCAAGTAAATCATTTGGTGTATGAAGCTCACGAGAGTAATTTGTTAAAATTAGAAAGAATTATTAAGGTAAAGGCTTATGTAAAGGAAAACCAGATAACGTTCATATTGGAAGTTCCACTGACAGATAAAAATACTTACAACTATTTTAAAATTTATTCATTGCCCATTTACAAAGATTCCATTAACAAAACAGTAGTAGTTTTTCCTGAATTCCCTTACCTTTTGGTGAAAAATTCGAAATACCTGCCGGTTACAAAGCCATGCGAGAAAATTGCCGTGGATGACAATTTCCTGTGCAACGACGACAACGTGGCTCAGTTCCCATCACTGACCTGTGCTGAGCAGCTTCTGGAGTTCCAGGCAGACCCAACTTCTTGCGTACCATATGCTGTTGACATTGAAGATACCAAGGTGCAAAGAATCAGTTTGGATAGTTGGATCGTTTTTACACGAAAACCGACAGTGTTGGTGGAAAAATGTAGTCATGATAACATCAGAGAGTCGCTCTTGGGTACTTATATCGTAACAACAACAGAAGATTGCGAGATTTACCTGAATGAGTATAAATTGAGTTATCGCAGAACGTTTGCAGAGAGTGTTCAGTATAAAATAACCCCAATAGTAACATTACCGGAGTTGAAATCAATAAATATGACTTCATTGGCTACTGTTAACATCAAGAATATAAATTTGGAGGAAATGAAACATTTTTCACGATTCCTAAAACTAAAAGAAAGTGTATTCAGTGAAGGTGAAAATGAGATCAGTGGCGTAAATATGAAAAGTGTTAGTTTAGGCACTATACTATTGTACTTAATTTTAAGCTTAGTTATTATTGGTTTTCTAGCATATCGTTTCATGTTGATGCGAAATGACCGGATCAGAGCTTCCGCGAGACCCGATAATTTCGCACTTAATGAGGGAGGAGTTATGCATTCAGTTGGCAGGCTAGAAACAACATTGAATGTTTGAGACTGCAAGCATTGCATTCTAGTAACTGCCGGATGGACGCTTATCGCTTACCACCCACGCATCTTGTGCCTTTGTGCCTTAAGTTAGTAAGATGGTTTGATTCATTCATGTAGAGAATAAGCTTTGTCTCACATGTGTCATTTTTAATTAAATTTATTTACGAATTTTATTAAAGTAATTTTAAATTTAGTTTTTAAAAACTTAAACAACGTTCCCGTATCCTTTACTACCTACCTGTTAAGTGTCAAAATGACGTTAAATGTCAACATCAATAACAGATATATTTTATTTTTTTATTTTTGCCTACATACTTCTAAAAACACCACGAAATCACTACAAACGAATTCACACAAGAAGCAAACACAAACAGAATATCATGTACTTAGTACTACTGTTTGTCTGTGCAGAATTATCATGACTAATAGCCACAGACTATTAGCTTAGGTACGCGTACACCACAGATAATACATTTGACAATCTTGGCAGCTAGAGTTGAGTCAGCGCCATCTATCGAACCGATTTGAACGACTTTTTTTTTAAACGAAGATGCAAATCCCTCATTCATTTCTGAAGCCGTATTCGGGAGTTTTATCAAGCAACACGGACGCATGGTGTAGTGCAACATGGATTTTTGAATGGAAATGGAGGTTCACAAACTGTACGCTAGGGTTGCTCATTGTCTCCATATAAAATCCGCGTTACACATACCCTAAGCACATACCACATACACACCACACCACGTCGTCCATATTATCAATTTGGTGCGGCGGTCTCAGAGCTGTAATAGAAGGATAGAGTGCTATTAAGTACCTTATTGAAGATGTAGATGGCGTTACTTACCTTTTCCTCACTGTTCAGTAAGGCACCATGTAGCTGTAGGTATTAGACGTGTATCTCGTGTATCTAGGTATCTAGTCAACTTAATTTTTCAAAGAGAGATAAAAATGTCGATGGTCTATTTTGCGAAAAAAATGGGATGGTATTTATTAATTTAACTAGTCTAATCCCCGCGCGCGAATTCGTCGCCTGCGAGGACCAGCGAGTGGACTGTATTTACCGAAAGGAATAAAAAAATAATTAATTGAATCTGTTTTGTTGTTCCAGAGGCTACTCTCTTTAAACAATCAAACAAGCAAAAACTGGTAGGTACCTACCTCTTTATAATACTAGTGTAGATAACATGATTATAATGATTTATAAGAATACTTACAAGTAGGTACCTAGAGTACCTATAGGTACCTATTTAGGTTTAAATAACAAAATTTAAAATATACAAATTAATCAGTTAAAGTCATCTAAAGACCGTTGCAAAAAGATAGCAAGATGGCAATGTTCTCGTATGGTTCGTTTTGATCTCTAACGACAAGGGTTGGGTTGGAACCATCATAGGATCACTCCCGTGTGTCTGTCTGTCCCAGTCCCAGCCAATTTATGCAATGCCAATCGTTATGTAATTTTTTGTTTTTAAAAATACCGACTGTATATTGGGCCCCTTACTTATAATTTAAGTACGTGTTGATTGACTAATAACATATATTACTTACTATATTTAATTGGTCTAGTCTAGTCACTAGTGGTTACTATGGTAATCTACTTGTACGGATCCCTTTCCACGCGGGTCCGACTCGCGCTCTACTAGTTTTTTAGTAGGTACCACCTATTCTTACTATTAATTTACGCTGCATTTATGTTTTGCTAGTCGAAAATTATATATATATATATTGAAAAATTGAGTAGGCGAAACGCAGTACGAACGAACGAAACGCAAGTGAACGAACACACGCGCGCGCATTGGTGTTGTAGGGTCGCCGGGCGCGAACGAAGGAGGTAGGAAGGAGGAAGGGAGAAAGAATAATAAAAACCAGTTTGACAGATACCTTGTGACGGGGTGGTTGTGTCGTGCTCTTTCACAAAATAACGTTGATAATATTCAGTGTTTACAAACACATTTCGTTTGATTTCAAAACTAAAACTTGTACCCTTGAATAAAGTTAAAATTTGCTGCTGAATCGCATCAGAAATCTTTGTTATTCGAGGATATTGTTGTGGATATAAATGTTTTATTCGTCTCTTAGTCTGTAATCTTGTATCGGCGAGGACTTGGCACCGTTGATTTTGTTGGACAGTGGATGAAAATGTGAAACAAATGTGTGATGCTAGTGAACTTTCCGTGAATAACTGTGCTGTCGGATATTTGAGGTTACTGTGAAGAAACTGGCAATATGAAGTGGTTGACGTTGATACTTCTTCTGCCAACTTGCTTGGCGCACCTGAATGTTTACCTGAGCAGTGCTGAAGTTTGGAGACTTCTGGGTAAGTTCTCACATTGTTTGTTACAATTTTTGTCTTAATAATAACGTGATAAGAGATAGTCCTGATAAGAGATAACAGAAATCTACCAATCATACATGCAAACATGCGTTTTTCTAGGAGTAGGCATGTCCTCAATGTGTGGGACTAGTACTGATCAATTGACTTATAATCTCAGTACATACCCTAAAGTTTTATTAATTATCAGGAAACCCCTAAGCTCCAACTTAGACCTTTTAAGATTCTTACCTCTAAAATCGAAACAAATGCTAGTATATAATAAAATTATGTAAGTTTATAAAACAAACCTCCTGCCTCTGTCTGACTAGCACTTAGTAAGATCTACTCAAGGATCTGAGGTTATCCTCCATGGGGTGTTGTGAGTCTATATTACTTACTACTATGTGACACCGGTGCTATCTGGGTCTCATTGCTGGTCAGAGACCAGCTTGAGGTTTGGTGGCCCTGCTCCTTTCATGTGTTTTGTACTTATGGTATCTATCATTCTCAGATTACCAGATGTACCAAAACGTTGTTTTTACTCTTCATTATTCGTATGTGATCTATAGCACAGCTGAATCACCAAATACAGTTAAATGACAGATCTCAATATCTGGTGGAAAATAGAATGACATGTGGATTTAAAAAAAAATAAGTACCAAGACTTATGACCTATACTTATCTCTATAACTAAAATCAACCAATTGTAAAAACTTTATAATATCATGTGTTAAAACAATAATTGTATTTAACATTTAAAACAATTATAAATGACCTGATTTATTGAAATTGACACTTCAAAAGTATTAGGTGCATTTCTGCCGATGGACCTTAACGGTCCTGAAGTTATGTGCTACAATGTGCATACACAAAATTATTTCTAAAAAAGCTTTTGGTTAGGTTTCCAAATGGCTAATTCAACTTGGCTAAGATCTGTTGTCAGAACTGTGATAATGTTAAAGAACTCCCTTTTCTGCATTCAAACTATATGGATGTTCCATTATGTGTGAGAGTTAACTGGCTAGATAGTAAGCCAGCCTAACTCCGTCCCAGAACTGTGATGTACTTGAGAAACTTCAGCAGCGGGCAAATGTCTATGCTTTTGTTGCAGGAAGGCCAACTGATAAATGTGTGAAGATATTTATTTTTAACAAACTTGTCAATTTAATGTGTAGGGTAGGCTTAAATTTTAATAGGTTACCTAATAATCTATTATATAATTTACGTAGGCCTAATTGAGTAAATTTCACTAAAACCATATTATTATGTTTAGTAAATTAATTTACCTATTAAGACTAAACTTTACCAAAAATCAGCTAGTTAGTCCCTAGTTAGATATAAAAATAAATTAGTTGAAATACCAAATGTTGTAGTTAAAAAAACATAATCTTCTGTAATCTAATTATACAGCAATTTCAAGTGCCCACATAAACCATAAATCCTTCAAAGGGCCTTTATCTAAAAAATCTTTTTCTTTGGGTGATAATACCGACTGACGCTATGGGACACACACAATAAGCCTCTACGTCATGCTATTTCTAAGAAAACAGTTTGTGTGAATAAAACTTTGATTTCTTCTCTTTTGTGAAACACAAATTGGAGACCTTAGTTAGATACTCCTGATACACTTAAAACAAAATTTAATTTTTAATTTTAATTGTTTTTTTTACAAATAAGTATCTATATACCTTGGTATAAAATAAAGGTAAGTATCTACATGTAAACCAAACTAAAACAAAAGCATGGCAACTCCGTAAAATAATATTGAATTTTTAGGTTAGGTAAGTACCTACCTAAGATATGCCATAATCTCATGGGTAACCTACCTACCTTTTCAACTAGGTTAGGTAAGTACCTACCTAAGATATGCCATAATCTCATGGGTAACCTACCTACCTTTTCAAAAACTATAATGGCTGTGCCGTAATATCTCCTATGAAATTTTTAAAATAATCTGTTCCTCATCTTTAATTACACAGAATCAATGCAATCTAATTATAGTAACGCAGGTAAACCAAGTGACAGATTTAAAAGGGCCCGTGCGCGGGCGCAGGTAACCAGTTCCACTTCCATCCTAATGGGCTTAGAGAAGTGTCATACAATGCGTTTTTGTCCCTTCCTATTGTGAACCTGAGCCATTGACACAGAATAATGCAGTGTAACTATTGAGTGCAATCCATCATTGTCAATGACGAAGCATCTGCTCTTTGTTCCTGCTCAAAAATTAGAATTTCTATAAACAATGCAAGGACCATGGGGCAAACGGGACAGCCAACCAAGTTGTCAACCCCGCGCGCGCCGAACCTGTAAACCAAAACTCAAAGAAACTTTGTATAATTTGCATTGCATTGCATATTGGTTTTTAGAAGCCCACTGTTGGACATAGGCCTCCCCCTAGAATGCCATGATTGATGATAAATTGATATGGCTACAGATTGTGAAGCCCCTAGGCCTAGAAGGATAGCAGAACCTTTGATTAATATAATCAAAGAGCAGAACCTACAACACAAGTCTCCAGACTTAGTGTAGGTAGGTTCTGTCTGAAATACTTGCATATCAAACAAGCCATTTTATGATTTTAATTTGTAATTCTTAATTCTTATATATCTTAATCTTATTGTGTGCCTGAAATTAATAAATAAACATTATTGTTATTATCACGTCGAACGATCTTTAACTGCCTCCATTCACCGACTTCCTGCGACGCGCCATGCGCTATAGTAACATAATTATCTAAAGACGAAACTTTACTTGAAATAAATTAACGAAAATTTTTTTTTTTACAATTTATTTACAACGGAAGTATATACTACCTACCTAACAAAAAAAAAACATAAACCTTTCTCTTGGTCGTTAGCTTGCTGATAATTGTGCATCTAATGTAATTTATCCCAGGTGACGCTTTATGGTAATTGTATGGGGCAAGCCAATAAACTCAACGCCTAAAACGAGTATTCCGGCACGCGCCACAAAACGATGATTTCACCCATTGATTGGTTTAATAACCACACCACTGCTTAAACTTTCTATTTGACTTTTATTTTTGAACTGCGGGAACTCAATAAATGTTTTCATTCATTAAGATACCTAATATAAATATTAATAATACTTATTTTAGTTTGGATAATATTCATTTAAATACCAACTTTTAATCTAAAAAATCCAACATCGATGCCGTGTGATCGATCGTGTGCCGTGGTCTGTCCGGCCTAAGAATATACCCCTCCTCCCGTGGATGTAGTAAAAGCCTTACTAAGGTCAACAGCATCCGCTTGAGTATTTAACACCAAACTGCGATCACCAATCCGCCTGCCAGGCGTGGTGATTATGGCAAATCCCCTCATTAAATTCAAGGGGAGGCCTCGCCCAGCGGTGGACATAAACGGGCTGGTGTTGATGGTGACGACCATCAATGGCCTGCCACGGGTAATCCAAGTTCCGTCTTATATTAAAATAATATAAAAATAACTGTCCAGCAATTTCCATTCTTGGCGTTCCTACAGCTTGCGGCGGAGTGTTATTTCGTTCCGTAAAAGCAAGAGCCCATCGTAGGCTTTTTTGAAGTAATGGCGATATTTCTTAACTAGGTGGAGATAAATTACCTTCCACGCGGTCACCCATCCTAGTATTGACCCCGGAGAACGTTTGGGATTTGGAATAAGTTACTTTTCCGATTTTAATAACATTTTCATGGAATAGTCTAGAAAAAAACATTCAAACCTGGGTCAGACAATGACGCCATAAAATCGGCGTGATAACATGATAAGTACGAACGATCTTACCTTACGTTAGAGGTACAAAAAACTAAACTCCGTTTCGGTTAAAAAGACGTGGACGGTAATGGTGTATTTTATAATTTCCCTAGAATCTGATTGAAAATGAAGGCAAAATAAAAGTTCACGGTAATTCTATCCTACCTACGAATAATGCAATAACTAGTTGACATTGCACGGCCGTATTTCAAATCATTGGTACTGATAACTGGCAGTGCTACTTGTTCGGTACTGCTGGTACCCAGGTGAGGCAGTAAGACGACAGCTTGCTTTATGGTTTCCTGGTATCCTACATCTGAGACTGTCCAAATGAACAGAGGTAGCGAATATCAAGACATACGAAGGTGTCGAATTGTGGCGACTTGAAATCGCCACCCTAATTAACTCTTGTTCTAACCGATTGTTGAGGCTTCTTGCGCTTTTATTTCGTCGTTATAATATTATTTCTTGTATATTATCTCAATTATCTAAAACATTGGAATCATTGTATCTTCTAGTTCTAACCATTGTGCTTCTCGCCCTCATAGTTCGTCGTTAGTATAAATTATTTCTTGTGTCCCTTTTATCAAACACATTTAGGGATCTTAATCATGTTTCTTTGGTACTTATTTGTTTATTTGGTTATCCGGCTCGAAGGACCATCAAGTAAAAACATCAGAAGAACGGATCAAAATTACCTACCAGCAAAATCGCTCCCTGGTTAACAATTGAACCACTGTTCAATTAACATGGAAAAGGCGTGAGATGGCATTGTTCCACGAACCAGCCCTCACGAGTAGGAACGAAGCGCTCTCCTTGATATAAACTAGATAACTCCGGTTTATAACATATCCAGTGTTACTCGCGAAACGCTGGCCTTAGGTAGCTTATCAAAAAGTAATCCATAAAAAAGTATACGAAATCCTTTTCATGTGACACCACATTTGACTGACTGTCTTATTTTAAACTTTTTACCCCCTTTTGGACCCCAATATCTCAACAACCACACGACCCCCATAAATATAAAATACAATAAGGGAAATAGGGTAATATAGGAATTGCCATAATCACCACACTTGGCAGGCGGATTGGTGACCGCAGCATTGGTGTTGAGTACTCAGGGTGGATGCTGCTGCCTATCCCCTGGTGTAATCCCTAAGTCGGCATTTCAAATATCCACGGAAGGAGACTGAGGGGTCTATTCTTAGGATGGACACACCACGGCCAGCTCATTATAGTATCAAATCAAATTGTGTTAGTATTACCCAGCTGGATGGACTAAAGACACTATAAACGTTGAAGGAAGGAAGGTGGACAAAGGCGGCTCAAGTCCGTCGTCGTGACATTCTAAGTGGGAGGCCTATATCCAGCAGTGGACTTCTACAGTCTGATGATGACGCTGATTCCCCAGCTACTTACCCAACGCAACGGTTTGAAAGTTATCGTCTGACAAACATTCATATAGGTATCACATACCAGGGAACACACGTTCACTGTTACACAAACCGATTCGTCCCAAAATGATTTGGAGACCTCGCTACGGTCAATTCAATTCTAGAATGTCAGCTAATATAAATAAAATAAAATATTATAATATATATACTTAATAGAATATTTTCTTAAGATTCTCTCAAGAAAATATTTCATCTTATTGTTTACAGCATCCGTCATCGGTAAAAAGATCTTCTTGAGTTTCATGACTGCGGTGGGTGAAAAAGTTGTCAAAAAACTTGTCGTAATTCGATACTTGATTGTCGTGTGAGGTTTCGTCTAGACATCGTAACCTCCTTACACGGTTAACTAACTTGTGTCAGCACATACTAAAGAAATTACCTTTTTGTCACGTCACAGTTCAAAATATCTCTTGTAAGCTTTGTATTGCATTTTGTCGTGTCTTGTTTGTTGGTGCAGTTCTCGGTTTAGTCACGTTTCCGGCGAGTTATCGTGTCTCGTTATCAGAAGGGCGATCTTAATTTTTTGTCCGACCTATGCCAACGTTTGTTCCACGTACCACCACTCACCTACGTGTAAACTGTCCCGGCCGCTGACTTATCCTTCGCATCCTGGCCGTAATCTCCTGATAACTTTTATTTACACATCAGGTATAGAGCTATAGAAAACGCTCCAGAATAGATATTATTGTTATTTTAATAAACACTATTAATGCTGCATTCAGTGAACGCCATTTGGAACCCGTCCCCCTTAACGTGGACGTCGTTTTGAGAATTAACAATGAAATATTTCAATAAACAGCCAGCGACGGCGCAATATAAATATGGGCCCGCGTCCTTCTCGAAACTATTCTTTATGTAAATACCGTTGACATGGATGATGTGGAGTGGCCTAAAATAAATTTAATTTCACGGACGGATGACTGAGGCTGAGTTTTTAATCCGGGGGTGTCGCGTCGCTTGCAGGTGGGGGCTTAGGGTAAACATGATCCGTGATGAGAATCAAACTGGTTAATTTAAATGTAATTTAATCCATGTCTATTTTGAAATACTCACGCATAATATTATCCATAGCAAGAATAAGCCTGAAGTTTTAATAGATGTACCTTGCATCTTACGCTTAAGCTGGATTAATTCGAGAGCACTTGGGTTGGGCTATGCATGCAGTTAGCAGAAATAGAATTAAGGCGTGTGTTCGATCCAGACTTGCCGCTGGCGACGGAATATGTTACATGAACATGCAACTCGTTATTTTCAATTACGCTGAGCTTCGGCTCAGCTACAACCGAAGCCTTGCGATCCATTGTCTAATAAGCTCATGCAATTTAAATGTATTGTCATGATGTGTTTGAGTGTTTATTATTCCTCTTTGAATTATCTAAGGGCACAACGCGAGGTTTTTAAATTGTTGAATGAACAAGAAGCCTTACAGATTAAAATGACCTGCATATTAGCTATACCTAGTTTGTAAGGACATTTTAAATTTTGCACGCTTGACGGCAGAATGTATTGGAGACTTTAATTTATATTTATCATCTGTCTTGTACTGTACCTACATTCTAAGCAAATAAATAAATCAATCAATCAATCAATCAATCAAAAGTAATATGAATACTACCTGAAGCTTTGGATGGACAAAACAAACAAAGTATCTACCTAAAACAAACAAATACCACAGACCCGTATAGCGACATCTTGGCCGGGTATCCAGGTCACTCTGCAGCTGAATAAATATATCTTTTATAAATAACGCGAAATGAACTGAGACCGTTCACAGACTCTGAGACATGATAGCTAATTTGTTTATACAAAGCCGGAACGCCAAATCGTAAATTGGTCGTCCATTTATTAATACATACTCGGAGAGAAATGTTAATTTCACCAGTTCTCGACAGTGAAGAATTTGACGCATAAGTCGGGCGTACGTGAACGATGCATCAAGTACATGAGAAAGATGAAGACTTTAAAATAACGTCTGTGATCGATAGTTGGACATATTCAAGTAATGGTTATGGCTTTCGAGGGTCGGTCACTCAATCACACATCGACACGGGTCTACTGCTCGTCGGTGTTGTGGCAATTTGCCCGGAATGGATTGAGATGTCAGCGCGACAAAAAGCTCCGATCGATCAGCTCGGTGCCTGCGTGAGCGCATATGTCATCGTTGCTTTGTGATTCCCTAACTTTTTGTGAAAATAATTTTCTACAGCATTGTTACAACTTATTTGGTAAGACATATGACAATATAACAGTAATTCTGAAAGCAATGTTTGGTCGCGCGCCATTTCTGTTATTACAATAGCCATAAGGGTATTTTAGTTAACTATTTTTCAGCCCTTGCCTATCTTTTTAACAACTGCAACGAACAGAACAATGCTATAAGCTTCGGACATTCGTAATTCGTAATCAACAAAACAACATCAAAACATAAATCATTAATACATTGACATTCCAGAATTTTGATTAGAGAGTAAACCCTCGACACAAATCCCATCCCAATATAGTAACATATTTTAAACCCTCAAACCCCCTTACGTATATGGTATCCAAATATCAATCTACTTGCATGGAGTTCAGAATCAACATGAAAGAACTGATCTGAAAGTATCAGCTGTATTCACTTCTGAGAAGATCACACTGCGTCACTCCCGCGGGACCAGCGCAGCGGGACAATGGGCCGGGAAATGCGCCTTTCCAAGATGACAAGAAACGCCCGATGCCTTCCTCTTTGGAAATTAGATAAAACAAAGAGAATATAGTTTGAACAAGAGAGTATAGGTTGAATCAAAAAATACATAGGCATATGTTTTTTGTCTGAGTATGTGAAAGTTGTGAGCTTATTTTTATTTTTACATTGTTACATTTTGTTTTATTAAAGAATTAGCTTTGAGATACTTTTCATACGTATGAAGATCTAAAGCGAGATTAATTGGAAGCATGAATTAGCTACATAGAGTACCTATCCAACCTACAGCAATGTTTGTCTGACACAGGGCAAACGGTCATTTGACTACACCCTTGTCTGGCACCAGCGACTGACGCTTGATAGGCCGTCAAGGCGTCCATCAGCTGCCACCGATGACGAGCCAGTCGGTGCCCAGTTTAAGCCCAGTTTAAAACCTGACAGCTCCTCGACCGTGATAGATGATGCGAGTGAGCGAGGAATGCGCCCAAACTGAAATAGCAGACGCCACGACACGGAGACTCGTTAACGCACACCACTAATGACAACAAACTGATTTTTGTTTCTCTCTCCCCATTAAAAATGACGCGTGTTTGTTTTGGTTGCAGACTGCCATGGCCAGTTATCCCACGTCCATAGTTAATGATTATTTCGAGTTGGCAAAGGAAATGTCTCGCCGCGGGGCATTAAACCGCGACGCGAACAATATCAGGACTCCTGTAGCGATGCCACACGACCAGTGTTTTATTCTCCTCCCTGTTTATTCAGAGCTCAAAGATGTCCCATTAGGGATAACTCGGCGCGCCACCCGTGACAATTGTGTTTAGTATGCCGTAATTGAATAGGCGGATGGGAACCGCTGCCGCACGCGACTACTCCATGATTCCGCAGAAAATGTGCAAATAAATGGTGTAATAAACTATTGTGCCTCTCGCATTATTACACGGATCGAAACCGTTATTTCTCGCACCAGAGACGCTGTGTCACTGGAAGCTTGTAATGTTCTGAATGTGCGAACCATTCGCGCTTCTGGAACATTATCTAAATTGTTAAATGCACTTAGAGACTGTGAAAGAACATTAAGACGGTAAAGTTTCACACGTCGTTGTTTCTCTCTTAAGATGACACTTGTTTGATGGCTACTTAAACAAAGTAAGGGTTGATGTTCGACGATATTCAAAAGTATATAATAAAACCTCAGTGTATATAATTATATACGAGTACGATGGCGTCAAGAATATGAGGAAAATGTTAAGTAGGTGGCTATTCGAAGTTTAAATTGTAGAGACCACACACAAGCATCGGTAGCGCTCCCTACGCAAACAAGCCGGTCCTGGATCTCGTACCTGGTACCCCCATAGCTGTCTATGTGCGCTCCCGCTTAGCTTCCACACAGTGTTAATAAGCTCTAACCACATCAGCACTATCATTATGAAACGCCATTCTTTCCCTCGTTATCGACTCAGTAACTTGAAAATAGCTTTCACGGATCAAAGTACTTATTTTGTTTGCGTATCCAATCTCGCTACGTTTCATGTACTTAGTTAAACTTGGCTTTCATTTGGAAGATGTGCGATCGTTCAATAACAAAGAGGTATTCAAATTACGCTGGTAAAACAGTTTCAATAAAATTGACCTTGCCTTAATTGAGAACCATGAAATATGGCTCGAGGCAATTGTGCCCAAAAGCTTTGTGATTATGCAGTATTTACGGAGAAGGACGAAAAATAAACAAACATCGAGGACAATCGGACGTATAAAATATGCTGGCACAATGCAGGGCCAACACGTCATAATAAGGCTGTGGCTGTTGTGCCACCAGCTGTAAATCATACCAGTCCTTTAGAGAGAATGGCACACCATAAATAATGGCCCGAAATTTAGACTGCGATGTTATCCACGTTTTTGGTGCCCGTGAAGAGAATTCTAATGGCGAAACAAATTAATCAATAGGGACGCGACAATACTACACTTTTTTTGCCGCGAGATCTTTTGTGATACAATTTAATGATCGTCGACATTGCATCCAAATGCTTTGACGTTTCAAAAGGGGGAACCAATTTAAGGAGATTTAACTTTATAATTTCAAGCAGTTATTTATGTCGTAATATAACCAAGCATGCCGCATTTATCGATAATTGTTCCATTTTAATAACGTTCCGCATTTAGATTGAAACCAGAGCTGTAAATATTGAAGCAGTGCAGCCACTTTCAATTTTTATGGGTTCGTAAGAAAGCAATTAAGTTGAGCATTATGACAGTATTGAAGAATTTAACGCGGTCGACGTTGTTACTACTCGACTGCGTTTAAATGGTTCAGTGCACCCCTGAATAAACAAGACTATTTGGAGTTAAATTTGCTTGCACCGGATATGACTGCCACTCGAACGCATCCATCATTTGCCTCTAAACGAGGACTGGACAACTGTAACTCGTGCCACTTGAACCTCTAGGATTACCTTTGAAAGAAGCTATTCTATAGATGGGTTATCTGTATTTTATGATCAGTAAATCTTTCTGGTTATGAGCTCCTAAATAATGTAATTTTATTGGCCACCGTCGCCGTGGGATTGATGAATGCATTATGTTTTATAGTTGATGGCTAACCGATGTGCCGCAGGATTTATATGTTCCAAAGAAGTTTATTGCTGATGCAATATGCGCTGCAGTGGATTAAAGGTTGACAGAGTGGAACCGACGTAAGTACATTTTCCGGGGAAACTCTTGACATTTCGTATGGGTGCTAAGCATCATGAAGTTGAGACACTTTTAATTTTACGTTTCTTGTTGGATTTTTTGTTCTCAAGTCCAGTACATCCTTTCCTTTATCTAAAATGACCACCGACAACATCATGAAGCCCAGCAGGGTATCTGCAGATAGCAATAATGCCAACTCAATGTTATCTTTGCATTCCAGTGTCGCATCGCGTGGGGATAACGTGTGGGCTTTATTTGCTGTGTGGCCCCACTTGTTTGGAAACAATCCGTTTTTTTTAATAGACGGATGACGTGGATTGATTTAGGGTTCAAAATAAACGTTTGGAAGTGAATTTGTATGTTTCGCAGCATGAAGTAGACGATAGAGTCATGGTGCAGCTTTGGGCTCCGGCCTCCCGCGGAGCTCGAGCCCGCTGTGAAGGCCTTCCCAAAATTTATATTCTGATCTTTTACAAGGGTTATTGTAAACGCTGGATACATTGGATACTGTCTAGTCACTTCCACCCAAATCAATAAAATAAATAAAATTTGTCAATTCGATCCCCCGGGAACGTCCCGTCCCGTCTTATTGTGTTCCGTAGGTTTGTTTACTTACACGTTTAATTTACATTTACGTAGGGGTTACCAAACTGGTTTTTTTCTTCTATTCTCTGAGTGTATATAAAGGGTATTAGATACTGTCAAGCTTTCACAATATTATGATTTGAATAGGGTTCTACAAAATATTCAAACGTATACACATCATTTGACGATATGGTTCCAGACTTGGCCTTTCTATGTTTAATACGGAGTTTGCTTGTAAAGTCGCCCTCTCACTATGAAAATGATTGTATGCGTCATTTTCTGGCTAGCGACGGAAAGCTGTTGTTTACATTCGTCTGAAGTCTTGGCTTGACAAACATCGTGACGCCCTTGCGCGTTCAACGGTGGAAGTTGTTTGAGAAAATACACTTTTGGGAATTCGATAGTCGTACAGTACTATACTCCTCAAATATTAGCCGAATCCGTTGAGAGGTGCGTGAACTAATATTTGTTCTAAGCAGAGGTCGTTATTACTACTGAAGGTGGTCATTTAGTGTGAGAAGTATCATTGAACTTTGTGCGTCATTTCCTTAGTGTCGTTACGATTAAGTTCTCGCGTTTGTTGGATTTTATTTCTGGAATTGTGCGTCGTTCCTGAGCAATCGTATGTTAGCCGGTAATGAGAGGCTGAGTTTATTTAACCGCTCGTAACTGGACACGTTACGACCGCATGTGGATTTTTATAAGATAACCTGCTTTCACACCGCATGTCGTCCCTCCGACACACGCTCGTTAATCAATTATGACTGATTCGATAGGTTCAAACTCATAAACGTTTACGAGAAACGAAGTTATGGACTAAGAAACTCGCAATGACAGCGTGAAATTAACTATAGAGTCTACGAATGGAAGTGAAATAAAATGTGAGGATTTCCACCGCGAAATCATGGCGTGATTGTTATAAATGTCAGTCATCCGTGAATTGCTGGCATTTCTAAATGCCGAGTCGTCTACCGAGTTTAGATCTGACGAACGTTAACGCTAACGAAGCATGCAGGGTTGTTAGGTTAATTGTGTGAGTTGGTATCGGAGGATCTCCGTCTGGGCCCCACATTACCATGTATGAGTGTCCCACAGCCGGCAAGATTGCATCTCGCATGTAGGAGTCGTGAGGAGGGAAACGCTCATTTTGTCCTTTAGTCACGTTTCTACCTGGAGAAATAGAACGTCACATTCATGCTAACAATACGCCATAAAAGTCAATAGAATTTCACGTCCAAGCGATTCAAACTTTATATCTCTTATAATTTTTTCACGATCTCAAGTCTCGCATGGGCGCCCGTCGAGACATGGAGGTTATAAAGAGAAAGAGCAAGTGTGTAACCAAGGTGTGGGCGCAACTGACTCTTAGCACACCTTTTTGTAAATGCATATCCAACTCTGAAATCTTTACGAGAGTAAAACGTATGGAAATATTTACTTTACTGCCGTCGGTATATGTTTTTATTTTTGAGTTCCAAGCCAGAGCTATACGAGCACGCGAAAGATTAATATTGACCGTATGCAAATCCCACTCGGAATATAATTTATGCCGCGTTTGCTGCGAGGTAAAAACTAAATGAATTGAAATGGCGTTTTGTTAGGGTCAGCTGTTTTCCGCCGGACTAACTCTCCTTACATCAGATATATATATTTAGTCTCCACATTCGACTTCATTTAACATGCGTCCTCATTAAAGAAACTCATCTTTGTTGATTTTGATTGCTGAACCTCTATTTTTCCAGCTTGATTTAAGTTTAAATCCTAGTATAAGTATACCTATTCCTTTTTGTTTGGTTGGAGCGTGGGCGCCGGTGCCCATTCGACTTTTTATTTTCGCTTGTAACTCTCGTTTCTCGATGTTTATTTTTCGTACGCTACCGTTTTAACCGAACACAGTTAAGATCGGTTCGTGCATGTGTGTTGTTTTTTTAACCTATCGTGACAAAGGGCTCTTAAAAGACAAAAAACATAATTTGTATGGCGTGCCTCTTGAATCTCTGAATCGGTAGCAAGCAAGCCACTAACTAAAGTGGCTCGTCTAATTGTAATGGGCAACGGCCTCGTGAAACAGCCTGGCTGGCCCCGAAGGCTCTAAAAAGCGATGGGCGTGGCCGATACCCTGTTTGTTTTTCGACTCGACTTTAATCGACGCCGAAAGCTGAATCTCTGAGTTAGAATCCTTAATTCTGATTTATAGAGACTGCATGCCGTTATTATAAAATTATGGTTATATCTCCCGCGCCGGGTGGATTCCCCTTGACGTTTCTAACCCATAATATCAATTAACTCATTCATAATTCTTACTTAAAATTCAAACTGTTAATTAAAATACTGCCGCATGCAAACCATCTTTGAAGAACATTTTTTTATTATAAAAGAGATGAAATTTTTGTTGAATCCGGCTCGAAATTTTGAGTCTAATGTAGTGTCTTGTCTTATAATCTCTGTTTCTCTGTAGTCTGATTTGCAAATGGTTGCCAACCGAGCTAGATCAATCTTGTTGATAAGTAGGTTGCGTTAGCTGAACACAGCGTAAGTTCGAGGAATAAATGAGGCTTGTGGATTATTCCTTCGGGGAAAAGGAAACGGTGTACGAAGCGGAGGTGACTTGGACAGATTGTGAGCAATTGAAACTCGGTCGGTTATCTGTGTAGTGCTCGGGTTAATACTGGCGATCCATCACGCTCTCGTCTCGACTCTCGGCGCTCGATGATGGATCTCTGATGGGGATCACGACTCGTTTCTTTGTTGCTTTGTCTTGTTGATAAACGCGCTGCGCTGCTTTTTCCGCTGTATTAGAATCTTGTTACATATGAATAGCTCGTTTACGAGGTTAATTGGTTTGAGACTTGCGTTGATAGTTTGAAAAGTGGCTCACATTTATCTACCATCTTAGATTTTTTCTACTTTTCTCTCGCGGTGATTTCTATTACTGAGATAACGAACGTGTTAAAACGAAACATGCGCATTTTTCAAATCTATCTGAAAGTCGGCTGATGGCATCGCAGCGCGTTAATGATAATCGATTACATTGGAATTTAAGTTTGAATATGTCGAGTAGTATGAGATCTGAGTATACGGATGGGCTGCGTAGGCTTGAAATGCTTTAGATATAGACAGATAACATCATCTCATATGTCGTATTATGGGGTGTCTTGTAGAGCTTTCACCGATGCGTCAGTGTTGCGATGCCTGTTGGGCGCGTGTTGTGACAGCCTCCCACGATAACCTACGTATTTATGCGCGCGCGTCGCCCGCCATGTTTGTTTTATCTCGATCCAATGCGTCTGTGTTAATAAATGTCTTGTATCGAAAAAAGACATATCTTACAGTCTTTTTTTTTAATATAAAAAAATTAAAAAATATATTTTTATTTAGACGTCAGTTATTAATAATAATGGTTCCTTCGTATTCGTTCAACGTGCAGGCAGGTTTTTTGTATGCAGTCGGTTGTGTGGGTCTCATTTTTATTGTGATCTAAACGAGGTAGTGCGGGTATACGAGCTCTTGTATTTTATATTCAAAACAGATGTTATCCTGCGACGATAGCTGGGAAATTAATTGAATGTTTGTTATTTGATTCGAATCACACGCATATTTAAACATTCTCACATTTGGATTCGACTGGGTACTTAATTTTATTGTAACGATATGTACAACACGTAGGGGTATCAAATGGCTCGGATACGTCGAACCCATATTAAATAATAGGTTCCCATTGGATGCTGGTTATTTTATTGTTGGTTTTGATTACCAAATCTCGTTATGGTTTACGAGCACGTTTATACTGCCGGTTGTGAGTTTCGGTCCGTCCGGGCACTGTCGCATTGTTACCCGGAAATCGATCCCGTGACAGAAACCGTGGAAAACCGTGTAATTGGATCGCTAAATAGCCGCGTCCGATACACTCGGTGGTTTTGCCTTAATCGGGATTGTCACGGCTGTCCGTCACTTTGAGCCACGGGATCCTCTGATTACTCCACTAAATGAACATTCCTAGTAAAAGTTTGGAAATTCTAATTGTCTACGAAGTAAACACTTCGCTGCCAGTGTTTAACTGCAGCTTCATATTTTTACCGCTCCGTAATTCACCCACAATTTGCACCTCGGCGAGCAGCGTAGATTCTTTTGATATTCAAAATTTTATTTTACAAGAGTTGGAAAATAACAAGAGTGCACTGCGGGGCATCGGAGGGTGGGGCTTACGGCTGGCAGTTTATAATTTTGCTCTTTTTTTCCATTGTTTACTTTACGGGCGATGTTTAAAATTTTATGGTTTCCATTATGAGTGACGGCCGGTCGGTGGCGTGGCATTGTAAATCTTGGTCTGAACGGTGGCCAGTTCGATAAACGCAGTCCCCCAATTACAGTAGCAAATGGCAATGGGGAACGCAATAATGGATATCATTTAGGCAGCCTTAGCGCTGCCCAAATCTTTTGAAACTTGAAAGGAGGAATATTTAGGTCAAGAAGTTTCCCCTATTCCAGTTTCATAAAAATTTTGATAGCGCTAAGGCTGCCAAAATGAATTCCATTGTTGCGTTCCCCATTGCCATTTGCTACTTGTAATTGGGGGGCGGGTTTGGAACGCAATTTCGATTGGCTTTTTTGATGCCGGCCGTCGACGCGTTCTATTACCAATCACATTTTTAAAAAAAGTAACCCGAGTGTTATGATATTTTCCCTTCTCTGCAGATGAAAGAGGTTATTCTCATGATACTTACGTGGGTGTTCATAGGGTGTAAACAGCGCGGGTGAAACACGCAGGATGGCGACCGCGGGCGTGTCGGTCGGCGCTCGTTTAGAGAGCTCTCGTCGAGAGCGCTCTGCAAACTGCTCACTTGAAACCTACGCGAGAAGGTTACCGTTAGGGCGCTTACGTCCTTTTGTACGCGAACGAAGTTTGCTTCTATTTTGGCCATTATTTCATGAAACTGCATGAAATTTTGTACACTGTGTGGTGCGTCAGTTTAAAAAAAACTTTTTTTTTATTTATGATTACCATATAACTTTATAAGAAACTAACGCACCACAGATCTCGATATTAGTGTACTGGCCATGTACTTATACAAAGTTTCATGGAGTTTTTTTTATGCTACTTGGCAAGCAAACAAGTTTACGGCCCACCTAATGGAAAGCTTACCGTAGCCTATGGACGCATGCAACACTAGAGGCATCACACGCGCGCTGCCTACCCTAGCTGAGACATAAAGATGCAAAGTCTCATGTGCCTGTAATTACACCGGCACCCGTACCCTTCAAGCCGAAACAAAGTTTGAAGAAATAATAGTCAAACTCGAAGCAAACTTCGTTCACGTGCGAACGTAAGAACGTGCACGTAAGCTGTCTTTTGCTAGCTACCGGATTTTTAAACTCCCTATTCCTGGCCATTGTTTTCCTTTAATTTATTGCTCATTCAAATAACGATCGGAGACAAGACGCAAATAGTTATTGCACTCGTGTAGAACTATAATAATCTCCCTCTCTCGACTCCATAACGTCGTTCTAAGTTCCAAAGTAAACATCGCCCTGTCGTGCTCCTGTCCCCGCACTCGTTATGTTAGTACAAATCCACGACACAATACAGTGTGGCGGTCGGAAAATATTTGGTGAACGCTATTTGACAAGCGTGTTCGTGTGTTTTGTTACTGGACACCTCCACTCCGCACACAGCTCCTATTTGAATTGCTCTGACATGAGCAAAGAGAGTTTTCAGGCTATAGGCACATTCTGTGCTTATAGGTGGCCCTTTGTGAACGCAGCCATTTGTTTGCACATCTGACTTGAATCATTTTCCCAAATAAACAACAATGACATAGAATTGAAACTTCCGTGTTTGGGAATCATTTTAAATTAATAATATAACTTTTCATTTAAAAAACCGACTTCCGCCATTTTATTCGACAAAATATTTGGATGAAAAAAAATGATTAAAGAACCAGTGGTGAAAGGATTATTATACTTTTTGAATGCAAATGCTTGGTTTGTTGCTGAAAATATCAAAATCGCCATATGTATGCCTACAATATTTGAAGAGTTCCCTCAATTCCTCATAGATTCCATCATCAGAACTGGATTCTGAAAAAAATGGGACCAATCTGGAAGTATATCTATTCAAATAAAAAAAGAATTTTCGAAATCGGTTCATAAACGCCGGAGATATGCGGTAACAAACATTAAAAAAAGAACGTCCTCCTTTTTTGGGAATTCGGTTAAAAAAACGGCAAATTACCAATGTTTTTCATCACTTTTGCTGACATTTCGAGACTGAGTTCAGAAACCTCTTTATCATGAGTTAATTAAATAATGACATCTAATTATATTGGTTTAATTAAATTTGTGTATTGTAAACTAGATATTTGTTGCTATGGAATGTCCGGCCTAAGAATAGACCCCTCTGTCTTCTCTCGTGGATGTCGTAAAAGTCTATTGCGGGATTACATCAGGGGATGGGCAGCAGCAGTCACCTGCGTACTCAACACCAATACTGCTCTCATCAATCAGCTAGCCAAGGATTATGGCAAATCCCCCCTATTTAATTCTATGGGGGAGGCCTCGTCCAACAGTGGACCTGATGAAGAAACACTTGTAGAAACTGGTAAAAATACGTGAAACTTTTTCTATTAAGTAACATCTTTTTTAAACGAGTATACCATATTTTATGCAAATAAATAAATAAACTAAAGAAATGATAGTCAGTAACAGCGCCCAATTTAAACAAGCTCTTATCAGAGAGAGATAAAAGTGGAATATAAATCTCATATCGGAATGACACGCTCGATAAGGAATCGATTTTGAACGGTAAAGGGCTACCGTGTGATAACCTCAGGCGATGGGTTGTACTAATCGGGCAGATAAGCTCGAGAAATGCTGTCTGCTCGTCATGAACGTGAGCCGACTTTGTAATTAGAATTTAAATGATACACGGCAGGCACAAATTCATAGTGGAGGGTTGTTTATAATCTAGCAACATTTGTAAACACGTCACGAGCGCGCCCGTGCGTGTTTTTTCTCCGTTTTCATGCGCTGCCGTTTGTCACAACGCAGTGCATGGGAGACATTTGAGCTGACGAGTGAAATGGGTAACTTTTTGTGTCAAGTTTCATGTTACTTTGCACCGGTGTTTGCCAAGCCTCTAGGGACAGGCAATTTAGTCGTTCGACGCTGCCATTAGCTGGTTTCCTGAAGCTATAGCGGCTAACTTCGAACTGTGTGTTTTTGCTGTCCTCGGGCGAACACGAGCATAGGCTCGTAATATTAGATCACGACTTTCAATACAAATTTCCCCGATACATTTGAGTAGTACCAAAGAAGTCTCACCTGAATTATAGCCTAGACTAGTAGCTTATTATGAAACAAGGGGCTTTTTGCAGCTGCGCACGATGTGACTTATACGAAAGATATTTTAGAAATGTTGAACACGAAAACCAGTAGAGTTGCTATAACAAGGCATGCACAGATCACCAGCGCTGATACTGTCGGAGTTATATTTTATTTAGTCTCTCATCAGCCGCCAGGCGATCACTGTTGGACGAGGCCATACCCCATAGAATGTAATGGGGGGGATTTGGCATAATCACCACGCTTGGCAGGCGGTTTGGTGATCGTAGTATTCATGTTGAGTACTCAGGTGGATGCTGGTGCCTATCGCCTGGTGTAATCCCTTTTATGACATCCACGGGAGGAAACGGATCGGTTTATTCTTAAGCCGTATACACACCACGGGAACTACATTTTATTTACATCCTTCTAAACATGATGCTGTAAGTTTATCGTTAATGTTTACGTTTTCGCAATATAATTCAACGACAGGTGCTTGGGCAATGTTTACACATAGCAGCAGATAAGTGTTTCGATCCAAAGCATCTGAATATAAATCCGTCGTCGCGGTACTTCCACCAGGCTGATCGTAACCGGGCCATGTTTGTTTTATACCAACACTTATTTATTGTATCGTTAACACGTGTATTGCCGATAATAGGAAACACGGTCCAATCAACTTACGTTTATTAGATCATTCGCGCCTTTGTAAATAAATACGGTGTTCGAAACTAATGAGCTAGAAATGGTTAAAATGGATCGTCTATGTTTCCGCCCGGCTACACTTAATTAGGGATGGCGTTCTAATAAACATGTGGCATTGTGAGGCAAAAAGTCGGGTGAAGATTCCGACTGTCAAACTAATTCCATGGGATCAGTCGGGAGTGGGGCACGCGGGCAAAAACCACCATCAATCAACGCGCCAATACGGATTGGGATTTTCGGGATACTTTTAACATTGTTCATTTTGGGCGCCTTGCCTGCTGATTCTACTGATAAGGCATAATCGGTAACCCAAGACATTATCATCATCATCATCATCATCAGCAGCAGTCTTTAGACGTCCAATGCTGTACGAGACGAGGCCTCCGTCATAAAATACAATGAGGGGAATTGCTATAATCACCACGCTTGGCAGGCGGATTGGTGATCGCAGTAATGTATACTGCGATCACCAATCCGCCTGAGTACTCAGTTGAGTACTCAGTACATGTAGGTGGATGCTGCTGCCCATCCCCTCGTGTAATCCCTTAGTCATTTGTCACGACATCCACTGGAGGAGATGGAGAGGTTTATTTTTAGACTGGATACACCACGGCATCACCCAAGACGTTTAAAAAGTTGTTTTTTTTTTATTCGAGTGTAGGCTAAGGAGCGTGCACCGTTGCATCCTGCGGTAAAGTGGTTCTAGCATACGATACGCGTATTCTTTACCACCATATTCTCCAACTTGTCCATTTATGGTCGTGCGTGAGTCGAGTTAGAAGTTTCTAAGAAAACACACACCTTAGCTAGACTAGAATATCCCCTTACATTATGCTAACGAGATAAATAATGTGAATTGCAAATCGAACCAATGTGCTGGGCTGGCATACCAGAGTAGGAGACAGTGGCACATTTTAGGGTAGGCTCACGGTATAATGGTACCAAAGGAACCATTATAGGGATCACCCAGGTGTCTCTGTCTATATCTGTCTATGACACAGCCTATTTCTCCGAATCAACTTGACCAAAAAAGCTGAAATTTAAAGTTACCTACCCAATCACGGACGTATATCATAAATTAGTACCGTCAAATTAGGTGATTTTTTTTTGCACAAGTGTGGAACTAATTAGATGTAGTCATGAAAACTTTTCTAATTGTTTTGTATGGCTTAAAAATCACCTCTAATAATAAGCATCAGTAATTTCACCCTCCGGAACAGGGTGAAATAGGGTGAAAACCATAAAAATATCCGTAACTTAATGGGGGAAATAGAAGTAGTCCGTGCAATTTGGCATAGACTTTGAACCGTTATGATCTACATTTGCACCAAGTATTTTTTAATCCGACATACGGAACATACAAAAAAAAACATTTACAAAAAAAACTTTTTGTGGTTATTACGGCTCCGGGAAATTAAGGTAGTCGGTGCAAATTGATAGACATATCAGAAAAATGTTCGAAATACATTACCAGGTTTGCACCATGGTGCGTCTCACGGAAGGCTTTTTTCCATATTTTATTGTCGCTCTACTTCTGGGAAAATTAATGTAGTTCTGGAAATCGACTTAAACTTATTCATTTAATTAGTACTACATCCACCGGAAGTTTTATACTGGTTTTTTTTTACGGTAGATGCATTTGTTCAACACTGTGTTCCCTACATGCACGTGGTTTTTATTAAAATCATAATGCACTAACACAGTCTCTCTATACGTAATTTAACTTGCATCAAGTAATTTCATTCTATTTTAAAATTTACGGCCTTTTTAAGTTTGTACCTAATATTTAAAAGGGTTCCATAAGCGCCAGAAACGGTGCAAACCTAGGATAAGCTTCTTTTCGTGTCATCTAACGTTTACATAAGAATCCACGACTACACGATTTAGGTCCACACTTTTTGCTAATTTGCCTGTACTAAATTAACGAATTTTGATGTCGAGGGTTATTTTAGGGGCATAATAGATTTAATTTTTTGTGTCAAATGCATCATGTGACTTAACAAACAAAAGAGCTCGCTACGATGAATACATAACATTTTTTTATATAATTTTAAAATGCTTAGTTTAAAAGATATTAAAAATTTGCAAAAATTTACCATTAAAACCCCTTACTCCGAAATATAATAATATTTAAAAATATGGGTTGTTTGCTGCGCCATTTGCTACTGTAATTGGGAGGCTGTACGGAGATAAAATTTAAACTAAAGCGCACGAGTACAACTAAAACCCGGTAATATGTAAATCCAAACTGTGGTACGACCTGGCGTTATATTTCTTTCTGTCTTATAATACATTTCTTTACCAATAATGGCCTCAGTCATGCAGTCATGCACGTGATAAAATAAAATAAAAGCTCCATTGGAATCGAGAACTTGTTTTGTAGCTTACCTACATACTAATTTTTGTTGATACGGTTGGTGTATCACACTTATTGGAGATTATTACACCTGAATTTAACGATCGTTTTCATTCCAATTAATTTATTAATTAGCAATTTGTTTATTTAAGACATTTTTATTGTGTGTTTGCATAATTGGATTGATGCATGATAATGGACGAGATATAATCAAATTAATTCAACAAACTTTCAATAACTTTAGGTAGGTAAATTGTGGAGTTAGTAATTAAACAAAAACAGGTAAGTGCGAGACGGACTTGAGTGGAGAGGGTCCCGTACAAGTAGGCTACCATAGTAACCACTAGACCAATTAACTTTGTAAGTCAATCAACACAATTTTATACGCATTTTCTTAATACGAGTATTTTTTGTTTCCCGTGAGCTTAGGATTTTTATAATACCAATATATAATATTTAATTTTTTATATATAAAAATTTAGCCCCAATTGTTTCGGAGATACTATCAAGGGCAGAGAATAGTCACTTTTCGCATATTATTAGAGGTCCAATTCTCTTATTAAAAAAACGATTAAATTACCCTTGTAACGACTTGTCTTTGAATTTTGTCTTGTTTTTGAATTGTCTGACTTATATCGCACTGTCACGTAGTAACTCCTCGCGTATGCATGCAAAGATTAAGTAATAGTTACTACGTGACAGTGCGACTGACACGAGATTATATTGTAATTTAATAGTTTTTGCTATTACCTCTTTGCCTTGCTAAACCAAGCATTTTAAAAAGAAAATGTTTTTCTCTGTATGAGAAAACCACAGTTACAGTCCTTTTGAGGTACGGAACCCTAAAAATGATTACTTGTGTAATTCAGAGAAAATTATAATCTTATCACGTGTTCCTTTTGCAAGCTCGAGGGATGCGAAAGGGGTCGCAAGGTGCTACAATTTGAATTTACAAATTAATTAATTAACGGAAACGTTACTACATTATTGTGTAATTAAACACACAAGGGGAAGTCTTGGGTAAATGGTATGTGTAAGGTCGCGGTGAAAGATGGCTGTGATTATTACTCACATTACTCTCGCCCCCTACTTCCTCTTACACCCTCGGGTAACGTTTCCTCACACCTTGATTTTATTGCAGACATCCAGAATACGAAAGGTGGTACAAGAAAAATGAGATCTTGTAGCGTATGTTGTAGAACCTTTTCAAGTTCTTATAAATTGGATGGAGCGAATAAAAAATAGAGCAAGATAATAATAAATATTAAACACTTCGATAGTTCGAGCCGGATACAACAATTTTGATCCTATTAATGTATTTTGCGACGTGCTAGTCCCGGTCTAAGAGTAGGAACTCCTCCAACTCATCCTTGGATGTCTTAAAAGGCGACTAAGGGATTATGCAAGGGGATGGGCAGCAACATCTACCTGAGTACTTTACAGCAAACTGATATCACCAATCCGCCTGCCAAGCGTGGTGTTTATGGCACGCTATACATGCTATTGGGGAGGCCTATGTTTTTGTAGAATAATATTCCTGTATGTTATTTTTTTTTGCCGTGACGCGTCCGTCTTAAGAATATACCCCTCCGTCTCCTCCCGTGGATGTTGTAAAAGGTGATTAAGGGCTTACACCACGGGATGGGCAGCATCCACCTGAGTACTCAAAACCATAACTGTTCCTAACTTGTACTTTGGTTCGTTTCTAAAGTTCTCTAACGATGAACTTCTTTTTGCAGCTTCGTTTGCATTTTAGGGTTCTGTATTATTTTTAAACATTTTGTTTATATTTAAAGACTCTCAGTTTTGGCCTTGGACATTTAAATTGACATGATTTGCATTGTATACTTCTTTCAGTACCTACTAAAACTAAGGAAACAGTGAAAACTATCAAAAGCTCATTTCCGTGCGCGTTCGTTATATTTTACAGTGAACTGGATGACATTTATGTGTTTTTGAGGATTCTTTTACGAGCAATGAGACTAAATTTAGCTGTTCTAAATCGCGTGTTTTATAGTTGTTTACAATTAACGCGACAAATTCGGTACACTACTTCTGGTTTCATTATCATGAGCTGTATCCTCAGGTCGGTGTACAAACAGACCTAGGGTGCGATTTTTGATAGTCATCGATTGACTAAACGTCAGTAAAATTGCTGTTTATTCCACGATTTCCAAATTTCTATACATCTGAAACTCATTGATGATTAAAATTCTTATACCTATGATATTAATAAAACAGCCATCACTAGTAAATCTCCTTAAAAATGGTGATATGCTGCTTTTTGATGATATTTAGTCCCTCAGTGGCATTCAAAAATCGCACCCCTGAGGATATAGCTCACCTAAGACTCATTTTCTTCAGCTTAACTGTGGTTGTGTATTTAGTAGCTCACCTAAGGCTCATTTTCTTCAGCTTAACTGTGGTTGTGTATTTAGTAGCTCACCTAAGGCTAATTTTCTTCAGCTTAACTGTGGTTGTGTATTTAGTAGCTCACCTAAGGCTCATTTTCTTCAGCTTAACTGTGGTTGTGTATTTAGTAGCTTACTGAGTATTTTGCGGTGTTCCTTCGTCGTTCACTCGTTCTTACACCACCATTAGAACAGTCACCAGGGTGAGGTTTGGTAAAAATGTCTTGTGACCAAAGGAAGGAACCAACGCGCTGAGAAGGATTCGGTGCATCTTATCTTCCAGTCTTACAAGGTTCTTGGTACAAAGAGAGTCTTAATCTTAACAGTTGTAGTAGGGTGAGTAGCCGGCTGAGATGCGAGAGGTTACGGGTTCGATTCCCGCTGCGGGACAAATGCTTGTATGATCTGCAAATATTTGTTCAGAGTCTGGGTGTTGTGGTACCATATTATACTCGTAGTTCCTGATACCCACGACACATGGAATCCATGTGGGATCAGGACTACGTATGTGACTGTTGGGTGTTATGTTATGTTTTATAGTCTAACAAGGAAAACCAATAGTTAAAAGTATTGAGAGATAAGAGTACGTAGGTTAATTCCTGCCTGTGTCACCAACTCTTGATAACGTGTTTACAAACCCTTGAATGACACAAAACTACGAAGCTGCCCAAAAAGTGCTAAAAGTAGAACTTATTGGAATCCAATAGTGCACACATTTCCTACCAGTTTTAAAAGCCGCTTCTAACTACCGATAGTTCGAAGAAAATTACGACTTATGTTTTCCGGTGGTGAACTATAAAACTGTCGCCATTGCAACACGCAGCGCCTGAATACATTCCTCAGCTTGGCCTATTCTTATGGCTATATGGTGCTGCTTATGCGGAACGAAGACATAATTGCTAATAAATATAGATTGCTAGAGAAATTTAGCGTAGTCGCCTATAAGGCCTGTTCGCTATTGGCAACCTTTCTGATTTTGTCTACAAACTCTTAAATTCTGTCACAGTATCTTCACGTTGCCGTTGTTGTAACGCATAGCAGTGCCATTTTTTAACTGACTTCACAAAAAGGAGGAGGTTCTCGATTCGGTTGTTTTTTTTTTAGTTTGTTACCTCATATTTCCGTCGTTTATAAACCGATTTGGAAAATTCTTTTTTTATTTGAATAGGTATAGGTACTTCCAGATTGGTCCCATTTTTTTCAAAACCAGTTCAGAGAGCTGATTCTACGTTTTGACAAGCAATTGGCACGGACGTCAGGTGTAGTGTAACACGGATTTTTGTATGGAAAATGAGGTTCACAGAGTGTACGCTAGGGGCGCTCATCAGTGTCTCCATACAAAAATCCACACTACACTACACGAGACGTCCGTGCCAATTGCTTGTCAAAACGTAGAATCAGCTCTCAGTTCTGATGGTGGAATGCATGAGGAATTGAGGGAACTCCTAAAATGTTATAGGCATACATATAGCATGTTTAGTATTTTCAGCAACAAGTTATTGTTTTGTATGCTTTTAGCAAATAAAAACATGCAGATAGCCGAATTCAATGGTGGAAGGCGGGTTTTTAACCAACTTCACAAAAAAAGAGGAGGTTCTCAATTCGGTTGTATTTTTTTTATGTTACCTCATATCTCCGGCGTCTATGAACCGATTTGGAAAATTCTTTTTTTTATTTGAATAAATATACTTCCAGATTGGTCCCATTGTTTTCAAAACCCAGTTCTGATGATGGAATCCATGAGGAATTGAGGGAACTCCTCAAATATTGTAGGCATACATATGGAGATTTTGATATTTTCAGCAACAAACCAAGCATTTGCATTGAGAAAGTATCATAATCCTTTCACCACTATGATTCTTTCATCATTTTTTTTTCATCCAGATATTTAGTCGAATACAATGGCGGAAGTCGGTTTTTTAAATGAAAAGTTATTAATGAAAGTTATCTAGCTATTCATATGGCTTTGGTTTTATATTTGCACTGCAAGCCGTCAAGCGCTAACGTGTCAGTTCTACCTGAGTATCCCATAAATAATATATGGCTTGTGTAATCTAGGGTCAGCTTCGCTTTACTTAAGAGTACGGCGTGAAAAGAAAACCACACCTACACATTGTATTTTATGATAAGCCATTATCACGCACAGACGCTGTTATAGGATGTGGTATGCTGTAAAGTTTCTAAAACGATTATTTATTTAGTGGTTTTCTTCTTAGCTCTATGTTTCCAATGTTTATTAAAAATCTGTAGGTAGGGATTTCACCCCTGCTTAGCCGTCGGTAGTAAAATTCAGAGTGATGAAAACTAGACTGTGAAGTTGTCTGTAGGTTGTGGATCGATTTGTTACCCCCAAGGAAACAGGATGCATCGCGCTACCGGAGGCGTTGTCAGGTTTTGTTTTGCCTGAAGATATTGAGAGAAATCGTCTCATCATCATACACAATAATCTCAATGATATCTTCTTTTTTGAAAAAAAAAAAACAATGCATGCCTGCCCGCAAACAATCATCATTTTCTATAGCTGTACGCTCTACTTGCTCCCCTTTATCTGAACGACACCTGCATTTTGTTTTATTTTCTTGCACGTCTCAGCATAATTCCATAATGCCACCGCTCCGAGCTCCTAAATCCAAGGGGAACTTTCTATACGAAATGTCAGACGTCTATTGTGCCTCATTCTATTTATCCTCACAAATGGGTCTTTGTGAATGTAATGAAGGCTTTATTCGGAGGTGCGAATGTTGAATACGTCAATGGCAGACATGCGATTCAGGATATTCTTTCCTGGAATTCAATTATTGAATTTTTACTTCTTATGAATTGAAGGCTCTTTTTAAATCACACCCCTTTACAAGGAAAATTAAAGTGTTATGAGAGAGACTACAGTTCCTTATCATTCCCGGAGCCAGGTTTATTTTGTCCTAATTGAGACTGTCTGCCGTGTCTATGCTGTTCTTTAGCGGCATAAAATACGATAAGCTACTAAAGCACCGTAGTCTTCGGAATTAGTTTGAATAGCCACAAAAAGTGGGCGCCTGCGAGCTATCTCTAGTTATTTGTCGTATCAAGTGGTTCTTTTTTCGACGATGCTTGTTCAAAGAAGCCGCGAACGGTAGCAGTTATTCTACCACTTATGTGGGAAATATAGCGTTTTTTAGCGGTTTCTAGTTTATGGCGTTGTTAGCATACAGCCTCGTAAAACCGTGGACTACTGTCCGTGAATGACGTTGCTACATTGTCCGGAAAAGGAGAGACCAAGTTTAGGATAAACTACACTAACAGTCTTAGTAAAAAAACAATCTAAGAATTAATTTAAGATCTCTCGTAGATAATGCTGGTGATTAAGTTACCGAGATGTCGTTCCTTTCGAGGTATCCAATGATAAACATCATATGCCGGTTTTAAATTCATTCGAGAAGGTAAATTTTATTAATTTGATGACCATTGAACTTTTTGTAGTCAAAATAACTTCGAAATCTATCACATTATGCATAACGATGCGACAAACCATGGCTGTTTGGGATAATCCGCTTAATTTTAAGATGTTTTTCGATGCGATGTTGGTCGAAACTGCCTTAGTTTTTACTGTTCATAAAGATATGAGAAAAATGTATCAATAAACATAAATAACCACGTTAAAAGACACCGCTGTAGTAAAGCTCTGCGGATTTGTCAACGCGTCGAGTTTTGCCAGTGGCTTAACCGCACAAGGAATGCAAATAATATCGCTGTATATCACCACATTTAAACTCCTATAAACCTTATCTAACCGCCTTTAAACAAACACCCATTAAACCTGCTGAAATTGTAAATTTAATCAATGCCAGGAATTAATTTGCATGTGTCTCTAACTAAAACGTGTTTACATAGGATTATAATATTTAACGATATTATCTTCGCGGTTGATAATGGCGTCGTTGCTACGGACCGAGTCCTGTTTAACATATTTATATGGAACTGCTATAACACTCGAGACTTGTTTGTAAAAAACGATACTTATTAAAAATATCGCCCACTGTGACTAAATAACCACATTGAAAAATCACCAGTTGCTTTCGGCATCTTTGGTATATTTCATTCGTTTATTGTTTGCCACACCTCATAGTTTCAATTCGGACATTCGCTCCGCCCATTGCCTTGCAAAAAAGTACACAAATACTACCTTATTACCATATTGATACAACTTATATTTGCCGTCATGCATACTTTAAAACAAGCCATCGATCGTATTACCGGACGCTCAATAAAGAAACATGCATAACCATAAAATTAATGGTTATGTAATGTGATAGTAGTTCATAATAACCAGACATGCTTGTGAATATTTAACGGCGTAAACATTGTCGATCGAAGTAGGCTTCAAAGAAGCAGTCTGTCAGGAAGCCCATATTAAGATGTTGTAGTACAAATTACTTGAGACGAGCAGTTTTTGTGATGAGCTAGACTTCTATTCAAATGCTCCGGTTTTTGTAGAGTTTAATATGCTCTTACTAAGGCTAACCAAGCAACAGGGGATGGGCAGTAGCATCCATCTGAGCACTTAACACCAAACTGCGATCATCAATCCGCCTGCCAAGCGTGGTGATAATGGAAAATCACCTATTGAATATAATTTTGACGACCTCTGTGGCGCGGCGAGCGAAGGTTCGCCTGTGATGCAGGAGGTTGCGGGTTCGATTCCTGCCTCGGAACAAATATTTGTACAATCTGCAGATATTTGTTTAGGGTGTTTTGGGTATTTTTCTATGTATAATACAAAACATCTACTTATCTATGTAATGTATTGTATTAAGTATATCAGTTATCTAGTACCCATAACACAAGCTCTGCTTAGCTTGGGGCTAGATAATGTTGTGTGAAATGTCCAGAATTTATTATTATTATTATTAATTATAATACAATTAAAATTATACAATTGAGGCCTCGTCCAGCAGTGGTGATAGACAAACAGGCTGGTGGTGATGATGATGATGAGGATCTTAAGTTATACTGAGTACCGTTCAACTTACTGTCTTGTTTTGGTATTTAAAACAGTTAGATTCCTAACGAACTTTTTCAATTTTATTAAAAAGACGGCTTCTGTATTATCCTATGTCTGTCTGTAATTCTGTATCAAAGTCATACAAAAAACGTCCTCCTTGTCTCGAATAACTTTTTGGTTGTAAACCGGTTTTCTTTTTTTCTCTAAATCAGTTCCCATGATTTGTGGACAGGTGGCGCGGGCGTCGTATTGCGGCATCTTTGTAATGCCGCCTTTGATGTAGCCGACATTGTACGCGTGCGCTTTCAACTTTTTGCGACCAGAATTTCGTGCTATTGATGCCCTTAGTTCGTTTGAAGATCGATTTTGTTTGATTGACGCGAATATTGTACAAATGGACTTAGGCTTGTTTTGTGAATGGTAGACGGGATGGCGCGGGGTCGCGTTACGTTTTTTTTTACCTGATTTTGAGAAGCCAAAAAAGAGTCTTACGTTTCAAATTGATTTAATTTTGCTTACTAAAATACCCTTGTTTTGTCCACAGGTCTAACAGCGGAGCTTTTCTACGTCCGTGAGGGTCAGATCAACTTCTATGCTCTGAACTTCGAAGTTCCCGTGCCAGCTACTATCGGAGAACTGCACTTCACCTGGCAGAGTCTGACCAGAAAACCTGTAAGTATTCATACACCTTCATCCAATGTTAAAACATGTTTTGTTGATTTCTAATTCAATCGCTCAAGACTATTCTGCTGTGTGATTTCTATGATCTTTTGGGCATCATTTTGCAAGGTGTTCATCAGCCGGTAGACATCCACTGCTGGATGAAGCCTCCATATCATGCATAGCGTTACAACCCATAGCGTGCAATGGGGGGATTTGCCCCTACTGTTGGCAGACGGATTGGTGATTGCATTTTTTTTAAGTACTCAGGTGGATGCTGCTGTCCATCCCCTGGCGTTCACTGGAGCAAGATGCTCATCCAGAAAAAGTTGCAAAGTTGATTTTGTTTTCATACCATATCCGGTAGTCGAACCGATCTATAGATCTATGGTGCTAAAATACCTAGACTCCTACCACAGTATCCTAAAGAAGTATATTATGGTAATCGAAACCATGAATTATAGATGCAGAATTATATCTATCATTGACTATAAATGGATACATCATTCGCAATTACGATTGTTATTTTTTCCCCGGCTGCAGTATAATAAAAATGAGTGAAGGAAAGTTCCAATGTTTTAAAAAAACGTTTCAAAGAACAGCTGATTGGGTAACGTAATTAAATGTACCTAGGAGGAAAATATACATGTGTATTTCTAAGGAATCAATAGCTATGTTTTCCATGTTTACTTCGTGTTTCGACGGCAGATGCCATTGTAAACAAGTCGTTCTCATAGTTATTCCTACATCGTTATCTGAATTTAGATTGTAACTTTAGTTTGGATGAGGATAAACATCATTATACATGTAGACGGTTATGCTTTGAATGTCGGCGTATTTGAATACTCGATGTAGGTACCATGGGAGAAATTCTTATTTCTCGTCTGTTTCAAATTCAAATAAGATCGCCTCTCATGCAAATACCGGCAGCTAGCTGATCAGCTCGCGATTTACTTACCTCGTATGTATCCTGCGCTGCATCGCTAACCAAATGTTATGTGCATTTATTTATTTTATCTGCAACCGTCAACCGACCAGACTGACGGCCACTCCAAAGCTTAAGACGAGGATTTTGATACGAAAAGCCGCTCGAACGCTCCCTTCTACATATTCAGTACTCAAGCAAAAGCAATGAACCTTACGAATGCATTCAGTTCACTGAGTCTGTCAATCGGATTTTCGCTTATTTAGGTCGCTATTTGCAAGTCATACGATTTTATTAAGCTTCGTTAGAAAGTATCGCAAGTTTGTCGGCTTCGGCTTATGGAAACTTAGGTGGCGCATTTAAAAAGCAAATGTGGGATATGCTGCGGTTTGCGATCACGCAGCGGCGGCTTATCAGCATCTTGTGAGCTTTGTTCCACCGCCACTATCAGATCGGCACGAGTCCCCTCCGAGCGACGCCCTACAGTAACTCCCTTATTTGCTAGGCGGTGCCTTTGACTAGCCGCACTAAATATTTGGTAACTGGCTAACTAGCGCCGATGAGCGATCGCGCCACCATTGTCTGTACTCACCGACTGCTAGTGATAATATTTAATTAGCGGCTCCGCTGTCGCACCTACGCGCTTTACGAGCGATGCTTCCGTGAGCCCGAGAACCGGCCAAAGGGCCCGCGGCGAATATTGTTTGTACAACCATTCATGTAATGCCGGCGCATTATTAGTTGAATAATGAGCGCCACATGGTCATAATATTTAACTAGTTTAATAACAAACAGGCGCGAGATTGTATGCTAAACATCTTCACCGCATATAGCGTGTGATAATGTCCACGTCATCCGCATACAACACGTTGAACGATCCGACACCATAAACATAATATGCAAACACGATGCCCGGACGATGTGCATCGTTGATGCATCCCATAAATGTGATATTTTCTCGGTCTCTCTATAGCCACATGCAGGTCACGATCTCGGTTCACGCTGTCTCGTGGTTTCAGATTGACCGTTTAGGTGCTCGTTCGCGTGCCGTGTCCGTCAATTGAACATTTTGATAGTTACATCGTGATGGGACCGTCCCGTTAGGAATGTATGTTAACATTTATAAAAACGCTTTGCCGTAGATTCACGATTTTTTTGTTATTGCAGTTACCTTACACTCTGCGCGTGGATATACCGACGAACCAGAATGCGATGCACCAGCCGACGTTTAACATATCGAGCGAGGGCTTTGTGCCGACGGAACCGCAAATATGGCGCGTGGATTTGCCATGTACGCGCACGGTCGCCGCCGAGGTACAAGTCAACATCTCTCTAAACGTCTCGACCGGTTCTTCGTCAACGCTGTTGCATTTCCGTAGGAAGAAAATATGTCTCAAAGAGGCCCCGCGTCCGGCTGTGAGAGTGGATAGCGTTCCGCATGCGTCTACATCCGCGGATATCTTCTACGCGGGAGCGGGTTGTGCTGGCGCCGCACTTTTGATTGCTGCAGTTGCCGCTGCGGCTTGTAGAGCACGAGCGAGAAAGCTCAGACGGGCCCGAAGCGATGAACAAGACGCCCATGCCTTCTTACCAGACTCCTCGTGCAAGTCTGCCGCCAGTTACACCAGTTACCGTCGACCTACCTCTATACCTGCCGCAGCAGCAGAGGAAAGAGCCAGAGATCTGCAGCAAAGGATAGCGGAGTTGACCATTCAGAGGTGTCGCGTCAGACTACGATCTGTAGCCATGGAAGGGACGTTCGGTCGGGTGTATCGGGGCACTTATGCAGACGAAGAGGCGAGAGAGCAAGAAGTACTCGTCAAAACTGTTGCTGAACACGCATCTCAAGTTCAGGTAACTATCAATCTCAGTGCCTTAATATTACTTTAATTTAAACGCAGAAATAACCTCATTTTGTGTTATAGGTGTCCCTTCTACTCCAAGAAGGCTGCATGCTGTACGGACTGAATCACGAGCGCGTATTATCTGTCCTTGGAGTAAGTATCGAGGATCAAACCGCTCCGTTCCTGCTGTACCCCTGGAACGGTACCTGGCGGAACCTCAAGCAGTTCCTGCTATCCTGTCGAGGGGTGACAGTGGGTGGGGCAGCCGGAGCCGCACCGCCCCCGCCGTTGACGACGCAGCTGGTGGTCAGGATGGCGCTGCATGCCTTGGACGGGCTGGCGTATCTTCACTCACAGCACGTCCTGCATAAGGATGTTGCTGCTAGGAATTGCATGTAAGTTTCCTCATTCAACTTTAAGCTTCTTCCAAACGTCTGACCAAATAAATAATCATCGTTGGTGTGTTGTTTTCCTACTGTTATGATTCCGGTTCACATAGCTATGGACTGTACAGCATGACTACCTTCTAGGACATGCTGGATTCCTTGCTGTTTTGCCGCACGACGGCTCTTATAAGGGGCTAATAGTATTGTTTTTCTCAACAGAGTGGACGAAAATCTCCGAGTGATGATCGCCGACAACGCGCTATCAAGGGATCTCTTCCCCGCTGATTATCATTGCTTGGGAGACAACGAGAACCGACCAATCAAATGGCTGGCACTCGAAGCTCTGTCGAAGAGACAGTTCAGTCCAGCAGCTGATGTTTGGGCGTTGGGTGTGCTACTGTGGGAGCTGACGACTTTAGCCCATCAGCCGTACGCGGAGGTGGACCCGTTTGAAGTCGCGGCATATTTGAGGGATGGTTACCGGTTGCAGCAGCCAGCGAATTGTCCTGATGAATTGTGAGTCTGGTAACCATTTGTTTACATTCAATTTTCCATGCATCAGCTTCTCCTTGTTCGATACGCACCACACAAGCGCAACCTAGTAATAAGAAGGATGATTAAAAAACTGCAAAGCCGTGTTTGTGGCCTTGATTCTGCTAGGTTTGGTTGCTTTGGAACAGGAGTAAATTCACCCTGTTTATAAAACGATTCATAATAAAATTATCCTTGTGATTTCAACAATACAATATTTATATTTTTATTATTATTGGGGTATTTTTTGGCTCTAAATTCCATCAAATCTTGTGCTACAACTTTACAGCTTATTGCTAAGAGTATTCTAATAGTATTCTTCCTTTCACAGATTCGCTGTCATGGCATACTGCTGGGCGATGTCTCCCGACGATCGGCCCACACTGCAACAGCTTCAAATCTTCCTACGGGACTTCCACACGCAACTCACTAGGTTCGTGTAGATGGACCACTAGCTTCGTGTGAATGGACCTTAGCGCCAAAGACGACAATAAGTGTTAGATAAGTGACAAGTTATAGTGAGATACACTCATGGCCTTACTGAAGTAAGGTGGATTTTTGTGCGTAGTTGTGAAGTTTTTTCAAGAGACTGATTTTAAGTGTAATTTAGTTATTATGTTCTCACAATATGTTATTGTGTTTTACCTTGGATTTATTGTTTTGGTTAAAATTGATTGGTCTGGTACAATGTACAACCACAATTTTATATTATCGCTATCACGTTTTGTACTGATCGTTTTGATTCAAATTGTTGTGCTATAATTGCTTAGCTATCTTTATACTAGACTCTGTACTCTGTTCATCTATAGACTCTTTATATTTACCCTGTTTCAAAACCTTGCGTGTAAAGTTCTGTTCTGACTATTCTTCAACACATTTGTTTTATTCGTTTTAGTTCTGAAGATATTTAACTACATTCAAGTTTCCAATGTCGCTGTCTAGTGTAACCTTTACGTCAAATTATTCAACTAAACAGCCACTTTGGAATTAGATTTGATACCTAAGACATAATTTTTCGTGAATTTAATACAAAAAGGTTATGAAACAGGTCGTTCTATCAATAATACTTTGTTTGGTAACGTGTTTCGTGGTTAAGGGCAAGTGATTTTTTGATAGTCGTATGTCTGCCAGATGCGTCCTGTCCTAGATTTGACAGATGATTATGTCAATTGTATACGCACAATATTAATCGTAACTAGAGCAATTCTTCTAGGCGTTTTTTGATGTGAATGTTTTTCAATTTCTCGCAATGTATACGCCATTTTTAAGAATTTATTTTAAGAGTATTTTCCGTGTCCATACAACTCGAATACGAAAGATAATCTTAATTTAAATCTGTTCTATAAAATACTTTAGTGATAACAAAATAACGTTCAAAATGTAACTAAGAACATCAGAAATTGTTTTTTTTTGTTTTTATAAATGACGTAACTGGCATTTTTCCCACCCGCCCCCGTAAAACTGGTAATCGCTTTCAAATACGATTTTACGTTACATTGCGCATTATGTTTCGAATATTTCTGCTCTTTTAAAAGAAGCTAAAACATGCGGCGCAATGTACTGTGAAATTGTAATCAAAAGCGATTACCAGCTGATAGGCAATATGGGGGCATTACAAATGTAATACCTCTTAGGTCACATCCACGTCCCGTCATCCTGAGACATAAAGATGAAAAGTCTCATGTGCCTGTAATTTCACCGGCACCACCCTACAAACCGGAAGACAGCAATGCGAGCATTACTGCTTGGCGGCAGAAATAGGTATGGTGGTAGCGCTTCCCCGGACGAACTCTTACAAGGAGCTGAATCTTCTACTAGCAATGTCTGATGTCTGTCTGCCTATATGAACAGGACATTATTATTTACAACCTCAATACTGCCATACTAGGTATAAGATTGTGTACATAAATAAATACATTTACCTATATTATACGTATATTGAATGTGCCTCAGATTTTACGAAAGTTTTAGATGTTTATAATAATAAAATAGATGTATTAGAAGAAATATAATTTGGTTTAAGACGATACACAGAGAACACGTGTTGTTAATTTCTGTTATTATGATGGGAAAGTTATTTCGTGCCAAAAATAATAATTATGACGTCAATAAAATCTTATAAATCGTTTTAGGAATATTCATTGAATATTATGTATCTTGCCGTGTTTGAGATTAGTGAAAAACAACGATGACAGGTTTTTCTTCTTTTTCGTTTGATTCAGTTTTTTTTCTTTTGTTTTTTTAATGATGAATGCATCAACGTAATACTTTCTTTATTCTATGCAACATGTAAGTTTATGTTTGAAGCGATGTTTGTACATTTGTGTAAATAAATTAAAACGACAAAATGTGAATATACGAGTGGAACAATATTATTAATTAGTTTACTTGAGAAAACCTTAAATATTACCTGTCACTTTACCTAATCCATTTTATCCCCACCACACCGTGTCCCGTAACATTAGTTAGTGTATAAGCTAGCTAGGCAATAGATATGCTTAAAATAAAAGTGAAAATTAAAAATTAAAATAACCCCTGACATTAACAAAGATTGGTTCCCGTTACGTCCGATACCACCGCGTAACGAATTGATTTTATAGCCAACAACAACAAATTCACAAGGATTCATTAGCTAAGAACAATCTCGAAACTCAAATAGGAAGGTTAACTTTCTAAAAAAATAAGAAGAAAATAGGTTCATCCGTTTGGGAGCTACGATGCCACATACAGACACAGATACACGCCTCAAACATAAAACACCCTTCTTTTTGCATCGGGGGTTAAAAACGGATAATTGCGAGTGAGACTCACATTGAGAGGGTTCCGATCCGTAAATTATTTTGAATCGTCTGATACCTTTTCGAGTTTCAGCCACTTTTTCCTACAAACATCCCATTTTAGGTGTAAAAAAAGTTGAAATTCCTCAATTTTTTTTTAAACTCTCCTAGCAATCCAAATTTCTGAATTTTGAGGTCACTGGATGTCCCCAAGGGATTATCCATTCAAAAATTTTACATTTATTGCCATGTCTTTTTAATGCATTTAGCTTTGATTATAATTATAATCATAGGCATTACGTTAGAAGCTTCGGCATTAAAAGCTCACATAAGTACATAATATCACGCTATATTTGGTATAAATTTCAAGATACCCTTAGCAGTTCCTGAGAAAAAGGGTCTTGACAAAGAGACGGACAGACTGACAACAAAGTGATCCTATAAGGGTCTGGTTATTTCCTTTTGAGGTACGGATCCCTAAAAACTGATGAAAACTACACTTTGGCTCTTGCAAAAGCGACTACCCACTATCTATGATTATAAAATAAATGTTTAGAAACAAATAATCTAGTCACTAAGTTTCGTTAACGGCTACAAAGCAAAAGTAAATTCTTTGTTCACTCTAAGCAAAAGTAAATTCTTTGTTCACTCTTACAAGGCACAACGCAAAATGCTGTATTTATTCTTGCTGCATTTGCAAACAGTTCTGTAAATGCATCAAAGAAAGTGCAAAAAGTACATCGCTGATAATCGTGCGATAGGCCCCGACGAGATTCGAACTCGTGATCTCCTGTTTACTAGACAGGCGCTTTAACCAACTAAGCCACGGCGCCTCTGCATGTGAGCGCGAAATTATGTAACAAAAGCAAATATACGCTTTTGAAATAACAAGATACCGAACTAATTATAGCAAAACAGAGATAGGTTTGCATAATGTTCATAATAAAGTAAATGTTATTGATTTAATTTTGGTATCAATTCTGAGTATTATTGATATTCTATTCCCCGCATGCATACATAATCCAATGTAGGTACACCTACTTAGTTATTGATATGACCAAATCAAAGTCCGATTTGAAATCAATTCAACCAGCATAGCAAACGCTCAACATTGAGAAGGATGGCTTGCTAATGCTATAGAACTCACACTCAGCATCAGCATTGTGCGACAATACCTAGGTAGTTATTGTCAAAAAAACTTGTGCACATGACATGCACATAAATGCAGCAGAGTCTACACGAAGTCGCGTTGCAGGTAGGTATGCATAAATTATGTCGACTAAAAAAATTTATGAGTTACGGTCTTGCAAATAAACGTGGAATATACTTCAACAACGTTATAAAAAATCAACCTGATTTTTAATTTCAGACAATTTTTGTAAACAAAGAAATGTCAAAATATGCCACTGTGTGAATAAATGTCATGATTGTGTATCATACGTGTACTTACACATATGATTCATATGCATGAGAATTGGGCCTCAGGATAGATTACTAAATGCCATTTGACAAACAGTGTCAAGGCTGACAAATTTTAAGCAGAGTACCGAGAGCTTTTATAATTATGTAAGCGACAGTGTGATTTACTGTTTCAAATATTATCAAGACAAAAAACATGGAATACTATTCGATGGCTATACATTAGTAATGGAATTATTTGTAACGCCTAACACGCTCTAAAATAGCTTGCAGGGGCGGCAGCATTTATTTGAGAGCGTGTAATGCGTTTTTTAGGATAGTCGGTAGAACTTTCTTCAAACTATCATCTATTTGGGTGGGAATTCCGAATTTCGAGCTTGAGATATATAGCAGCCGTGGCCGAGCGGTTAAGGCGTCTGACTAGAAATCAGATTCCCTCTGGGAGCGTAGGTTCGAATCCTACCGGCTGCGAATACTTTTTGTACACTTTTTTTATTGCACTATCTATTTTAATATCAAGCTCATTAAGCATCGTTAAACTAATTTACGATCGAAATGACTATTTTTATTGCTAACCGTAATAATTTAGGCGCTAAACATTCCGGTTATCTGATGTATTCCCATTATGGGCTGTTAGGGTGCTTCTGGGACATGTCACTGGCTTTTCCGGCAAAAATATGGCGCGGCGGGTTCTAATGATGTGGAAAAACCCCTAAAAATGTAAGGGTACGGCTGGCTTCGCTTCCGATTAATTAGGTCTAGGGTAGACATACTTCCGGCTTTAAGAATTCAGTCCGGCCATTTAGGACGGACTAATCATTAATCGGCTATTTATCATTATTTTCATATAGTCGGTAGACGTCCGCTGTTGGACATACTTAAATGCACTTAAATGTAGTCCAGCAAAAATGATATGTAGTGTGGTGTTTATTTTGTGCTGCTGTGACTTCACAGCACTCACTCACTTGAATAAAAAAAAAACCTGAGGTTGAGCATGCAATAGATTTTTACCCGACTACACAAAACAAAAGGAGGGTTATGAGTTTAGCAGTCTATGCATGTATGTAAGTTTATTCATCTGTTCCCTCGTAGCTCCGAAACTATACTTGACGGATTTAAACAATTGAGGTATCATTACGATGCGTCTTGACGTTCCACGTTTCATAGGCTATATGACGTCACACTAAATTCAATATGGCGGAAATAAAATGCAATTTTCCAACTTCGAAAGAAATTAAATTCATGTAAATATATTGAGTTTGGTATCAAATGAAAGGGCTTGATGAGTAGGTACATAACAAAACTCCAATAAAAAAATCAAAGGAAAAAAATGTTTAAGAAAACTAAAATCCCTAGGCAAAAGCTGAAAATAAGTATCAACATGTTGTAGAGGAAGGTCAAACCCACGATTCTATAGTAACGGATTAGTTGTAGTCAGTCTTTTCTAAATAAATACGGATTGGGCTTCCGACTACACCTGTTAATTAACTTGAAGGCTTTTTTACTATAGAATCGTGGATTTGGCGTTTCTCCACATTTTGGTACTTTTGCGGTGTCGGATTTTAGTTTTTTTTCATAACATTTGTAAGTTTTCTACGGCTTTTATCATTTTTTTGGAGTTACCTTTCCCGGCTTCTGCCTATTTATCTGGTGTGGCAACTCCAATTGAGCTGAAGGGCTGAATTAGCAGTTAGCAAACGGGTCATAAAATGATGTTTTGTTTACGCAACGAGCCGGCTCGCCTGCCCGCGAGGATATTCCCATGTAATTAATTTGCGGATGTTAGGGCAAGTAATAAAACACGGAAATATTTATGTGCAATGCGAGATTCCTGTTTGTTAATTGTTGGGTAATTTAGGAATGGTGCTTAAATCATAGAAATAAAATGTGTTTTAATCAAAATAATATCAAAATAACATTATGGTGTTTATTAACAATAAGCTATTATGTATATGTATTATATGAAAATACAGCAAAGTAACTGGAAATGACGCATGATGCAAAGCTACGCAGGAAAGATCATGTCAAGAAGAAAAAAGATCAGTTAGAACTACTATACAAGAGGATGTACCTACTGGCTGGTTGGAAGACATTCTACTCTAGCGCTAGGTACACAACAAATTTTACTATATAAACAAGTCCTGCAGGGACAACCTTTTACACAGTAATATACAATAATTATTTATTGTTTTTCACTGTATTTTACTAGAGAAAATTGTTAGAAAATTGTTTTATTTACTTACCGCATCGAAAAAAAAAACTAACGAATCCGATCGGAAACCCTTCCGAACGTTTAAGAATAGCCCTGCTGATGCCAGTATGGACCTTGATATCAAAAAGATCAACATATAAATAATACGATTCCAAAATAAAGTACTCCGGGGAATAGTAAATGCGGTACGTAAGAAATGGCGATCTCCACTGGAACCTTAAAGAGTTGTCGATAAAATCATTCAAAAATATGGTCGCGAACGTAGACTCATCATCATGTGAACGTCGAGGCAATCCAGCTTCTTAAATAACTAATTTTAATGCAGGGCTTTAATTCAAGTGTAATGGAATTCTACTTATTTCATTTCATGTCATTGCTTGCTGATCACCCCATTCTAGAAGACTTATCTACATCACCAATAACAGTGTAGATAATAACAAGTCATAACTTCTGTGACAATGCACATTTCATTGCGATAACCGCTTATGGCTCTCGAATTCTCGATTGGCAATAGACAAAGGGGTCGTAAGTAATGAATGTTGCACCGAGAACTTATTGGACGCCCCTCATACCTTCCAAATGTGCATCAGTCCAATGAGGGAAGTAATTAAGTACACTATCTTATTTAAGTTTCCGCCGTTAATAAATATTAGTCATCTATAGTCTTTGTTTTAAAAAAATTACGACTAAACACAACGTTTTTCTATTTTCTCTGGATGTAAGCACGAATATCTAACGGTATCGAGACGCCTAGCGAGACGATAGTCGATGTATGAAATCACGGTGGCTTGAAACCTTTGTAGTTAACATGACTTGACTGAGACTTAACGATTTGACCTAATTTTATCAAAATAATATACCTACTTAACACGAATGAATTAAATTAAAAAAAATCCTCACAGGCCATAATTAAAGAATAAATAAAAAATAAATAACCTTTGTAATTTTGATAACTTACTTAGTTACTAAATGATATGGCGTCTCGATAACTACAAATGTTCGAAGATCGTAAGCAGGAGAATATGTAGTATGAGGGGTTTAGTCATAACTATTGTAAAATTATACCAACCCACTATAATTTAATTTATATACTTACCTATATTTTAGTAATTGTATAGTCTGCAAAATGCTACTAAAAACGAGTCGTTCAGGAAACCCAGGGTTCTAAGACGTGATCAGCTTCTTTGAAGACTGAGTGATGGTAAAATCTCGATGCATTGTTTATTTTCAACATTATGTAATACTATGTGTTTCAACATTATGTGTACTTATTGATAGGGAACTCAAAAAATATTTCTTCACATATTTTTTTTCACTTGTTACGCACGGTTTAATTTTTACCGTGTGGATATTTTTGAGTAAAAAAAAGAACAAGCGAAAATAGTTACATAAAAAAACTTTAAAAACTGCTGTTAAATTGTTGACACAGGGTTTCGATATACTTTTTTCGGAACATTTTTTGATTCCGGGACTGGGTTAACGTGCCAAAATGTTTAACGTTGGAATGTGCATGGGGTTACAGATGAGGCTATCACAGGCTGACTAACGTTAGGTGAAAAAGTTAATAATAATAAAAAATAATAATAATAGTTCATTTATTTTATGCTATTTGGCAAGCAGACAAGCTTACGGCCCACCAGATGGAAAGCAGTTACCGTAGCCTATGAACGCCTGTAACACCAGAGGCATCACACGCGCGCTGCCGACCCTGAGACATAAAGATGAAAAGTCTCATGTGCCTGTAATTTCACCGGCACCCGTACCCTTCAAACCGAAACACAGCAATGCGAACACTAATACTGCTTGGCGGCAGAAATAGGTACTTCCCCGAACGAACTCTTTCACAAGAAGTTCTACTACTAACAAAGCATCGGAGCATTTCTTAACAGACCTACGATAAGTTGTCAAGACCATTATTTTCGCCTGAGATAAACAGTTATCTCCTTGATGGTCTCCAAATAATAGAACATCGGGGAACCGCATTTGTTGTCCCCTGAGATGCTATGCTCACTATCGCCCCCAGCAAGCTTACATTAACATTCGTAATCTTTAATTAAAATCGTATCAAGATGTTTCACTGCTGTTGATGACAGATTTTGATTTGATTACAAAATATATCTATTTAAGATATATAAGAAAAAACTAAATAAAAAGTAATAAGTACGTAGATAGAATTAGGTGATCCAATCATGGACGTATTGCTTATATCAACGAATTCTGATATTGGAGGGCAAACTAGACAATAAAAAAATACTTGAGTCAAATGCATCATATGTGACATATCAAATGAAAGAGCTCGTTAAAAGTATTTTTTTTTATAATTTTGAAATGCTTAGTTTAAAAAATAATGCGAAAATTTACCATTCCACCCGAATAGTAGTTAATAGTAGTTTTTGGCTGAGTAGTTTCTCCGAAACTACTCAGCCAAAAATGTTGACAAAAATATGGAATATTATATAATTTACAGGAAAACCTAAATTAAAATCTTAAATCATCAAATTCCTACGGGAATCGGAAAATAAATGAGAAAATTTATATAAAATTATGTCAAAACTTACTAATAAGTTAATTGGTCTAGTGGCTACTGGTACGGAACCCTGTCCACACGAGTTCGACTCGCACTTGACCAGTTTTTATACGATCTTTATGGAAATTAAAGTCCTTCCTAATTGAAATAAGCCATAACTGTTTATACCAGCTGTTTGTCTAAGTAAGTACCTAGTTTTACGACACAACAGGACATAACATAGGAAGGAACGTTCATAAATTCAGTTATACGAAGTACGGAACCCCATAAGCCCATAATTCCACACATGTTAATTATTACCCAGGGAACTAACGTTATGGTGCTTGCTTTTGGCATTTTGTATAATTATGCTAATTTATTGTTTAACGTTCAGGCTGTCGTGTTGTTTTAATTGTTTCATATTTTTTCTTATATTGCATGCATAGTGACGCGCAGGATTAAGGAGGTTGGAACGAGTGTGTACGTGGGTGATTAAAGGTTGATATCATACATGCACGCCTTTTTCCCTGAAGGAAGAGCCTGTCGAGTTGCACAGTCGCAGGTATACAGACGTGACAAGTGGTGAGCTCATCTCCGCCATTGCTTTCCAAGACTAACTCGTTTAAGGCTTTCTTCCAGTAATAACACACTCCTAAATAAGCCAGCAGCAGACAAATCTAAAAATTGCCCAAGTCCTGGGTGTAATTCGACACAAATCGAACAATTCGTGATCAAGAAAGTGTAAAGTACTTCTGAGTTTTGATGTAGCTTATCATAATCAGCCTGTAGAAGTCCCTGCTGGACGTAGGCAATTGCTAGAAGTTTTTTTAACTGTGCAAGCTTTACGCCTCTGGAACGTCTACATACTAACCATGTTCCATGGCTGAATTGAGGCGAAGATGCGGGTTCGAATCCTGCAGGAACTGAATTTTTAGGTCGCATTTAAAAAGCATCCAAAATACCTTTAAATTTTAGTATTTGCGTATCAGTTCCATAGGGTATACCCGGTTCTGAACCCGCGCTAGGATTCCCTGTGTCGTGGGTATCAAATGTACGTTTATTCTTTTATTTTATTGTAGGTACAGAAAGTGGGTAAACAACTTCAGTTTTTCTAGGAAATGTATCTAACTATTAAGCTAGGTTACTGTGCTGTGTGTAGGCAGTTGTGTGTACATTAAAGCTTCCAGCGATATTACATCAAGCTGTCGCGAAATGATTGATGCGCTGGTTTTTATCGTTCAAGCAAGACTATTAATCATGTATTTTCCAGTAGCTTCAAAATGTGTTGTGCTTCAAAATGATTAGGATATTGTGTAATATAGAGTACAAACTAGTGCGTAACATTAGATGGATGGATTGAATAATTCAGGCGAATTATTCAAACCTAGGTACTAAAGCTGACTTACATCAGGGGATGGGCAGCAGCATCCACCTGAGTACTGAACACCAATAATACGATCACCAATCCTCCTGCCAAGCATGGTGGTTATGGCAGACCCCCTTTTGCATTCTATGGGGATGGCCCCGTCCAATTACTGTGGCAAATGGTGAATAATGCAGACCCCCCCATTGCATTCTATGGGAAAGGCACCGTCCAATTACTGTGGCAAATGGTGAATAATGCAGACCCCCCCATTGCATTCTATGGGAAAGGCACCGTCCAATTACTGTGGCAAATGGTGAATAATGCAGATCCCCCATTGCATTCTATGGGAAAGGCACTGTCCAATTACTGTGGCAAATGGTGAATAATGCAGACCCCCCCATTGCAATCTATGGGAAAGGCACCGTCCAATTACTGTAGCAAATGGCAATGGGGAACGCAACAATGGAGATCATCTTGGCAGTTTTAAGCGCTGTCCAAATCTTTTGAAAACTTGTAAGGAGGAATATTTAGGTCAAGAAGTTTCCACTATTCAAGATTCATAAGATTTAGATAGCGCTAGACTAGATTTAGCTAAGGCTGCCAGCATTATACCTATACCCATTTTTGCGTTCCCCATTGCCATTTGATACTATAATTGGGGGGCAGGACGTTTAAAGGCTTTTGAAGAGAGAGAGAGAAAGAGAGAGAGAATCTCAAACCTAGATATTTCGTCCGATAAAGACTGAAACAATTAGACTACATCAAAGAAAAACGAGGATTATTTATTTATTATGATTTTATTAGTCTTTATGTATGAATGTAATTTTTTCATCTGTTCCCTCGTAGCTCCGAAGTTAGGTACTTGACGGATTTTGATAAATGAGGTATTATATAAAATAATGTAAATGCTCGATACGATTTTTAAATATCCGTGAAATTTTTAGCGATTCCGGGACCCGTGTACCTAAGAGTTCGCATTCCGGTACTAACCCGTTGGGGCCCGGTCATCTGGCAACCCTACAACTAGTTAGTACCCATTCATAGCAAACTCCTAACTCCTGCGAATATCTACTTTGTGTTTGCATAAAGCTACCAATTGAGCCGTCACAAAATGATGGATGTGCCGGCAATGCGACATCAGGTGCCATCCGCACACGTAATCAATCATTTCAGTTTTAAATCAATTTACTTGCCCATCACTTCGGGTCCCGGAATCATTGATTTTACTAGCATGATCGTTTTGTGTACGAAATTACCTATAAGCTTTATCATCATAATCATCATCAGCCGCAAGAAGTCCACGGATGGTTGTCAGTTCTGCTAGATATAGGTATATATATCACCCAACAGTCATATCATATACTTGTATATACTATAGGTTTCCTTGTATCGTGGGTATCAGGAACTATGAGTGTCATAGTATAATAATACCCAGACCGGGAACAAATATTTGCAGATCATACAAACATTTGTCCCGCAGCGGGAATCGAACCCGCAACCTCTTGTTCCTCAGCCAGCTACTCGCCCGCCACGCCACAGAGGTCGTCACCGTCGTCAAGTTCATGTACAGTGAGCCGTGCTAGGCTCGACCTAAGAATATAGGACTCCTACTCCTCCTCCAATGGATGTTGTAAAAGGCGGCTAAGCGATTAAGGCAGGGGAAGGTCAGCACCATCCACCTGAGTGGCACCATACTGCAATCACCAATCCGCCTAACAAGCATGGTGATTATGGCAAATCCTCCAATTGCACGCCATAGGTACGCTATGTATGCTAGGTATTATGGTCACAAAGTAGGTACGTAAAGCGGCGGCAATTTATGCTATGGAGGAGGCCTCAGCATTGGATGTACCAGCTGATGAAGAAAAAGAAGAAGAATATAGTTCAGGGTCTGTTCGAAAAGTTTATTTGCGTGTGTATAATGCGCGGTTTACGAAAGAGTTGTTTTTTTGTTCGAATGCGTTTCTGTTTCTATAACGATCTCTGTCTTAGTTCTGATAGCCACATTTACAGTAGAATTTATTAATCTATTTATTTTCTACTGGAATTAAAAAGGTTGAATCAGATCCCCGATTCGGGACCGCTCGATTCTGTGACAAAGCGAACCGATTTTATTTAAAAGAAAAAAAAATACTGTATCCCCCCGTATAGTAGTCTCGAATCGGGAGCCTGTTTTGTTTGGATTACCGAACGCGAAAATATTTTTTTTTCAAACTTTTCTATAAAAACTTGTCCTAAGAAATATAAAACTATTCTGCTGAACTAGCCAACCGTACTCACCTAAGCCAAGCGAAATGACACCACAAAATCACTACCTTCCGATTCAATGAGCACCATACAATTTCACACAAAACCCCTTTGCACACCTTTGCTTCAGAGAAATAATAAGCAGCAAGCTATAGAGTAGGTACGGATTCTTATCCAGGGTATCTGCAATCCTAGTCTGGAGCGTCAATGAAGTGGGAAAGGTACAAAAATTTTAACCGACTTCACAAAAAGGAGGAGGTTCTCAATTAGTTTTTTTTAAGTTGTTGTCTCCGTCGTTTATAAACCGATTTGGAAAATTCTTTTTTTATTTAAATGGATATACTTCCAGATTGGTCCCATTTTTTCAAAACCCTGTTGTGTGGAATGTGTGAGGAATTGAGGGAACTCCTCAAATGTTATAGGCATAACATAAGTACATACATTATATCAATTTTGGTATTTTCAGAAACCAGTTATTATTTTGTATGCCTTTAGCAAATAAAAACATGCAGATAGCCGAATTCAATGGCTGATGTCGGTTTTTTAATTAAAAGTTATGTTTTAAGCTGTTGCGTAGGTAGCCAGTCGGGTTTTAGTTTTTTTTACGTCTTTTTACAAGAGTAGTATAAGTGTAATATGTTCTTGAAATGTACTTATCAAGTCCTTTCATTTAATTTCAAACTTATTAATATAATCAATATAAATATACCTCTCGACGATGTGACGCGGCGGGCGAGTATACCTGGCTGAGATGCGAGAGGTTGCGGGTTCGATTCCCGCTGCGGGACAAATGTTTGTATAATCAGCAAATATTTGTTCCGGGTTATGGTACTCGTAGTTCCTGGTACCCATGACACAGGGAATCCTAGTGTGGGATCATGACTGCGTATGTCGGGTGTTATGTTATGTATGAACGAAGGGTTCGCATTAATGACCTAATGTGTTATATGAATCACTCAATAACTGATCTGTAAGAGTTTTGTTGACTGCATCTCCATGCTCTTACTCTTCGCTTTAACCCTTGCATATGGTACCCATGTTTACCCGACCAAAGAGGTGACACTTCATTTTCTTTTCAGACTGCTGGTACTCCTCAATATTCTGTAGTGCCTAAGCCTCCCTCACTTTGCATAATGAAGGCTGGAATGAGGCTTCAGGTTTTAAATATTCAGAAACACTTCAGTAATGTATCGGGCGCAAATACCTACTGGGTATTGTTCGGTTATATTGTACAACCATTGATTGTAGTGGTGAAGGGGGATGAGGAATGATTTAACTTTGAAATTAATTAAAGGGCTTGTGGAGGTGGCAATATTTATAATGGTAGGGCACAGGGTGTAGCTGATATCTAAGATGGCTTTTATCAATGTTCTTGGTACTTTGATCCTCTATAATAAACTTCCAGAAAGTGCATCTTTACTTCGTATTCGAAGATATAAATCCTACATAAAGAATAATCTAATTATTAACCAAGCGTTACACGAGATCAATATATTAATGATAAAGCCGCGTGGCCTGATGTCGCTCTGCCCTTCGAAAAAATTTAGCTAACATGCAAATTTGCAATATCTCTACCTACATATTATTTTAAGTTTAGCAAATGTAGCATGTGCTGTCATACACTTTTGTTGACTTGTTTTGTTTTTGTTTGTTAATTTTGTACCTAAGGTTTTTAAGTTCTCTTTTTTCTATGAATCAGCTTTTGTTTAAGAGGCACCCCACAGGCGCTTCGTACCTAGTAGTAAGAAGAATAACCAAAAAAAGCCAACCGCGTTTGTTGTCCTGATTAATTTAGGTTTGGTCTTGTTGAAACAGAAGTAACTTTAGTTTATATGACGATTCAAAATGATCTTTGTGATATCAATAGTAGATTATGCACTAAGGGAATAAAGCAGTGTCTTATGTCGCGGGCGGCATATTGAACCCTGAGCGTAACGAGGGACTCTAAAGTTAACTCCCGAGTGTAGCGAGGGAGTTATATAGAGTCCTGAGTGAAGCGAGGGGTTCAAGCTGCCCAAGACGAAGACAGGATTTATTCCAGAGGAGCATACTCTACTTTTCACACCTACTGCGAGGCAATAAAAGGCCAGGGCTCCATTAAATAAGTATCGTCTGTTTTGATAAACTCTGGAGTAGAATCATTATCGCTCGACATTTTTTGTTAACACTAATATTGTCACTGACATAATATTATACTTATTACAAAAATATTGCAATAAAATTCACTGAAAATCACAGCACCAAACATCTCTTTTGTTTCACATTCTTTAAAATCGCGCCTATTTCTTTTTTTTTTTCGAGTTTTGCTATAGTGGCCAGTTCGATTTTCGAACAAACCTCTTTACAATGCCATATGGGCATTTTTTTACTGAGAGTTTTCCACGAGTTTCCATCACGAATTTGACGTTCTAAATTCAAATCACCTTAATCCCTAGGGAGTTTCATACAACTTTATATCCCTAGAGAGACAATGCTGTACTTTACGTTGAGGTTGCATGATTTGTAATTGGACATTGTCGAGCAGGTGGTGTGAAAAGAATATAACACTTTTAACTTTGACAATGACTTCTATCAATGACATTTGGCCATGGCGATAGTAGGTATATATTATAACGAATTCACACGCTGTATCAGACAAGTCAAGAATGGTTTCTGTCTCCAAAAACTTCAGTTCATATTCAGATTTAAAATTACAGCTCATTTGTTCCCTTTTGTTATACAAAGAGTTGCTGTCGTCACCTTCGTTTTGGACTACATTTGGCTGAAATGGTGCCAACAGAGGGAGTCTGTCCACGGTTCATTTAGCTAAATACCGACAACGCTGCCAACTGTAGGAACCATGCTTTTGAATGTTGAATTTCAGCTGATTGCCTTTTAATAAACGGAACAAGTTTGATGATTTATTATGAGTTTGAGAATAAATTGTAAGGAAACTCAGACGTAAGAGATTGAAAATTGACTGATTGATTGAGTAGGATAAAATCTCACTAACTACACGAAAAGAGAACGGGCCGAAAGAGACAAGGCAAGCACGAGGTGAATTGTGTGGTGTGTGACGACCTCCGTGGCGCAGTGGGCGAATAGTTGGCAGAGACGCAAGAGGTGCGGATTCGATTCCCGCTGTAGGACAAATGTTTGCATGATCTGTAAATATTTGTTCCTGGTCTTGGTTTTGTGGTACCATGGTACTCGTAGTTCCTGATACCTACGACACGGGGAATTCTGACTATGAATGTGACTGTTGGGTGTTATGTTATGTTGTATATTATGATTGTTTCTATCATTGCATAAAATATAAATAATACTTTTTAGGAGAATCAGAACATTGACAAAATTAATAATATAAATTCAATAAATGTTCATTCGGAACTCCTTTTAAGTTAGGTACATGTCCAAAGATAGATTAAAGCAAGCTCAGCGTCCTATAAATTAACTACAGAATTTAAATCTTTACTAAGTCTCACTAGATCCGCATTTTTATAAGTAACTTTAAACATAGATCTATGCGGAGTGTCGTAAAAGCTATAAGCTATAAAATATATAAGGTATATAGAATTTATGGAAAAATTTAACAACGACAACCTCCTACTTAATTCGAAAACAGCCTAAAAATTTAAAGGATCTATTAGTAACACCAAAGTTCACAAAATCATAACCACAGGATCTATCAGTTCTACACACAACACCACCACACACCACCATCACACCATCTCGTTCTTAGAGAAAGTATTTTTAAAATACAGTTTTCGAACGAACCTGTCAAAGTTCCTAAATCATCATCATTTTTGCCAATTGCAGTCCATTTCTGGACAATGGCCTCCTCCTATATAATCCCACGATGAACGGGCTTGAACTGCTTCCACCCATCCTTTCCATCCCTAAGTTACTTGAGATACCTACTGTAAGAAAAAAATTTAAAGTTAAAAAAATAATTAAGTAAATTATTAGTTATCTCCTTTGTTAAGTGTTTCACTCTCTTGATTTTATTATCTATGTTATTACCTACAGCCTTGGTTTTATGTACATGTATGTTATGTATAATTTTATGTACTTTCTCACTCATTTGTTCTTAACATTCTTGATGTTTTGTATAATTTTAGTATGTATAATATATATATGTGTATTATAATTTATTAGTATATATTATAATTTGTTAGTTTAGATTATATTTATATTTTTAGTTTTATTGGTTACTACCTTGTTTGTAAGGCACGCCTCACCATCTTTCTGCACGCCCAGGATGACTAGGTAGATAATGCTATTAGCATTAAGTCCTCCTTGCACTAATGTTTTGTGTGAAAGTTTAAATAAATAAATAAGATAAAACGCAATTATTTTTGTCACTGACTTTACTTTCTTGCATTGGAGGCTTTTAACTCAGTGATTACATTATATCCAGCTATAGGGTAGGTAGGTAGATACTTAGACGTAGATAGGATGCACTTCTCAACTAATCAGCGCAAGTTTCCGCCACGTTAAACTTCAGCTCGATGTGGTTCAACGGTGTTCGATGCGGTCTGGGCGCAGCTTGGGTTACTGACTTCACTGGCTGACACGGAAATAATAAGTAGATACTTTTGTTGCTCAAACTATGAAGAATTACTGCTCGCTTATTTATCTTATATTCATGTTGAAAATCTACCTTCTTAAAAGATTTTCACATTTTTATTGTTGAGTATACCTCGTATACTATATGCTGCTATTATATAATTATATAACTATACTGCGATTACCAATCCACTGGCCAAGCGTGGTGATTAAATCAAAGCAAATCTCTCCATTGCATTCTATGGGGTATTCCTCGTCCAGCAGTTGATGTGGAGCGACTGATGATAATGATGATGATGGATTACTGTTAACAAAATTATTCTGTCTAATAATTACTTACCTTGCTCGTGCTCAGTTTTATTCATACCGTAGTAGGACGTTTGTAGGTAGGTAGATATTAGAGCTTCACAAAGTTTTTAAACTTTGTTAAGAAAATGTTCTCAACATTTTAACGGGCGTTTAAACGGTTGTTCAGCCTAAACGGTTGTTCTCTAATTCATTATCTGCTATCATAACCAGAAGTTACAGTTGCAAAACTATAACATAAGAATTATTTTATTTGAAATATATTAGACATATTTTTTTAATATTTGTTTATATATAATTATGATGTTTTTATGATTTCACATTTTATTTTACCTACAAGGCAAGTGTATAGTGTGTGTGTGTGTGTGTAGAGCAAATAGTCATGCGAATTGGAACTAAAAACACTTTCCTTTGTTTTATTTTTCATTTGGATTTAACTAGCAAATACTAACTCAAAATACGTTAACATAATTTCAATTTTTTTATCGAAAACATCAGCTTCAACGTTTCCATTTCTTACACGAACCTATTCCTTCGAATATTCCGGACGTTTCGGCTTTCGATCGGATCGACTTTTATTCAGCCTTCAAAGGCTTCCGTTAGCTGACACTTCATTTGCTTCAGCCCTTTTAACACGAAATGATCCTTTATTCATGTAGGTATAGATTGTAAATAAATTACTTTACCTACCGATCGAAACCATTTCATCAAAGCATACTTTTATTTGCTTTTCTACTTGATTTTTTTACTTATTTTTTCACCGTGGTATTTCCGGCCTAAGGATAGACCCCCCCGTCTCCTCTAGTGGATGTCGTAAAAGCCAAGGCCAGGGGATGGGCAACAGCATCCACCTGAGTAATCAACACTAATACTGCTATCACCAATCCGACTGCCACAAGCGTGTTGATTATGGCAAATACCCCCATTGCATTCTATGGGGGAGGCCTCGTCCAGCAGCGAACGTCTACAGGCTGATGATCATGATGATACTTTACATTGGAGAAAAAAAAAGAAAAGAAAAATAGTATTTTCAACTCAAATATCCTGCCTTTCAACCCTTTGGTAACAAAGCTTTTTATATTATGTCAGGTATAAAAAGCCTTTGAAAGCTAAATTAAAACAATGATACTTATTTCCACCAACCATTTCCACTAAGGGTACAGCATTAATATGCGTTAAGTGTTACTTACCGTTAAATAAGTTAGCGGTTGAAAATGGGCCTTTTCATTTCATTGTGTAACTTCAGCAGTCTTTTCGACACTTTTTCGGGAATCTTATCGCCTTTTTCAAAAAGAGACGTCACTTTTACTTAATATTATTTTCTAGTGTTTTATTATTATTATTATTATTATTCATTTATTTCAATCAACATGGATCATATTGTGTTAGTTAGTTTCTTATCCTAGATTAGTTAAAGGTCAAAAATCAAATAGAGTTTACACAATCTTAAAACACTTGCTTTAGTTATTATCCTGGGAATTTAATTGAATTTGAATGAAGTATGTCATAAATAGGTTATTAAATGTCAAAATTGTAATGTCATTGCACTTAGAATAAATAATTTAGTTCCTTATTAAAATGAATCATACAACTGTGGTTGAGGTAATATAAATATAAAAAAAACAATACATAACAGGGCATATTAAACCAATGTAGCTTGTTATAAAAGTCGTGAAATGAAATAGAAGTGTATTGCGTGACTTTTCAAAAGAGTGGAAATCGTCCACCAAAGTTTTAGTAAAACTGCCACCGCTTTACTAAAACATGACTTAATTGAGATTTTTACTACTTGGAAAGAATGTAACGTTGCAAATTGCAACAAAAAAATACACTTTATCTCACCCTCCTTTTGCTTATCCACAGTCGCGTAAAAATATGAGGCCTACCACTCTTTTCGTCGCAAGTTAAAATTACTTTCGTATAATTTTATAGGCTTTTGTATTGCTCTTTCTTCCTTTCTTCCTTCTAAAGTTCATTATCTCGCTCTGCGCCGTGATGTAGGGAGTAAAGCTTTTTTACTGAATAAACAAAGTAAATATAATTAATCAATGTCTTTAGCATCGTCTTAGCACAAGCGTAGCGAAGAGCGGAGCGGATTTTTAATAAGCTTTACGCGAGACGTAAATAGTTAAAGATATTCAAGAGATAAGTGATTTTCCAAAATAAATTAGAAACGTCGCAGGAAGTTTATGGATGGAGGCGGCTCAAGAACATTCGTCGTGGCATTCTAGGGGTGAGGCCTATGTCCAGCAGTGGATTTCTACAGGCTGATAATGATGATGTGATTTCAGCCGTGGTACTCTTGATCTACGAATATAATTCCTCCGACTCCTCCCATGGATGTCATAAGAGGCGACAAAGGATCCAAGGGGATGGGCAGTAACATCCATCTGAGTACTAAGCACTAACACTGCGATCAACAATCCGCCTACCAAGCGTGTTGATTATGGCAAATCCCTCCAATCTATAGGGAGGCGTCGTCCAGCAGCTGAGGTTTACCAGCTAATGAAGAAGAAGATGATTTTAACTTAACCCTACGATTGTTCTACGCTCGGCTACGACGCGCTACGCTTGTCTACGACGCTCTACGGTTATCATACCAGTGACTGGCATCTCAACGCTCCGCTCAACGCTAAGTTTGTGAGAAAAGAGCCCACTTCGTACCGTATTGTGTGAGATCACGCTCAATTAGTTTTCTTTCGGTAAAGTAAACACTTGGTATGGCGATGAAAATTAAGGAATGTTAAGGACTGGCACACAGACTAGTGTTTGTTGATTATTATTTCATCGTATAACTGGGAGTTATTGTACAATTTGGAGATATTTATTTTAGTTTGACAAGCATTTTTAGGGGTTTATCTAATCATACCTCTTAGTACAGTCAAATTAGGTGATTTTTTGCAAAAGTGTGGAACTAATTAGATGTAGTCATGAAAACTTTTCTAATTGTTTTGTATGGCTTAAAAATCACCTCTAATAATAAGCATCAGTAATTTCACCCTCCGGAACAGGGTGAAATAGGGGGAAATAGAAGTAGTCGGTGCAATTTGCCATAGACTTTGAACCGTTATGATCTACATTTGCACCAAGTATTTTTTAAATCCGACATACGGAACATACAAAACAAAATCATTTGCAAAAAAATCTTTTTGTGGGTATTGCGGCTCCGGGAAAATTAATTTAGTCTGTGCAAATTGATAGACTTATCAGAAAATGTTCGAAATACATTACCAGGTTTGCACCTTGGTGCGTCTCACGGAAGGCACTTTTCCATATTTTATCGTCGCTCTACTTCGGGGAAAATTAATGTATTTCTGGAAATTGACTTAAACTTATTCATTTAATTAGTACTACATCCGCCGGAAGTTTTATACTGGTATTTATTTACGGAAGATGCATTTGTTCAATACTGTGTTTCCTACGTGCACGTGGTTTTTATTAAAATCATAATGCACTAAGACAGTCTCTCTATACGTAATTTAACTTGCATCAAGTAATTTCTTTCTATTGTAAAAGTTACGGCCTTTTTAAGTTTGTACCTAATATTGAAAAGGGTTCCGTTAGCGCCAGAAACGGTGCAAACCTAGGATAAGCTTCTTTTCGTGTCATCTCACGTTTCCATAAGAATCCACGACTACACGATTTAGTCCACACTTTTTGCTTATTTGCCTGTACTATCTATACTATTTCATCTAACGTTTAGTAGGTATTTATTAGCATGGTTTATGTACTTACTTATGTTTGTGAAATTAGCTCAATTGGCTGGTTTCAAGCAGCGGCCATCATATTTTATGACACGTTACATAGTGGCGAGTGGCTAAAACATAATGGTGGTTTCACTTGGTGTATATTCGCAAATGTTTGAGTTATTTTGCCAAGGAAAACAAAATTATGTAACGATAGACTCATGGTTGATTTTACCTTGGCAAAGTAACGCAAACATTTGCGAATACACCAAGTGAAGTGCCACCATTAAGTTCAAATTTGTTGTCTTCGCTATTATTGTATCAAATGACATCCGCTGCACTTGAATAAAAACAGCATTAACAGTTTATTTAAACCAAATTCCTTAATCCTTTTTAAATAATTTGTAACGTTTTCCTATATGATTAAAATTCGTATGCTGACGCAAGGTGTGAAAAAAGTGTGTTGTAGCCCATCATCATCATCATCATCATCATTCGGGTTATGTCCAATGCTGGACGATGCCTATAATAGGGATTATAGAATTGAATAGGGTCATATTCATCAGCCCTTATTACCAGGCATGGCTTGAACTCCAGATTATGGGTTAGGTTCGTAAGGACTATAGATTGCATAACGACTATAAAAGCAAAACAGATTATGACCTAACATATATATGACATGGGCTACTTTATATCCTGGTACAAAGGGAGTGAAGACAAAAGTGAGTGCGAGCGGTTGCTTACATTCAATATTCTAACAACGTTAACAAAACTTGTGCCATTTCCCCTCAAACTCAGACAGCTGTACTAGTTCGAAATAATATCTAATACGAAGGAATAATCGTACGACGTAAAGCCGGATTCACATGATAAGGAGCCAGGCAAGACGGGAGCCTACCATATACTGCTACCACGTGGCCAGAGGGCTATTAAAACAGTATCAAAGCTCTAGGAACTCTTGGACAGCGCGCCATCGAACAAAAATTTGACGTTTCATACGTCAAACGTACGTGACGTTGTTGGCTAGCACAGCCTGACCAACGCTAGTACCTAGCGAATCGCTAGCGAGACTATACCAAATTTTAAAGATTTTAATCTACTCCGATGTCAATGGAAAATATTAATACTAGAGTCTTGGTATCGTTAGCCTGTGCTAGCCGTACCGTATCAAAAATCAATTATTTATCATTTAAATTCAAATCAATTTTGATTTCGATTTGAAACTGCTTGTCAATGCAAAAGACAAAACACTGAGTAAATATTCTAAGAATAATTCGAGTGTTATCAAAATTCACATTTAAAATTATTTATCAGGAATTTAAAACACATGATATTGGAACAATTAAAAACGTTGACAACTGCAATAATTACAAAAAATTGAGTAGCAGCACCAGCTCCTTAACACAATAGGTTCCTTATTTTTTAACAGAAAAGAAAAGCTTATTAACTAAAATGGTTAATAACAACATTTAAAAAAAAACTATTTGTCTAGGTTATAGTGCTATGTTAACACGGTCAGTGTCTCGGACCCCAGACAATCGCATTGCTATTTTTTTTGAGCAGTGAGAGTACAGCAGCCTTTAGACATTCACTGCTGAACGAGACCTCTCCCATAAAATGGGGAATGGTGGCACACAATTGAAGATATTTAGGGAAGGAATATTATAATGAAATAGCTAGGCATAAGAATAGTACACAAGATATACGTAGCGTCTGTGTACCTATATAATTAAGATGATATGTTAAAATGTCTAAAATCTCGAGGGGGGGGGGGGGGCGAGGTAGCAGCACTCCAAGTAAGTGATAGCGTGATTACTCACTTCATGCCGCCGCGCCGCCGCGCCGGGAAGAGAATAAGGTATAGCTTTGTACCGCTCAGAAGTAACTGGCGTAAGCGACAAATGAAAAACCTTCGTTTTGCTTAAAGAGTAGCAAATACAAAAAGAAATATTTTTATATTTGTTTAAAAACTTTGATTAGGTACCGAATAGTATAAAAATAAATCGCAAATATTTTCTAGATTAGAAGGATGAACGTAAAAGGGGATTTACGAGAACCGATTTCAAAAAATAAATCTATCGAGAAAAGGTGTTTCTGTTTTATATTTATTTAAATTACATCCTCAAGTATTCACTATATTAACATCAAGTTTGTATTCGTTACTGTTACTGAGTGAGCATGTAACGCAGCTACTCCAAATTTTAACATATCACCTTAAGAAAATGTAACATAAAACCAAAAAACAAAAAAAAATATTCAAAAATCTAGCAATTAGTTAATATTATTTTAAGTACATTTGTCAATGTAAATTATGTATTAGTATATATATATATATAGTATATATATTTTATAAAAGCTTTGCTACTCATTTTCTATAACACTGTTATGTGGGCTTATCTCCGTTGGTTGTAGGTCGCTCGATACAGGACACGCGAGCTGAATACCAAATCAAATCGGGGTATAGTTGCAGTTCCGTGGCGCTGTGTTAACAGAAGGCAGTATAAACAAACTTTTACAAGATGAAGCAGTTCGATTTGAAATCTTACAACAAATTAAAATAATTTGAAAGATTTTTGGATGGAGGTGGATGGAGGTGGCTCAGGAGCATTCCGTGGCATTCTATGGAGAGACCTATTGGCCAGTAGTGGACTTCGACAGGCTAATGAGATGATGAAAGATTTTTCAGGAGAATTAATTATATTGGTGAAAAATAATTTTTGGTATCACATAATATTTGAAATTTTTGAATTTTTACATTCTTTTGTAAATGTTTTACAGCTTTCATTAAAACTGCTGCATCACTGTCGAACCTGAAATTTAAATCCAATTAGCTGGTTTCGCCAAACTCTGACACAGACAGGCAGGGCATGCTTGAAACTGTAGCATGGATTTAATTAGTCTTCACGTGGAAGTTTGGAGTATCTATCTACATAAACATGGCTAATATGGTCTAGACTTAAATGCACATATTTTTATAAATATTTACACAGTAAACTAGTACTTACAAGCACAAAATAGTTCAATTGATCATCAAACCTTTCTATCTTCTATAAATATAAAAAAAACGATGTGGACTCCAAAACGGCTTGACCGATTTTGATGAAATTTTCAGAAAATCTGCAGTTTAGCCTCGTGGGCAGTGGGGGTAGATTATCCTGTGAAGTTTAGTAGCGGCCAAATCAACTTAATTATTAAATAATTCATTATGTTGTTTTGGTTAGTGCTTCCCCTGCGCTTCAGGGCGGGTCGTTAGTCTAATATAAAATATATTATTATATATAAGTAATATCATCTTCATCACCCTGTAGAAGTCCACTGCTGGACATAGGGCACCCTCTTAGAATGCCAAGTCTTGAGCCGCCTCCATCCACCGACTTCCTGCGACGTTGATGTCTTTAGTCCATCGAGTGGAGGGCCTTCCTCTACCGCGTTATCCGGTTTGTGGTCGCCACTCGACAACCTTTATTCCCCAACGGTTATCAGTTCTTCGAGCTATATGACCTGCCCATTGCCACTTCAAATTACAAATTCTGAGAGCTATGTCGGTGACTTTGGTTCTTCTACGGATTTCCTCATTTCAGATTATATCACGTAGTGAAACTACGTGATCTACATCTCTCCATAGCCCGCTGCGCGACTTAATAATTTTAATCAAAATATTAATAAAGTTGAAACAAAATGTAAGGGCGTCATTGTGCATATGTTTACATACCAAAAGTATGAGCAAAGTAAGAACAAGCTTCCCATGAATTAGCATTGTTCTTGTAAGTATAGGTTCTCGTTGTTTGCTCAAGTTGTTAGCGAATGGAGCAACCGTTTTAGCACATGCATTTTGTTCTTTGCTTAATTAATGGAAGCTTTTAGGACGACGTGTTTCAGCATAACGGGACTGTGGATTATTAAAGCTTGTGTTCATTTCCATTGGAGGATAAAGTTGTTGCGGACACTGTTCTGTATGTCCACACTGTCAAAAAGTCCACTTTATAAGAGCTTTTTTTTTTTGTTAGTAGTAGAACATCTTGAGAAATAGTTCGTTCGGGGAAGTACTACCACCGTACCTATTTCTGCCGCCAAGCAGTAGTGCTCGCATTGCTGTGTTTCGGTTTGAAGGGTACGGGTGCCAGTGAAATTACAGGCACATGAGACTTTTCATCTTTGTCTCAGGGTCGGCAGCGTGCGTGTGATGCCTCTGGTGTTGCAGGAGTCCATAGGCTACGGTAACTGCTTTCCATCAGGTGGGCCGTATGCTTGTTTGCTTGCCAAGTAGTATAAAAAAAAAACTTACAATTTACATTATAATATGCTTGTCCGGGTGAAATCTTGCAACTGAGTTTTGAACCAGTTCCACCCAACCGATTGAGCTGAACTTTTGCATACCTGTCAAGTTCTAATTACCATACAATATTATGGTGACAGCGAGCTGGTCTGATGATGGAGATGGAAGGTGGACAACGGAACTTTCCGATGATTAACAGTAGCCTGGCAGTGTTTGGGCTCATTTTGATCCACCGGTTCCAAGTACTAATATAATAATAGCTTTTTTAGAAAAATACATTTTTCAACAAAAACTTATTAAATGAAAATGACGGAAATGAAAATCCGCTAGGGTATCCAGTGACAACACAATTCTGAAATTCGGTATTCTAAGAGACTTTGTGACACAAAGAAAAAACTCAATAATTTGAGGAATTTCGACTTTTTACTCAAAAAATGGGATGGTGAAATTAATAGGAAAAAGTAGCTAAGACTCGAAACAGGTTCTGACGATTAAAAAATAATTTACAGATCGGAACCTTCAGGGTGTGAATCTCACTCGCACTTGCCCATTTCATTTTAGGTATGGGGAGCTCCTACCGCATTTATTCAGTGAACTTTTAATTGCTGGCTTTTGACAGTACCTTTTGGTAGCTACAATCCATTATAAATAGACTTTAGTCGCTATACTGAACCCTGCTTAGTGTATCCTCTTTGTCAACAGTCACTTACCATTTATTATCAATAACTAAGCACCACAATAAATTAACTTTTCATGCCCAAGAGAGCCTTTTTGTGTCATCCGGGCACAATAGTGGAGCAGATCTTACAGAATACAGTACATAGTTATAACTAATGTATGAGCTTCAAAGAGGCCCAGGAATAGGACAAATAGTGTTCTTTCAATGCTGGAACAAAAGCGGGGTTGTGGGCGGTTAGCTGTATTCTGACGAAGCAATATTAAAACGATATTACAACCGTCCGGACGATGCAGTGATGGCTCCCCTCTCGAAGGACCGACTACAGGGTAAAGGTCGAGGGAAGTTGGTGGATGGAGGCAGCCCAAGCTATGGGGAAGACTATGTTATGTTAAGTTATGTTAAGGACGCCAATTACAGTCTTGGAAGAAAATCAAGCAGGATATTTAAAAAAAATACTACTTTTTACCACACACTTTACTATTCTCCAGCTGATGTTTTGCTAACCATTTGAAGGTCCTTCCTCATGAGCACCGACTTCGACCGCGCTCGACTTACGCTTATAATGACATCTATTTAGAGCCCACACTATTAATTATTGAAATAAAACAAGTAACTTAAATAAAATAACTTTTCATTTATAAAACCGACTTCCGCCATTGTATTCGACAAAATATTTGGATGAAATGATGAAAGAACCATAGTGGTGAAAGGATTATGATACTTTTTGAATGCAAATGCTTGGTTTGTTGCTGAAAGTATCAAAATCACCATATGTAAGCCTACAATATTTGAGGAGTTCCCTCAATTCCTTATGGATTCCATCATCAGAACTGGATTTTGAAAAAAATGGGACCAATCTGGAAGCATATCTATTCAAATAAAAAAAGAATTTTCCAAATCGGTTCATAAACGCATGAGATATGCGGTAACAAATATAAAAAAATAAAATAAAAATACAACCGAATTGAGAACCTCCTCCTTTTTTGGGAAGTCGGTTAAAAAGTTATTTGTAATGGGTATATTGATTGTTCCGCGTTATCGTCTCAAATATTGTGTTTCTGTGTCCCATACATTCGAACTTGACACACAAATCTGTTTGCTGTCAGTCGTACACGTACAAATTATGCCCAAAACTCACTTGTTGTTAGGTTGCATAGGAGTTATAACAAAAGATTTAAGAATTCAGACATTTTTCACAGTAGTAAGGTGACTTTTAAGCGTGAAATTCTAAGAATCCTGGACGAAGGCTCTTAGAGTGTTAGTTCTTTTGCACACACACACACACACACACACACCCACACACATGCATACACACACACACACACACACTCACACACACATTTGTATATGTATATATCAACTCGCAACACGTTTTTTATTTATAACGTTCGTTCGTTTGTTTCTTTGTTCTATATGATATATATATCTATATAATATATATATATATATATATATCATATATGTACCTCACACCTAAATTAATTTAGATTTTATTCTAAAACTGTTTGTTAGGTACGTAACTAGTGACTATAACATGAAATACTTGAAAAATGTAAATCCGTTATTGGCTTTAAGATAAGTGTATTAGTTTAAGCTGTAGTATTAAAGAGCTGTGTGATTTTGTTATTAAATAAATAAATAAATAAATAAATAAAAAGAGTTTGTTCGATTACCGAGGCGTTTATAGCGAGATTAAAAAAAAAGCAGCAAAATATATGCTATTTATGTTTTTATCAAAATCGGTGACACGAGTCCACAGTCAGTATTTTTTGATATCTCTTAACGTTTTGGATTTCCTCTCCTTGACCCATTTCAAAGAAATACCCTGTATAGTGAAAAAGAATATGTTGATATTCTCGCTAAACAAGAATATTGGGGATGTGATTACCATGCGGGAAACATTGCGACATTTCAACAACCAGATGACATGGCTGGCTGATTGAGTGTTTTGTCCCTTCCTGTCCCATTTTGAACATGCTACTAGGATTAAAACAACAGCAGACTCGATCTTTTGCTTCTATATTTTACAAAATAACGAGTTTTGCTCAAAAATAAAACTATTACCTACTTCAACTAAAGGGTAAGGACCCTCGAAATCTACTCTATTCAGCTACTTCAATAGAGTCCAGTCTACACGAGCTAATGTTCCAATTTCATTAATAACATAACACCCAACAGTCACATAATTAGTCCCTGAACCCACACTAGGATTTACTGTGTAGCGGGTATCAGGCGGGTATTACAATGGATATAATCGCTACAACACACAGAAGGAACAAATAAATGCAGATTATGTAAACATTTGTCTAGCAGCGAGAATCGAACCCGCACCTCTCGCATATCAGCTGGCTACTGACCCACCGTGCCAATAAATGTTATTGATATTTTTTTACTGAAAAGAGCAGAGAAGGCGACTGGAATCTTTTCACGATCAGTCACAAGGCCCTTTGAGGGCCACCATAACTCATGTTCCCTGACATAACACAGGGTAACCAACAAATAACAAGTGACTCGACAAGCACAAACAACTCATACGCATACTCTTACACACACTCACACTCACACTCTCTCACTAACACTCTCCTACACTTTTTTATTCTTTTCTCGTTCATCCGAATAAACCCTAGCTTAGCTTTATCTAGGCAACAGCAGACGTGCGAGGTGATTAAGGTAATTGCTGGCCATTCCCACTTGCTCATTGGGATTCAGGATCATTGACCTGACACGACGTTTTTGGTAATGTAATTAAGTATCTAGTTAAACTAACGGATAATGTGTTAACAGACTAAACAGCCAACCAGCGTCAAAACAAAATGGTATAGGTGATAAAAAAACATAAATAAGTACATAAAACTGATAGGTACATAAGGCGAGTGTGATTGGGCCAGTTGGAAGGAGAAGCCCTCGGCGTATTTATTCTAACCAAGTCGGAGAAGTTTTGTAGAAAGGCCTGCCCCCCAATAACAGTTATAAATGGCAATGGAGAACGCAACAATAGGAATCATCTTGGCGGCCTTAGCGCTATCTAAATCTTATGAAACTTAAAAACGGGAAACTTATTGTCCTAAATATTTCTCCTTTCAAGTTTCAAAAGGTTTGGATTGCGCTAAGGCTGCCAAAATGATCCCCATTGTTGCGTTCCCATTGCAATTTGCTACTGTAAATTGGGGGCAGGTCAAATGCACCCTAAACCGACGCGCATGTATGAAGAATGTAATGAGAGTGAATGAAGCTAAAGAATAATAGACTCCATCTCCTCCCGTGGATGTCGTAAAAGTCGAGTAAGAGATTACACCAGAGGATGGGCACCTGCGACCACCAATCCGCCTGCCAAACATTATTATGGCAAAAGAACCCATTACATTCTTTGGGGAAGATCTCGTCCAGCAGTGGATGTCTACCGGCTGTTTATGATAATGATGACCCAAAAAGCAGCTTATTTTATAAATTACCAAATGATTTTAACATTTTTATTCAATTGAAATTGCCTCTATAATCTTATTTGCTAATTGCATTCGGCATTTCGGTAATCGTATTCATATCCATAGTCACATCGATATCGTCATAATGAATTCTCACTGCCTCATTTACATTCAAATTGGAAGGCGAGGCAAGACAAATGTGATTATTTAACCGACATGTTAAACGAGGTATTATGTTTATGAGACCACGAAGCTTCAATGTTGTCAGTCTTGTTTGTTATCCTGTGAGTAAGGAATTTAGCGAAAATAAACAGTACTTAGGTATTTGAGGGAAGAAATAAGTACTTAATATTTAATATTCATGTTATCATTATAATAAGATTAGCTGTTTGTACCTATTTGTCAACAACTTGCTTGGTTTGGTTTGACATAATAGCTCAGTGTCTTTTTAACCGACTTCAAAAAAAGGAGGAGGTTCTCAATTCGACCCGTATGTTTTTTTTTTGTATGTTTGTTCCGCGATTTCTCTGTCAATTTTGCATTGATTTTGATTCTTTTTTTTCGTAGATCTCCAGCAACTTCGCCCGTGGATGTTGAGAAAGGCTAAGGACCTTGAGGGTTCCGATCTATAATTTTTTTGAAATCTTCAGAGTCCTTTTCGAGTTTAAACCACATTTTCTTACAAACTTTACCATCCCGTTTTAAGGATAAAAGTGTAAATTCTTCTATTGCAGACTTTTCCTTCATTTATGTCACAAAGCCTCCAAGCATTCTAAATTTCAAAAGTTGTGGTCACAGGAAGTACCATAGTGGTTTTTCATTTTCGCGATTTCCCTACAAAAATGAGCGTAGAAGCACTAAATAATATTTAAGAAACTTTAAGACCTTTCATAAAACAGGAAATTTTGAGTATTTCCCAGTGGTCAGATTGGTGGGCAGACTAGTCTGCCCAACGGAAATTATTTTTCCCATTGGCCAGATTTATTTGACAGCTGGAAAAGACATAGAAAAAAGTATTATCTAAGAAAAAACTGTTTTGCATTTTATTATTTATCATTTATATATTTATTATTTAGTTTCTGTGAAATTGATACCCATTATGTAACAATACGACCCCCCCCCCTTTCTATATATAAAATTAAGATCCATTTAGTAGGTATTATACCTATTTATTATTGTTTATTTAAACAATAGTAATATAATCTGAGAAGTCAAAGTCGAACGAAGTCAAAGAATCAAAAATAATGTGATTGACATTTCATGACAAACAGGAAAATTTTGTTTTATACCTACAACCATAAAACATCTAGCAAAGAGTTTCAATCAGTGCAAGTTATAAATGAAACATATTTAGAAATTTACATGACCTCTTCGTATTTTTTTGTATTCAACAGTACTTTACTAAATTAAGAGCTAATCTGAACAGCGGGAAAAATAATTCCCGTTGGCCAGACTAGTCTGACCACCAATCTGACCACTGGGAAACACTCGAAATTTTCACGTATGCTGGTGGAAGCACTAATAGGTTCCGGCCCTAATCGAGGGTCTTCATCAGGGTGAAAACAACCGTTTATTCATATCGGTACGTGAAAATTTCGCGTTTTATAAAATGAATGATATAATTCACGAAAGTTATTTTAAGTACTTTCTTTGGTGTAAATTTCAAGTTGATACTTTTATAGCCGTTCCTGAGAAAAAGGGTCTTGACAGATAGACAGACAGACGGACAACAAAGTCATCCAATAAGGGTCCCGTATTTTTCTGTTAGAATAGAAAAAAAAGAATGGAAAAAGTTTATTTGCAAGAAGACATAGGGTAGGTACTCTAGGTACACAAATAAAAATACAGTGATACAAAATAAAAAGAATCGCCGAGGCTCAGGCTTTGTTTTGAGGTACCTACCACGGAACCCTAAAAATACCTTAGTTTAAGTTTATTATGAGCTTTTTAACAGTAGTTGCCAAAACAGCCGTTACGCCTGCAGAGCGAATTCAGCGAGCGAGTTACACTTTGAATTATTTAAACCAGTGAGTTAATCTTTTGGATTGCTGATTCATCGCTAAACAGTGCAAGAAACACCAACATGGAGTTTTCTAGATCAACATCAACAAAACCCTGCCTTTTAGATCTTATTTTAGTATTACTGTGACGATAACAACAGCTATTGTTCCGTGCGGTCGTAAATATGGGACACTTGTTATAACGAGCCCCATTGTTGGATAGCGCGTGTCCACAGTCAACGAGAAAATATCCTGAAGGAAAAAATTTAAAACGGGAAACGGACATCAGATCGAACTTGAAAACGGAAAAAATAAAAAAGAAAGAAAGTAAATTTATTTCTTCAGCACCAGAGAACCGTTTCGTTCGTGAAAATTTAAACCGCGTTTACCCATATAGCGCTTGCACTGGCTGGCACCAGCTCGCGTAGTTAACTGCTAAGCGCATGACCTAAGGATATACACAAGCATAGGTATATACCAGGCCGCGGTAGTCTCAGTCTAAGGACAGAACGCCTCCAACTCCTCCCGTGGATGTCGTAAAACGCGACTAAGGGATTACGCCACGGGATAGATAGCAGCATTCATCTGAGTACTTGCATTAACACGTGCGCCACATACCAATTCCGTTATTTAATTGTATAAAAAAACCTCCCGAGGCACTTTAACTCCACTTAAAGTAATAAAAAATAAAAATAAAGTAGATTTACTAAAGTAACTTTCGTGAATTATATCATTCATTTTGTAAAAACGGGAAATTTCCCGTTTTTACAAAATGAAAGGTATTTTAATTTCAAGTAGGTATATAATATAAAAGTCGTGTGAACATTGGAAACAGTGGACGTGTAGTCTCCAGTGCGATATAGCGCAGTACCCGTGCGTGTTCCTTTTGCGAGACTCCGTGTTGGTCACGCTCCATTGGTCCAGGCTACAATCTTCAGCTCAATTTCATAAAATCTGATAAAATATATCATTATCATCATCACCAGCCTGTTGACGAGGCTATGTGTTGGATTTGCCATAATTACCATACGCTTATATAGCAGGCAGATCGGTAACCGCATTACACAGTTGGCTTTTGTTAAATTCTTTTTATTCAGTAAATGAGTTTTTATACTAAACTAAATAAGTCACTACTGACTTTGACATTATTCCTGAAATTAATTTGACATACCTATCTTCTTATTTTATACTGACGTTTTATCTAATCAATTAATCAATGTGTGTACCAAATAAATTAATAATCAATAATATAAGTTATATACTATGTAAAATCATTAAAATTCGCATACTTTTTACAGGTTGAATTAGTGGAACTGCCTAATATTATTTAAGAACAATTTGTAAACCCTTTTTCTGCGAAATAAATCATTCATTCATTCATTCATATCACAGTTACTAGATGTACTCAGATGGATGCTGCTGCCCATCACATGATGTAGTAAAAGTCTTGGTAAAAAGCAAGCTTGGCTTAGCAAGAATTTTACTACATCCACGGGAGAAGGAGGGATCTATTTTTAGGCCGGACACACCATATAAAATACATAATGTTTAAAGAATTAATGTGTAAAGCTTTATTAAAATTGAAGCTTTTGCCTACGTAGTTTGATTTTATGAGCTGCAATATTCCTGATCATTAAATTACTCTGAAGGCTGCAACGGTTACAGCTGCGTTAAGCATCAGCCACGATCGAAACAAAAGCGGACGAAAAGCTATTTCTAGGAAACACTGACAAACTTACTGCCTAAAAAGGATAAGCAATTTTGCAGTTTTACAGTTAAAAATTCAATTTCAGAATAGACATTAATTTTAATTTCTAAACAATGCTGCGTGGCCCTCGAATCTGTTTATCGAACAAGAGTCGTAATTTACTTTTAACTCGATAAACCCGCTTCTAACTCAATTTCGTGTTAATAATCGGACGGAACTGTCATTGTTTGTGCTCGGTGTTCGTAATGGGATTCGCAGTCGCACCCATCTAGTGGTTGAGATGTTTTGAATAGCCGGATAAATGTGCCGAAGTTATTGAAAAAGCCGGTCAGTTTATGAAAAATGATGGAAGCTTTTTTTCGAAATAATACTTTATGATCATCATCACCAGCCTTTAGACGTTCACTACTGGACGAGGCCTCCCCCATAAAATACAATGGGAATTAACATAATCACCACGCTTGGAAGGCGGATCGGTGTTCGCAATATCGGTGGTTACGCTTACAGCATGTGTTCGCGTAATCTCATAACTACTTTAATATTTTTACGTTGTATGGTTAAAATACCTATAGGTAACCTAAGGGTTGGTTTACTTTTCTCGTAATTTTATGCAATCTTACGAGGTTCGCACGACCACACTGGTCTTTTGTATGAACTGACGTCTGTCACACGCATCGCATGCAGGTAGCATTGCGCGCCTGCATTCACTAAGCTTTGACTGCCGTCTGCTACGGTCACCTTTCATCACGCGTCGCCAGATCAGTTTCTGATGTCCGTCTCCTGGTCTTGAAGTCTCCACCTAATCTACTGGTGTGACGACTCGCACTCGCGTCGCTGGCTAATCATCAGCCATTCATTATCACATAACTTTGTTCACAAGACTCTCTGTGCTACCATTTTGTGAGCTAGTGCAGTGCTTCATACAACCCCATGGACCTTGATCGCAGGCGTTGCCAGGTTAGTAAAACTTCCTATATTACCTAGGTTTAGCTGTGCAACGTATGATAACCGCAAGTTCTAGATTTTGTGAATTGGTACCCTTCCGCGCGTATGTTTTTTAGCTGGTTCAAATAAGAACTTTCTCGCATGCTGAAAGTATACGCACCAATCGGTGTTGAGTACCTACTCAGGTGGATGCTGCTGCCTTTACACATTATAACCTATATAACCTATATGCCTATAGGGATTACAACAAGGGTGTAATCCCTTAGTTGGCTTTAATCTACATCATGTATCTACATTCTGGCAAATAAATTACTACGACTATGACTATGACTTTTACGACATCTATGGGAGGAGATGGCATATGATTAGTATGGCGATTCTTCCAACCAGATAAGAAAATCGACGCGTCGCGTACCAAAAGTAAAAGTTAAAGTTTCTAAATTATAAACATTTAAAAAAAAAAGTCGGACTCTTTGGTCAAAGCTCCAAAACAGCCGGATATTTTCCAATCGATGGTGATTCGCGCCCGTCCTATTGTGATTTGTAATGGTTTTAAATGCAGAAGCGATGGTCGTGGAGCATGCGATACATTGTACACACCCCAGATTTAGGTTATTGTCCTCAAGTGTATAATTGTCAAGAAATGTATCGTGGCATGATGTACAATTTATAGGAACCTACTTGTATATGTAGTGTATATTTTCGTGATCTGCAACAAAATAATTGAGGCTTACAAAAACGTGCCAAAGTGACTTTGCAACAGGTGTACAAAAGATATTCTAACGATTCAACACTTTCATTGTAAATGGTTTGTTTGAAGAGATGAGATGAGAGATGATGATGATTTATTTATTCACTTTGAGTCTCAGATCGTTTGCAACAGTCTTTAGATAGCACAACTAACCATCATTGTCTTGCCCTTATCCCAATTTATTTGGGGTCGGCGCAGTACGTCTTTCTCTTCCACTCTCTCCTGGTCGGCCGTCACCTCATCATTCACTCCTTTCTCATTCATATCATCTCTCACGCAATCCATCCATCTTTTCTTAGGTCTTCTTCTTTCTTCCACTAGCACAACTGACCCATTTCTATTTATTAAATTTTGTGTATAACTTGTAATTTTAGTTGTATTATTCTTCCTGTAAATAAAGTGTTTGGGGAATGTAAGAGTAAGAACAATAGTTAACACTTAATATGATCAAAACTCTGCCAAGTTTTTTATATCTTGTGTGAAGTCTATGTTATTGTAGTCTTCGTTACTAGTGTAATTTAGATCAACTCATCCTCATGTTCTGTCATGGTGTCCTAAGAATAGACCCCTACGTCTCCCATGGATGTATTTAAAGCCGACTAAGGGATAATACCAGGGGATAGGTAGCAGCTTACCTGAGGCCCAATTCTCTAATTTAAAAACATTCCAGTCACAATATAATCTCGTGTCAGTCGCACTGCCATGTAGTAACTATTGCTTAATCTTCGCATGCTAAGTACGAGACAGTGCAACTGACACAAGCGAGATTATATTGTGATTGGAATGTTTTTAAAATTAGAGAATTGGGCCGCTGAATAAACAATTCGTACTTTTTTTTACTTTTACTCGTGATCACTGTTCATAACAGCTTAATTTAGTGTGATTTGTAGCTTTTCACTGCCTACGTAATTGTAATGCGTACAATAACATTCTATGTATACCGTAGCACAGTAGTTTTTCGATTTATTCTTAAATTCGCTGGCCCTACGCCAGATTAGCGAATAATTTCTGTAGGACGAATACAGTTCGTGTTTCAATCAGTTACAAATGGATTTTGTATTACAATTACACATGGCGTTGTACGCGGTACTGGATGCCAATTCAATTGTCAAATTCATTGTGGCTTTCGTAGTTGTGCACACTGCAAGAAAGTATCGCTTAAGATCGCTATAAGTCATCATCAGCATCCGGTTTGCGCCTTTATAATAAAATTTATAGTGTACGGATTGTCTAACGGTTTCGTAAGTAAAAATATATCAATATATTAGGGTAGGGTGCGTCTAGTCTTAAACTGCACGCTTTTACTTGGCACTTGACACAAGCTGACTTACGAAAACGGTCCTTGTAGCATAGAATACGTAATAACCACCTTGTAGTTACGGATTACGGAATATTTTATTTTGACGTAAATAAATAGTGGGGCGTTCAGTTTTATATTAGACGCACTCTAAACTAGTGCTTAAAAATTGTTCTTATGATTAAAATAAATGAGTTTGAGTAGTATGAGTTGGTAAATCCAATGAAAGCAGTTATGCGCTTTTGCTTGAGAGGGTGCAAAAGGCTTTTCTTCCCTTCCTCTATAAGCGCTTATATGGCTATTATCCATACATGTACCCGACAAAGTTCCTCCTTGGCTGCTTAGGTTATAACAGTTTGGAGGTGAGGAGAGCCAATGGCCAGCTAATAACCATGTTTAAGGTTCTTCGTGGAAAGATTGATGCCCCTGACATCCATGATGAGCTAACGCGATTGTACGTCCCCAATAACTATAGTAGAGGCAGGAGTCACAAATTGTTCTCGGAGCCGTTTAGCCGTACAGTAGCGCGTGCCCAGTCGCCCATCCCGCGTACCCTCTCTGTGCTCAATGCTCTCCTGGATGCGAGTTCTGAATTTGATGTGTTTGTGGATGGATGGAAGATGATTCTGTCGGAGTGCCTGGGGTTCTGTGAGAAGAATGTGTGAAAGTTGCTGTTTGACATTATTTTTGACATTATGCTTTGATTATTTTTTGACATTGTTTTTATATTTTTATTTTTATTATTCTGTTTTTTCTGTTGTTTGACTAATGTTATTTTTATTGTATTTCTATTGTTTAATATTGTTTGATTGTGTTTAATTAGTGTAATTGGTTACCTTGCCGTTCTAGTTAAGTAAAGTAAAAATAAAAAGTAAAGTAATGAGAAAGTGTTCCATACAGTTAGAGATACTCATATATAGCTTCGGGTACATCTAGTTATCTCAACATAGGTGTATGAGATTTGTTACGTAGTTATACATAATATAGCTTCGTCTAACAAATCGCGCAGTAAAAGAGTTTCGCTTAGCTATTGAACTCTCGCAGTACAAGTGCACCCTTACCCTACTCCGTTTAATCCAAGCTTTGTGACGCCGCCTGCCCTGCCATATGGCTTCTTACAAAAGACCTTTTTGACAAAGATTTGACAAAGCGGGATTTAGCTGCATTTGATGACGATTTTGTGATTTCACGGGACTTTCAATACAACTGGTGTGAAATAACAATCAATTGAACACAAAAGGATATTTAGACATGTTTATTAATAACCCGGGTGCTGATGTGTTGAATAATGTTTACTTTTAAATGGTGGAAGAATAAAATATTGACTTTATGTTTTTTGGTCCGGCTTAAGAATAACATTACACCCAACAGTCACATACGTAGTCATGATCCCACATTAGGATTCCCTGTGTTGTGAGTATCAGGAACTACGAGTACCATGGTACCATAACAAATATTTGTAGATCATACAAACATTTGTCCCGCAGCGGGAATCGAACTCGCAACCTCAAGCATCTCAGCCGGCATCGCGACATCTATTACTACGATATTACCTACGCACCTTTTTACTATTTTTTGAGTTTTTTAGAACTTTTGATCCCTAAACATTTATTGACATTTTAGAATAATTTTCCAATAAACCCACTAATACATCTGATACTTTAATCGCTGGAAACCACTGCGTAGGGCTCCAAACCTCAAATTTACCTCTGAAATAGCATCTTCCATGCCGAAATAAAATAAAACTTGCAATTCTCCAGATTTATATTACACCTTGAAATAATTCACGGGAAAAGTGGTCCGCATTAGTAGATTTGAATGCGCTCTTTGTTGTGCAAGTTGTCCCCTTGGCTACTATCCTTCATAAAGGAACCCTGAAAGTGGAAGAAAATTATTGTTGAAAGCGAGCATGGTTTAGCACGAGAAAGGTTACATTACGAAAACGAGAAAACCTGCTAATTATAATAATACCTATAGCTAAAAACTTTTTTTTTGAGCTCATAATTTTTTGGTCATAACTGAAAGGACTAAATGTTGCAATAGATAAAAGTAGAGTTTTTTACACATTATAAACGTCACAGGACTTCGCGATGTCGGTGGATGGAGGCGGCTCAAGACCGTTCGTCGTGTCATTCTAGAGGGGAGGCTTATGTCCAGCAGTGGACTTTTACAGGCTGATGATGAAAACACCTTAATACCATGTTTAAACCCCATTATTCATAATTATTTACTTAAACCTATTTTAGTTATAAAATATAACTTTTCATTTAAAAAACCGACTTCCGCAAGAGTATTCGACTAAATATTTGGATGAAAAAAAATGATGAAAGAACCATAGTGGTGAAAGGATTATGATACTTTTTGAATGCAAATGCTTGGTTTGTTGCTGAAAATATCAAAATCGCCATTATGTATGCATACAATATTTGAGGAGTTCCCTCAATTCCTCATGGATCCCGTCATCAGAACTGGATTTTGAAAAAAATGGGACCTATCTGGAATTATATCTATTCAAATAAAAAAAGAATTTTCCAAATCGGTTCATAAACGCCGGAGATATGCGGTAACAAACATTAAAAAAAAAATAAAAAAAAATACAACCGAATTGAGAACCTCCTCCTTTTTTGGGAAGTCGGTTAAAAATAGCTTTTGTCTTGTTTTGACATATTATGACATTTTACATCAGAGGGAACAAAACAACAGCTATTTTAACGAAAACAGGTTTAAAAATGATTATGAATAAGGCCCGGAGTTTTAAAAAAATGTAGCCACTTCTGACGTTCTTCTACAAAAATGTGTAAAAACATGGCAATGCACCAACCGGCTGACCAACTATTCTTAAAATAGGAACCATTTATTTACCCAGACTATTTAAAACTACATTTTCACATAACCCGTATCCTCAATAAATTAAAACTGTAATAAATCGCGTGCTCGTCTCATAAACAGTTTGTGAACACTCTGTATGCAGAACCCGTATGAAATTCATGAATTTTGCGAATGGGTGAGACGTTTACAAGTTATTTTAATATTTAATACGTGAGTTGGCTCAGGATATCAAATAACTATTTAGTTTGCTAAAGATGTCAAGCTGTTTCTATTGTTTTTCTTGTGATAAATGGCTCTTACCTACAATATATCTTATTGCGTTGGGCTGTTGGCCCTTACCCGGGACTTGTGGAATGATAGCTTTTCATTTAAAAAACCGACTTCCGCCATTGTATTCGACTAAATACCTGGATGAAAAAAATATATGAAAAAACCATAGTGGTAGTGGGTTATGATACTTTATGAATGCAAATGCTTGATTTGCTACTGAAAATATCAAAATCGCTATACCTATGTATGCCTACAATATTTGAGGAGTTCCCTCAATTCTTCATGGATTCCATCATCAGAACTGGATTCTGACCAATCTGGAAGTATAACTATTCAAATAAAAAAATAATTTTTCAAATCGGTTTATAAACGACGGAGATATGAGGTAACAAACATAAAAAAAAAACAATCGAATTGAGAACCTCCTCCTTTTTTGTGAAGTCGGTTAAAAAAACGTTTTTTTTTTTATTTTATGATTTGTTAACCATATACAATTTTCTAAGAAACTAACGCACCACGGGTCTAGATGTTGACTGATAATGTGTACAAAATTTCATCGAGTTTCAAGAAAATTTAGAAAAAAAAACCCCGATTAGAAGCAAACTTCGTTCGCGAGCAAAAGGACGTAAGCACCCTTTTACTAGCTACTGGTGACCTCCTCTTAAGTTATGATAGCTTCTCTCGCTTTCATCATCACCACATCCTATATAGAAGTACACGCTGGACATAGGTCTTCCGCATAGAATGCCACGTTGAATAGTCTTTGCTCCATAGAGAGCCTTTATACGTCATCCGGTTCATGGGAGCCACTCCAGAACCTTTATTCCCCAACAGTTGTCAGTTCTGCGAACTATATGGCTTGCCCATTGCCAACTGCTAATTCTGAGAGCAATGTCGGTGATCTTGGTTCTTCTACGGATCACCTCATTTCAGATTCTATCACGTAGTGAAACATAGCTCTCTCCATAGTCTGCTGCGCGTTTTTGAGCTTTTGTGTGAAGCCAATAGTTAGCAATCATGTCACAGTGTTGTAAGTACTGGCAACATCACTGATATTCTGACATTACTGACATTACTGACTTTCGTATCGGCGAGAAGATATTCGTAGTTTCCAGAACGCTGCCCATCCGAGTTGGATTCATTAGTTTAGTACCTACTGGTATAGATTCGTTTGGTTATCTTTTTGTATACTCTTAGCATAGTCGTTTTATCGTCAAGCTAGCCACATTTAATGCTGAAAGGGGACCTTCCCCCTTTATAATAAAAGCTCTCTTCAAACGTATTATTGGAATAAATTTCACTTGGACTATCTTTCACACGCAGTATCCCAAATTTAGAATTTATCTGACCCGCACGGGAACCGAAGACGGGACCCTTGGTGCTAGTAAATCACTTTTATGTCACCCCCTAAGCTGAATTTCACGCGGTTACGCTTTTCGATTTAATTTGATATGGTATGAGATCATATTATTAAACCGAAGTAGAAAAAACTGAAAAGTGCGCGCAAAACTCGCGCCTTGAGGGTTCCGATCTTGAGGGGTCAATTCGAAATCGTCACAGCCTTTTTCGAGTTTCAGCAACATCTTCAAATTCTTTTCTGAAAATTCATTTCAGAACTCCAAAAGGTTTGCCTGATCTTGCACTCTGGTCTTGTTTATGACCAATAATATGTCAGCAAATTTGCGTAGAGGGTTCGAAGGTTTCCCATAACGAACCCATAATAATGATAAACTGCAAGAAATATATTTGAACGAAGCTGATAGATAACGTAGTTTCCTATTTTCAGTATTTGCCCTTAAATAGTGAAATAATTTTCAGGAAAATCGTCTGAAACTTGACTCTTAAGAACTTCAGTTTTCTGGTAGATATGTTCAGTCCGGAAAGCTAACATTCTATTAACTAGATAGATAAATCACCACACAAACAATAAACAAGTAATTTTACAATAGAAAGACAATACAAAGGGCGGCATTATCCCTGAGAATCTCTTCCAGGCAATCTAGGTGCCGAACTGTAAATTAAATTCCTTCTTATGAGAAATGTTAAAGCTATGGCTTTAACATTTCTGCTAAAGCTAAAAAAAAACATAAAAAAATATTATGGGCTTAGAGCAATACAGTAAAATTTTATCGCGGGATCTCCCGAAAATTTGGCTATTAGGGATATTTTATACCCCAGTTACGGTGACGTGAGCCACAAATTCTGCACATCGCCAATCCATCTCATCAGACCCCACGGGCTGCTTAGCATACGTATTGCATTTCAGCCATTCCTACCCACATGTATCTTGTTTCAATATATCAGTAGCACCTTTTTACTGACGTAGAATAGAACATGGCTCTTCTCGCGTTCTTTGTGGTAACAAAAAGTCGCAACAACTGTATGTAATTAGTTAGCCCCAAGACAAAACAAAATAAAAGACAATAGGGGAAAATAATTTATTTTCCACTAAGATTAGCGAGCGTCTTTTGTTTTAATGTGTTCTTTCTTGTCCATAATAATAGTGTCTATATAAAAAAGACATCGTCTATTTTTATTGAATTTTAATTTTCTTGTGTGTTTTTGTGTTATATCGTTTAATTTTAGTAGCATTTTTTAACCAATGTACAAGCACAAGTGTATATATATAGTGAAATTAAATAGAAGTGTATTGTGTGACTTTTTACGGAAATTGTCCGCCAAAGTTTTAGTAAAACTGCCACCACTTTACTAAAACATGACTTGACTGAGACTGTGACGACTTGAAAAGAGTGTATACTTTACACTGGCAAATATACAAGAAAAGCGAAGCCAAAAACAAAAAAAAATGTTGAGAAACGATATGCAAGAACGTTTAATATAGGGTTATATTAAAATTATCATGACAGCAATGTTCTGAATGTAGCTCAAAGCAGTTGAACTGCAGGTTCGCAATAACTTATAAGCTAAATTGGTTTGCCCACATTAACAAGGTAAGTTGATGTGGCGACTACTGTTTCTGAATAAAACAATTAATTTTGTTGATTTTAGTTTTTTTTACATCAACATCAGCCTATAGAAAGACATAGACCTCCCTCATAATTATAAGGGAGGCCTATGTCTAGTATCCACATGGAATAGCCATGACCAAAGAAATCCTCCATCCATTTGAAATTACAGGCACATTCTGGCCATCCAAAGGTTGTCTGGAAGAGATCGCTCTTAAGCGATAAGACCGCCCATTATACCTCTGATTTGAAACATTGTATCCTTACTTTTTTTGTTGTTTTTTTGTTTTTGGTGTACAATAAAGTTATAATCTATCTATCACATTAGACTTTTCATCTTTATGTCTCAGCGAATAACCTAATAATAATAATAAATGTTTTATAAACAAAAATAATAAATGAGCATTCATTAAAAACTCAAAATTATTGCGAATCTTATCACGCCAAAACAATAAAATCGTGCTCAAGTAAGTAATCTTAAATCAAGTTAGCCGAACTTTTTATGTAAGTACGTATAATTCAGTGATTCTTCTCACGAACGAAGTAAACAAATTATTCGTCATTTAAAGTCCATTTGCTGAATTATTATTTTTCATAATTAAAGGGAACCTGCTTATGATTTAGTGAGTTAATTTTGTCTGCACGCTGAACATTTTTGCACCTCTCCCGGTGATAAATATTGAAATTAGGGAGCTTACAGCCTTGGATTCAGCCATGTTCATAAAAGAAAACAGTCGGTTTGAATTAAGGGATATTTTAAATCATATTGAAATGTAAAAAATAGATGTTATGTTGTAAAACTTTTTACACCAGGCATTTCTTTGTGTGTCTGGTCAAAGAATAATACCCTCCATCTCCTCCCGTGGATATCATAAAAGTCACTAAGAGATTACACCAGGGGAGGGGCAGCAGCATCTATACTTAGTAGTCAACACCAATCCGCCTGCCAAGCGTGGTGATTATGGCAAATTCAATGGCATGAAGCCCAATGGGGCCTCGTCCAACAGTGGCCGTCTAACGGCTGATGATGATGATGGTGATGATGCCGGGTATTTTACAATCATTTACTTGATTGTAAAAAAACAGTATCTATAATTTTTTGCTCCACCATAAAAAGGTCGGCTTTCGAGCGACTTAGAGGAAAAATGCCGCGGTATTTAGTCACGGCAATCACAAAATATAATTCCAAAAGTTTCTGGTTTAGGCATACTTAAAAAACCATTTTCCTAGGAGCAGAGTTAAGTAGGTATTCTAATTTAAGCGCGTGCGGACAGCGCGTGCCGCACGCCCGCTCACTAAATCATGAGAGAGTAATGGACAGGACTTACGTGCCGGAATGGATTGCAATATGCTTCTGCTGAATACCACGTACTAAGTCGCAAATATTTCAAGATTTTTTATATTAGCACAAAATTCTACAAAATCTGTTCTTGTTTACAATATCTTGAGCAGTATATAGGTATTCTATTTTGAGCGTGGTTGGACAGGGCGTGCCTCACTATGGCCAGGAGTGTAATTTTTGAAAGTTACTGAGTGAATAAATATCATCAAAAAGGCCGCAAACCACAGTTTTTCAGGAGATGTACAGGAGGAGGCACTTGTATTAATATCATAGGTACATATAAAAATTTTAGTCATCAATGAGTTTCAGATGTATAGAAATTTGGAAATCGTGGAATAAACGGTAATTTTATTGACGTTTATACTCGAAGTTTTTCAAAAATCGTACCCCATAGGACCTACGTAATGGACTGCTGGCCTCCTAAGTGCCACATAGCTACTGATGATCATTCTTCTCTGCAAATAATACTGAAACACAACGTCCACTAAAGCGAAGCAAAGCTCTAGCTCAAATGTCTATACTTTCAATGCGAAAACAGCGATAACGTATAATAACACGGGTTTTTTAATTGAAACAGACGTTTATGTGAACCTCTCTGTATTAGGGCCGCGTCAAAAATAAAAGCCTTCGACGCACTGTTGCAGAAAAAAAATCACTAAATTAAAAAAATCGCAGAAAAGAAAATGAAATGCAATCAGCAAAAATTTAAAATTACAGACGTTGTATTTTCAACAGTGAATGTGTTAAAAAAGACGTGTGTTAGAGTAGCAAGGAATTAGGTATACCATACACACAAACTAACTTCTCTCACAGTTTAGACTATAAAATTCTTGAAGTAGCTTTGTAGGTGGGTTATTTACCTACCCGAGAAGCTAGTGATTTGTATTTCCAAGTTTATATGATAAGATTAACCGCGGCGCCAGCTCTACATTCTCCTTGGAATCATATTATATTTGATTTATAATGTCTCCTCAAAATGCCATTTAGATAATAGATATAGCCTGTGGAAAAGATAAGTAACAAAACACAGAATAAAACAATAACCACTTAAAACTAAACAAACAAAGAGATAAAAACAAAAAAAAGGTAAGCACTTACACAAGTAATCATTTCTTACTCAACGCTTCTTCGTTCATATCTCGAATAATTTATCATCTTGTAACAAGAAATTGATATAATGCAAGCAACGGCCGTCAGATCGTCTACATAAATCCCAGGTCTTGTTACATGGTTTTAGCCTTGAGATATATCCCTAATAAACAACAGAAAATAAACCCTATTGAACCAGTAAGTAAAGCATAATATACCATGCAGTTGATATTGTAAGAAAACTCCGTATGGTGCCAAACCCAACGGGAGGCAAGTGTGGTAACTCCTTATTTACATACGTGTTTGTTTTGTAGACACAAATCATATTTTATGCATTTATTTGTCTGGTTATTTATGTAATTTTTCACGTCATGAAGCAGCCAACTTATGACTTATTTGGGAAGGCAAATATTTACAAGAAACAGTATTTCTTGTTAATAGTTTTCGAAATATGTTTGATCTTAGACAAAAACGTAAAAATTGATGTCATCCTATTGTATATTATCTTTGAGATGATAGTAGGAGAGGTAGACGCCCGATTTACATATATACAAGCTAAATATTTTAGGGTAGTTGCTTCTAGAGTTGAAGCAACGCAAACTGTTAAAATCAGATGCACATAATTTGGCCTTAAAACAAGATCCCTTATTATGCAACAGTTTCATAAACTACTATTAATTAATAGTTTCTCATAATAGTAGTTTATGAAACTGTTGCATAATAAGGGTTCTTAAAATGGGAATTTTGTTTGTATTGTTGAATTTTGTATCATACCTACTTGTTTTATTCTGTCTGTAAACAAATACATATTATGTTTTTTAAATTGCTTTTTATTTCCGCCTCATCAAATTAAGTGTGTCGCGCGGAACATCAAGACGCTAAACGTATACTTTACGAGATTACTACTGGTTTATTTTAATAGTAACACTAATAAATATATAAAATCTGGAAACACTGTATCATCACAAAGATCTGTTTTCGCAAAAAGGAACATACGGAACGTATTTCCTGAGGCCCAATTCTCTATTTTTAAAACATTCCAGTCACAGTATAATCTCGTGTCAGTCGCACTGTATCTTATAGTAACTACTACTTAATCTTCGAGTATGCATGCGAAGATTAAGTAATAGTTACTATATAGGTGACAGCTGACAGTGTGACTGAGATGAGATTATACTGCGAATTGAATGTTTTTAAATTAGAGAATTGGGCCTCTGGGTTAATTTTCAAGCTCCCAAATGGTTTATGTCACGTAGTATGCCATCTTTGGACTGGCACGTGCGTTTTGGTTGTCAGCGGGCGATTAAACTGTCACCTACCACCCACCACGGTACTGCACTATGTTATATAGCACTGCATTGGTATCATCAAGGTACATCCATAAGCGTTGCAGGGTTACGCCCAACGCAAACAGAAGTATTCATATAAAAAATAATTCACGCGCCGCTCGAAAAATAAATAATTGAATAATAATCAAATATTTATTTTTCACCAGTTACCAAAGTTGTGTATTATTACAAAACCCTCACACTATTTCAAAGTCTTCGGTTTCATTGTATTGATATTATTTATCTTATTTTTGAAAAATTATTTACCAGAATCTTTCGGTTTAAGATAAGATAAAAACATTTATTTGCTACAAAGTTCGACGGGTTCGACAAAAGGTATAATAGGTATTATAATACAAGAAACTAAATTAGAAACAAAAAAAACAAATTTTAAGAAAGGTAAAATTTGCGTCTGGTTTCTGTATAAATTTTTTTGGATATCCTGTTTTGTAAAATCGGAGTCTACCGTATATAATACAAATAATAAAGCCCAGCATACTTACGGACTTACACAAATTCGTACATAAATCCTGTACGTATACATAGGAATGTATTAATTTATCCCAGTACAGTGCTCTCTCAGCCTGTAAATGTGTCCACAACCACGATACTGTTTCCGTTTTCATCTCCATTTGTATTAATTCACTATTTGTTTCGTATTGAGGAAGTAGTTTAAGGATTTAAGATGTGCTGATTGGTAGATTGCCCGATGTTCCAAAATGGTTTGATCCTTCGTGTAGCTTTGATTTTAAATAATATTGCTCAAAAAGTTAATGGTTTCCTTGTCACCGGTGGATGAATTTGTAGACATGAAAGTACTAAAGATGATATCTTTGCATTTATTTTCTGGAGCCAACTGATACGTACGTTCTTTTGCTTATTTTCTAACCTGCTTATCCATTTTGAACTCAATTCCTTCGTTATTGAGAACTGATTTATCAAAAGAATAATCATAGATAATAATTATTGGCAAAGGGAGCAGGAACTCCTCAAGAATGATACGAGTGCTATATAACTATATAATTTAATATTTGTTTTTTATCTACTTATAATGATTATATCTGTTTTACTTATTATTGTTTACCGTGCATAATTTGACTTATATTACTTTTTATTTATTTATTTTCTTTCATTCTATTTCTTTTTTATGAACTTTATTGTTATTATGTTTTATTTCGTGTTTCATTGTGTCCGTGACTTTTTTGACAAATTTATTATATTGTTTGCAAAATGGCTCCAACGGAAGACCAGCGTAGGTTGTTTACATCCTGCATATGCTGAGTTGGGGCCTTTTTACAACAACATTTTTTTTTTGTTTTTTTTGTTTTGTTTTGTTTTTGTTCTGTTTGCTAAATTCTATATATGTATAATATTGTTGCAAATAAAATTTATTCTTTTCTATTCTATAATCCATTTTAATCAAAGACACAATGACCTACATAGATCACTGACTCGTAATCCCATCCAACAATGTTTCAGCTGATTTCATTATTGTTCACTCAACTGCGACAGGGTTACCACTTTACCAGATATAATATATCGATTTTTCTAAAAATACGCATTGTCTATATACCTAAAACAAATTGACTTACCAAAACAAATAAGCCAGACATGCGTCTCATCTCAAACCAAGTATAATTTAGGGTTCCGAAGTTTACTCAACTCAAGACTAGATATCGCCACTTTATTCCTTGGTTGGAGAACAAAATACCATTCATACCCAAACAATACATATTCTGTGAAAATTTTAACTGGCCAGTTGCCGCGATTTACCTTTGTGACAGAATACAGACAAGCATACAGACGGACGGACGGCTGTTTAGGTTTTAGGTTTAGTAACAGGACTTCGTTTGATACCATTTGGGTTTGGATAAGGAACTCTTAAAAACGGGATAACAGTTGTATGTGTGTGTTTGTGTGTGCGAACAACTGGTACGTCCGTTTAAAATATTATTTATTACCTAAAGAATCATTAAGTTGCCTAAATCTACTGTTTTACTTCTTTTCCGTAACTGACAGAAATGCTGGTCCAAAAATCCTCATCGAGGACAGAAAAAGTTGATATGCGTGGCAACCCTAAACATTCCCCTCTTCCGAAAGTAGGAATTAGGTTACCAAGTCGGTACCATAATATCTTATATCGGGGTTTATGGTACAATTCGGGAAAATAATGTCGTGGTTCGAAAGGAAACTAGCCGTTACTCATCGGTTGTAAAAATTTACTATTGTATCTTTTACACGTTACGATTTATTGGCACTTACTTGGAATGGAGATGGATTTTTTATTTGATATTTTCTTGCTACATGCAAAATGGAGGAAAAGCATGATTAACTACTAAGTAGGTAGAGCTTATCACTATATATAATACATATGACATAATGTATGTATGTAGACATAATGTTGTATTGACAATGCCCTTTTACAGCAGCTAATAATTTTTGACATGTTATTTTAGTTCAAATACGTATTTTAAAGGTATTTACTTTGTTAGACAATGCTTTTTACAGCAGAAACAAAAATTGAAAATCGGTTATTGTGTGTTTTGTTAAAATATAATTAATTACTATATGTGAAATGCTTTGTCTGTTTCTAGCGCCCCTCCAGTTAAGTACCTAGTTACTTACATAACCTACCTAATTTCTAACTATAATGTATGACGTGACCAAGTGTCCTTAATATTTTTGCCTATGTTTTGAATAAATGAGTATGAGTACTACGTATACCTAAATAAAAAACCGATATCTAAAAAATGTGCTTACCGAAAAATTTGGTTTACTATAGGAAGAATTCAATATCAGTAAAATACACTGAAAAAAAAAAGTGTTTGTAGCAATCAAGAACTCGTATACGTTGACAATGTAACTTGTTTCCACCTGAGCCTATCAAGCAGCATGATTGCAGCAACAGTTTTTATATGATAACGGGAACTTTATCGAAGTAATCACAAAACTTTGTTGTGACCATAAAGTACAAACTTAGTCGTTTCAACCAAGATTGGTGAATGCCATACACACGCACACATACGCAATAAGTTGTCTACCATAAACAAGACTATGTGATGACATTTATAATGTTGCTTGGTTGTGTTCATAGAGTATTTCATTCTCTTGTCTTTGGCTTGTTCGCTCTAAGCAGTTAAACTTATTAATTTTATCAAGTAGCTTGTTTGCCTTAACCAAGAACCTAGTAACTTCTACCAAGTAGTTTTGTTGCCCTAGCCAAGACTACGTAGTAACTATTATCAAGTAGCTTGTTTTGCCTAACCAAATCTACATAGTAACTCTTATCAAGTAGCTTGTTTGACCTAACCAAGACTACCAAGTAGCTTTTATCAAGTAGCTTGTTTTGTTTAACCAAGTCTACCTAGTAACTTTTATTAAGTAGATTGTTTGACCTAACCAAGACAACCTAGTAGCTTTTATCAAGTAGCTTATTTTGCCTAACCAAGGCTACCTAGTAACTTGTACCAAGATGCTTGTTTGCTCCGACCATTCAAAATTATTAGACCAATCAAGTGAAACTTGTTTGCTACTATCACATAGATAGGGCATAGGGGCTAGTTCCACATTCGGTATTTTTCACCATAAAAGCAAGTTTATACGACCCTAGTGACTCTTCAGACAAAGAGGTTTTAGGCCCAATCGCTGGGCTTGTATAAAACTGTTTTTAGGGTGAAAAATACCGAAAGTGGAACTAGCCCTATCTGCTAACAGCAAACAAGTTCCAATCGATTGGTCCAATAATCTAAAATGTTTATCGCTCAATAATGTGAAATATTTATTAGATAATGGGTCAACTGTTTCAGTTGTATTTTGTAAATACTTGTATTAAATAAAGTTATATGCTAAATCCGGAACATCATTTTAAAAGAAAACAAAGACATTTAATAAAAAACCAAAACTTTATTATTTAATTAATAAGACTTAATATTTTGTATTCAGCCTTAATTTTAATTGTAGTTTGAATATAATTTTTAATCACAATATCTTAACCTACTAATATTAGAAATGAGAAAGTTTGGATGCATCCATTTGGATGTTCCTCAATCACGCCAAAATTACTGAACAGATTGAGATTAAATTTATGTAGTTTATAACCTAGAATAACAAATACGTTATATGTATTCGCGTGGCATCCAGATAAAAAGTAGTTTAGTAAAACTGCTTTTTAGCCAGAAATGAAACCACGAGAGCGAAGCCGCGGACAGCAGTTAGTAACTTATACATACCTTTATTATTATGGATAGCGAACACTTATACAAACCAAAAATATGCATGTATGTGATGTAACTTTCATTAGCTTGGCAACTTACCTTAACTTTAACAACTGGCTATGGTACATATGTTTTGTTTGTAAAAGTGTCCTCTACTCATACATACAAGGTGGAAAATTGAGCTGGGGCACGGAGGGCAGCTACTAGAAAATATTCTTAGGAGACTAACCTTACGATATACCGGTATAAAATACTATTTATTTTAAACGGGACTACGAATGGTTATATATTTTTTTCCCGACATAAGGACATTAATGTTACAAGGAATTGGAGAAACCAACAAATTGTGGAAATGCACAACGGTTTCTTTTTCTTCGGGTTCATCAACTTCATAAGCAAAAAAATGATCATCAAAACTTATAGTGCGAAATAAAATTCCCTCGAAAATCAGTTCACACGAATCGTACAAATATATACTTTTTACTTTAAAAAAAGTAACCGATACAATATCATCAGTTGTAGAATTCACTAGAATAGTGCCCTCAGTGTAGCGTGTGGTGGATATGGTAGCCCAAGCTACTTCGGTGATAGTCTTGTTGAGCCTTAACTCCATCAGAGATTGTAAGTATCGGACTTTGAAAGTTAGTACACGTTTGGCAGGTCCAGTTTTAAGAACATTACTCAATTTACCCTGGATAAAAATAGCGTTTAAATTCAGTTGATGTTTCATGCTTAACGACAGCGTTATATTTCTGCGATTGCACGAAGCTCTAGCGGCCATTTTAGAAATCCTATGCTTGGCTTCGAACCTCATCGACCATAATGAAACTATAGGACCATATTTTTCAAGTGCAGAATGGTAGTGAATCATATGATGAAACTTTGGTTTTAAGTGAACATTGCTAGCTGACATATATAACTGATTAAGCTCGGCAATAGTGGTCTGCAATAATTCTTCAGTACCTTTAGCAAATGCTGTAGATAAAACGATTTCAAGTACCTTTCTAAGCTGTAGATATAACGCCCAAGTGTCGTCTCCTGTAGGGACTAACTCTCCAACTAGTAACCCAAAGTATCTTAAGAAAGTCAGCATCTCTGATGCTGTGAAACGAACATTCCCTTGAATTAAGTGTTCCATGCTTAAAGAACATGGTTGATTTCTACTATCGGGTCCATACGCAAAACCATGAATTCGTTCATTAAGAACAAACAATGAAAAAACATTAAAATGTCTAATATACCGAAGAAGAACAAAGTTCATCACATACTTGGCAACACCTTCGAGTATGTCATGCATGCAGTCAACACCCACCTGATTAAACAAATCGAAACCTTTCACATCGAGCCAAACACATCTTTCCTTTATGCCGGTTTCTGAAACATTGTTAACAAGCAGATCAGACTCATAATTTGCTGTAGTGCGGAGCAATGTCACATCTTCCCAACATTGAGTTTTCATGTCCTCCTTTCTGATTTTACACATCCTGCACGGGAAATTGGCCGAAAAACTTTCAACGAAGCCTGTCATCGAATGGATGCCTAGATTATCCCCAATAATTAACCCAAGCTCAAAATAAATGGTACCTGTGTAGCCAGGTATATCAAAATGTATACCGGTTTCGCTAAGATAATTACATTCATCAATAACACATCGAAAAATCACCTTGTTACTAAATAATGCTCTATCTGAAGAATGAAACAATAAAGAAAGAAATATATTGTTTAGTACAGAAGAACGACAAGGGGGAAGACAAGGAATGGATACATACACAGCCCCTAATTTATGTTGGCCTGAACGACTACCCAATACATTACCAGTCTCATAATCGTCGAAAAAAAGGAAATACGGAATAACTGTTTTATTTGAGTGGTGTCTTAATCTGCTCTTCCAAAAAGAACCCTGAACAAAATTTTCAACAGCAGCATTTGACTGATCATTAATGAGACTAGTCATGTAGGTCAAAGTATCCGAAAGAACATTTTCCAAAGAAAAAAATTTTTTTAAGACTCTACGTAGAGGAATAAAATGCTGCTTGCATGCAACAGGTACCATTCGTGTTACACCGTCCCGTTTTTGACTGTCGAATCTCTGACCAATTATGACTTCTTCTGGTTCAATGTATGTATCGATTTTATTAAAGTATTGCAACCGTTTGTGTTCAGTATTCAATTTGTTCCAGGATGAAGTGATTAGTGGTACAAGGTGGTTTGTCACAGTATTTACACTGGTAGGAGAAATGGTATTTTCTGCGGATAATAATTCAAGACGATGTTTAACAGCCGGTACCAAAGAACTTGACAAAAACTCTTCAAATCCATTTACTATTGTCTGCACAGCATTTCTAGGCAAAGCTTGATTAGCATAAAGACTTGCTATAAAAATTGACAAAGATTTTTCAACACTAGTTTCAGAAGTAGCTGCCACTAATGTGGAAGCTTCACTAGAAACTTCAGCTTCAACTGAAGAAGACATTTCAAAAGAATCTTTACTAGCAATTGCAGAGACAGCACCATCTATTGGTTGAGTGAGCATCGACTCTCTGGATGAACAAGTAGGATTTTGCTGTAATAGTTGAATTGGCATCATAGAAACTTCTGCAGTATTGATCGACTGACCACTAGCATTATGCTCCCGAAAGAAATGACGCCTAAAGGAGTTGAACAATTGAAATTTCCGACCGCAGTCATCTTCTACGCATACATATACTTTTAGGTCTTTCTTGCTGTGAATACCGCTAAAATGGGCTTTAAGTGCAACAATAGTAAAAAAATCTAATTTACATACAAAACATTTAACCATTTTAACTAGGTTACTTATTGCTAATTATTTATCTCAATTTCAGATTAATTATGCTTACGATACCACTTTGCAATCGCTGAGAAGCGACTCAGCAGCGGTTGATCCTTTATCAAACGGAGACGTGAGTTTATACAGTCCTCGTTGGATAAAGAACCATGTAGCATTCGAGTCAAACGAATATTCCGCATTCAAAGCCCATATAGCTTTGAAGCAGGTATCAACTGCCCCTAAGATATTTGTTCTTTCATATACGGCGTGATTATTCACCACAGCAAAGAATGTGGTAATTTCTGTTAGAGAAGGGCCTACAATCATGCAAAATGGCTGTGATGAAAAACCTTTATCCATAAGTTTCTGTTTTCGCCTTTGTATTGTTTCTTGAATTTCAGTGTTACTTCTTATATGGGTTATAAACGCGTCACATGACTCCACTTTAGTTGGCTTCCAGCTGGCTTTGCATGTCCTTCTTTTATTTGATTGACTCACAGTTGATCGAAGAAGTAGCGGTATAGCCATAAGTGCCACTGTATTTGTGACTTCTTCATCTGGGACTAAAATAAAGAAAATAACATGATTTTAATAAATTGTAGTAGAAAGTTGAATAAAATATATATTTCTTTTTTTTTTAAATAATCATTAATAACTTATTAAAATGCCCACACACTTCTTGTCTACTTTCTATCTAAATAGGAGTTGGAACCCGGAGGTTCAAAGTTTATACTTCGCATAGTCAGAAATTACGTCTATTCCATTTTGTCACCACCGGTGACAAAACGAACAGAATAGAAATAATAAATAGTTTCAGCCTAAGAAATATACAACCTTCAACAACTTTACAAGCTTTACAAACTTCATTATTAATAAATATTAGTGTAATTTATTCACTTACAATCAGCAAGCTGAGCAATGTCCTCAATAAATTGATCTTTGGTCTTCCTTTGCTTTAGCAATTTAAGAAGATTTGTCTTCAACAGTGGGAAGTTTAGGAAAAAATTTTCGGTGTGGTCTGGATGGGCTGCTTTAAAATCATACTCTAACTGCAAAGAAAATAAACAAGTTATAATGAAAAAAATCATTTTTTAAAACAAGCTTTTATAAAGTGTACATCTGACTAATGATGATGATGATTAGTAAGCAGAACCGTGAGCTGGTTAAAATGAGTTTAAAAGCACAGCCAGTCTACTATTAACTATCGAGGAGTTCAGTTGTCCACCTCCCGTCTCCATGATCCCATCAGCTCGCTGTCACCATAGTATTGTATTGTCATCAGAACTTGTCAAGTAAGTATGCAAAATAATCAATCGGACACCGGGAAGTGGGCAAATTTAACTTGCAAGATTTGATTACAGACACAGACTTCGGGAGAGGTAGATAAGATAAGAGCTTGTGGACTGACATTTATCTGGACAGAAGGCTTAGTTATTATTGTGTCCCTTGGCACCCTTTGAGTAAGAAAACCAAAAAATAATGGGCAGTACCTATTTATTTTTTCAACACACCTTGTTCGATAAGTGTTTTATATGCAGCATTGTATTACCCTAAAAACGCTACAATAAGGACCACTTTTCGAAGTGTGTTGAGCTATGCCAAGTGGCAAGTTATGCCACAAGCACTATACCTAGTAGTAATCATATTACCTATGACCAAATGAATATATTGTTGCCACAGCACTAGTTATAGAGTTCTGTTTTTAACCTTAAGGTACAGAACCTCATTAAAAAATAAATAAATAATAAATAAATAAATGCTGGACATTTCACACAACATTAACTAGCCCCAAGCTAAGCCGAGCTTGTGTTATGGGTACTAGATAACTGATATACTTAATACAATAACATTACATAGATAGATATTTTTTATTATACATAGAAAAACCACCCAGAACACCCTGAACAATTATCTGTAGATCGTACAAATATTTGTTCCGAGGCGGGAATCGAACCCGCAACCTCCTGCATCGCAGGCGAACCTTCGCCCGCCGCGCCGCAGAGGTCATCACCATCAAATCAAATCAAACATAAAGTAGGAGTTGTAATCATTAAGCACTTACCAAGCTATAGCCGAGTCTCGTTTTAAGTGCCGGATAATCTTCTACGTATTGCTCAATTGTAGGCCCAGTTTTGCCATGAAGATTTCGGGTTCGGTGTTCACAAGTGTGTTTCCATTTTTCCTCAACTAAATACCATGGATCAGAGGTACACCCAAGCCATGTTAAGTCATCCTCAACAGAATTATCTATTTCACCTGACTTATGGGCATACAGTTCAGGTAATGGCCTTGGTGATGAACAGGAATGTGAACTTGTTGGAGTTGATGACCTGCTCTTCTTTGCATGTGCAGTTAATGAACCGTGCTTTTGAAGGCGTTTCCTAGTGTTGAGGACCTGGTTTACAAGCTTGCCTCTTGCTTGGTGAGTGATACCTTGTGCAGTCTTGCAGGCCGGAATATAATAAGTGGTAGTCCTCTCCCCTGGGAAAAGTTTCTTTATTTCTGTGCACCACCTATAGTAAATTTCACCCCGAACTGATGTGTTTTTATGCTCTTGTAGAATTTTATTTGCTATAGCAGCAGCTAGAATATTTCGTACTCTGTCTCCAGATAGAGAGTCACCTACATAAGCCAGCAGGCCTGCCGTCTCCAAGTTTTCTTTAAGTAGTGTCCACAAGTCCTAAAATATAAATTTGGTTGCAGGTTTACACTCATTATTAAACCTTTAATATTATTATGTACTTAATTATTTCATTTTAAAGCTTTTTTATGATGTGAATTTCTATTTAATATCATAATTATAAAATAATAATGAAGTAGGTACATGCCTAAAGGCTGTGGTGTGTCCGGCTTAAGAATAGACCATCTTTTCCTGTGGAAGTCATAAAAGCTGACTAGGGGATCACACCAGCATCCACCTGAGTTCTCAAAACCAATTCTGCAATCATCAATCCGCCTGCCATACGTGGATGGCAATTCCCCAATTGTATTTAATACGCAAGGCCTCGTCCGGCAGTGGATGTCTAAAGGCTGCTGAGTGCTGATGATGATGCCTAAAGTAAAATTTAAAAATACAGGATAACTTACCCCGTCCTGGACCGATTCGGAACGTGCATGTGAACTTTCTGGCAGTGAGTGCACTGGTATTAGGTTGAAGATATTGCCTCCCACAACAACACTTAACATCACTTTTCACTTCCTCTCCAAAAACTTCCAAAGCTGTGGCCGACAAATCAATGTTCTAAAAGAATAGACAAAAGCATTTTATAGGTACCCAATTAACTGCAAAGGACTCACGCATAATGAACCACCCGGAGTTCAAATGTGGAAAAGGGAGTCCTTTAACATTAACTACAAAAGACAAAATTAACCAAAGGAACAGCTCGCCATTTTCTGAAAAATATTCTGAAGTTACTAGTTTGGCAGCGCGGTAGATAATTGACAGCCTTATGCAATGACTCAAATTTTGCAATATTGTGTTCCCACGGCTAACTTTAGAATATTCATCCAAATATGGCTGTTAGTATATAAGTACGTATGGAAAACAATAGGTACTTTACCTATAACTTAGGTATTATTACCTACTAATAGTGTAGGTAACTTACCAATAAACTTGATTCTGATTCAGGTGGATGTTGACCAACATATTCAGTGAACCATGTCTTCCAGCAACGAAGAAACAGAACTCTTAACCCGACTTTGGGAATTAGTTCCCGAATAACATCAGGTGTCAAGGAGGCCAATGCCTCTAACGAAATAGCATTATCTGCAAGTGTATAATATTAGTATTTTTAGTCGAAGTACTAACCTCAAAACATTGGTTATGAAAATCAAATATTTATGTAGGTAAGTACTCAAAACAAATCAACTGGTAAAATACCCCATGTCGCATAAATAGGGTATTTTACCAAGGTCGCGGTCACCGTCAGCTACACGGCTAAGGTTAGGTGGAGTTACATTTCCTACTTATGTTTTGTGTTAGGCCGGTTACCGGTTTGATCATGTAGCGTCAGCTCAAATAAAAAATACAATCAAATACATTATGAGCATCGGTGGTATTTCGCACATTAGTTTTATTATTTTGTACCTACCAGTAAACGTCTCAGTTAATTGGACAAGACCCCATGCAGTTAGTAGCTCTTTTACTTCCTCCATTGTTTTTTGTTAGAGACAATTCGACATGCAACACACACACTGTAAGCCGAAATATAAGAAAACCATGTAAACCAACGTTCACCACATAATTTGAACATCAAAATAGACGTACCGTATGTAAATCAGAGTCCAATTCAAAAATTAAACAATTAAAAAACCGCCAAACAAAATCTGGATCGTACGTCACACTTTCGTCGGCTTTGGCTTGGCGTTGGTGTGAGGTGTTGCCAACTCAGTTTTTAAAAAGAAGCTAGCTAATTGGCATCCCTGAAAGTGCCAAAAAGCGAATATCTGCACACCTACAACACACTATTTTCGTCATGATTTCATATTAGTAAATAATTGTGAGACTAAAGCCGGGTTTTCACAGTATGAGTGCACTCGGATCGAATGAACTCGTGTGGATGTATACGAGTTATGTTGTATAGAAGTGCACTCGTATTGCGGTTTACACGCAATAGTGCACTCGTAAATGTGATCATTGTGCTAAGGCTTAAATATTACTATCTTACACATTGTAGAACCTACATTATGCCTACTTATTTAAAGTACCTACTGAAGTAGGTATCGTAAATCCGAATGACCTTAATTATTAATGAATAAAATTAATTGATAGAAAAAAGGTTTTGTGTACAAACCGAACCACTTAAGGATCACTCTGGTGTCTGTCTGTCTGTCACAGCTGTATTTTCTCTGAAACTACTGGATGAAACAAAATGAAATTCGGTAGGTACACACACATACAGATTTTGGGGAAACAAACAGAGACGTTTAGTGGAAATAAACGAAATCTGGTTTTTGGGCTTATCTAAGGGGTAAAACGTAAAACAAGAGAATTAATAAAAACATTAAGTAAGTCGCGTGACATATCAAATGAAAGGGTTTGCTATGAGGGTTAGAAATCTTATTTTTGTAATTCTATAGGCATAGTTTAATAATTATAAAAAAATGTACGAAAATGGACCCACCTCTTTTTCCTGAACGACAGAGACTAAAATTTAAAAAAAAATTGAATCTATTGCCTTAGTCCACAGGAACACTTAAAAACAAAAACCCTAAGTCTTTATCAAGAGAAATGGAAACAAAAATTGGAAATGGGAGTTGGTAACACGGATCACTGAAATCAAAGACTCCTAGCGACCGTGATCTATTTGATGAATGCAATCAAGTTATGTGATTGATACGACTATGCTATGTGATTGTTTTAGGCGCGATGTATTGATAGCTGCAATAAAGTTGTGAAATTTATTTGATTGATGCTATCATGACGTATTTGTTATGTATAATCCAGTTGTGTGATAGTTTTGACTTTGCTTACTGTATAAATATGATCAAGTTGAATGATCAATATTATCACGTAATGCCAACTTAATAAGCTTAATCAAGTTTGAATGAGCTAGATTGAAGTCACCAATATGGCTTGATTGACGGAAACAAGGAAGTTGCTCGAGTTTAACATTTTTCAAAATTGTTTGCTTTTACAATGAACATTTGTTCAGATCAACTAAAATAGATGTTTGAGCGTTTAACCATTTGAACCTGTACTGCTGCAACCAAGTGTTACTCGTTGAAAACAATCATGTTGTGATTACTGTAATCAAATTTTCGCCAAACAAGCTAAAAAGCCACTTGATTGGAGACAATTTTTTTCAGTGTATATTCGTATGAGTCACGTTGTGCCGTGGTATGTCCGGCCTCAGAATAGGTCCCTCCATCTCCTCCCGTGGATGTCGTAAAAGCTGGCTGAGAGATTACACTAGGGGATGGGCAGCAGCATCCACCTGAGTACTCAACACGAATACTGCGATCGCCAATCCGCCTGCCAAGCGTGGTGATTATGGCAATTCCCCCCATTGTATTTTTTGGGGAGGCCTCGTCCATCAGTGGATGTCCAAAGGCTGTTGATGATGATGATGATGAACACCCAATAGTCAGTATCAGGAACTACGAGTACCATGGCACCATAACACTCAGACCCGGAACTAATACTTGCAGATCATACAAACATTTGTCTCGCAGCGGGAATCGAATCCGCAACCTCTTGTATTTTATCCGGTTAATCACCCGCCACGCCACAGAGGTCGTCATATGTATTAACTTCATCGAAGCTATATAAAGCCAAACATTCTAAACCTATGCAAGTATTAGTTAAAGTAGCTTTTGGTTTTTTCTCTCTGATGTAAAATGTCATACGTCAAAACAAGACAAAAGATTTTTTAACTATAATAGGTTTAGAGAATGATTATGAAACAGGGGGTATAGCTTTCAATAACTTTCCAACAGATAACTTTTACACACAACAAACACTCGACAAACTCTAAACATTACGTCACAGCACAAACAAAGACATAAATCTAAAACTCCCTTCCTATCGCAGTCGGAAACGCTTCCGGTTTGACCTAGCTGTAATTATTTGAGCTGCGTATTGTCGTGAGAATCTGATACTAAGACCAATGTACACCAATACATAAACAGATGGTTTAACGACTGTTTAGCCTAACCAATTCTTTTCAGCAGATGCTTTCATACATTATCTGTCACATGACCAATGGTTACGGTAAACGCCCGTTTAGTTGTTCGTGAACATGGGCCTAAATTCGTATAAACTATGATATATAACTTCTATCTCACTTTCAATTGGGATTTCGAGAGAAGGGAAAGAGATGACAGTATTCTAAGCGAGCTATGATGGAGTGTGTTGACTGTTGGTCAATAGGAAAAGGAAGGCAGAAACTTTTGATGTGGTATCTCTAGATTTTGTTCACAAATTAATACATTTTGACGGTGTAGGCAGCAATAGGAAACATAAGCAATATGCCCATTGCTAACATTGCCCGCTTCTTGGAAGTAATAATGCCTGAATAGTCTCGACTGTTGTCACACGGCTGGAGAATAAAGTGTTAGTTTTGACAAGTTTAAACGCAGTAAATATGTTATAGCAAGGATTATACCAGGGGATGGCCAGCAGCATCCACCTGAGTAATCACCACCAATAGTGTGTGTTCCTGCTCCTATTGCTTTCTATATGCAAGCCTCGTTCAGCAGTGGACATCTATAGGTTGTTGATGGATTATTGGTTTTCTTTCATTGTTTATTCGTATATAATATGTATTAGTTTATTATGTGAATATATAAGTATTAGGATTATACTTAGGTAGGTATTAGTCAATACTGTTCATAACTTCTTATATATTTTAATTAATTTAGAATACTTCTTAGTTTTGCTTTGTAGGTACACCGCAGTCTATTACAGCGTTGCTCATTTCGTTCCATCCAAAGGTTGCCTGGAAGAGATCGCCCATTGTATTGCCTTTCTTTAGTAATATTACTTGTTTATTGTTTCTGTAGTGATCAATAAAGTGTTAATCTATCTATCTATCTATCTATGGACAAAACCTCCCCCATTAAAATGTAAAGAGGGGATTTGCTATAATCACCACACTTTTTAGGTGGATTGGTGATCGCAGTTTGGTTGGTAAGTCATCAGGTGGATGATGCTGCCCTTGCTCTGGTGTAATCCCTTAATACGGCTTTAACTACATCAACGGGAGGATACGGATGGGTATATTCCCTCGGCATATCGAAGCCTTCCATTAAGAGCACCGATATGAAGAGCATCAACCCATTTGTATTTATTTTGCAAATCATGCAAACATTTTTCCCGTGGGAATCGAACCCGCGCTGCGCCACGAAAGTCATCATTATTATTTTATGTGGGGATGCCTCTAATCAAATCAAATCAAATCAAAATACATTTTATTAATTGAAATCACAAGGATCATTTTGAATCGTCTTATAAACTAAAATTACTCCTGTTCCAACGCGACCACGCCTATAGAATCAGGCAACAAACACGGCTTGCCTTACATAAATGGTCCGTCTTACCACTAGGTGAGAAGCGCCTGTGTGGTGCCTCGGAGAAAGGAGTTGCTGATACATAGTAAATGAGAACTTAAAAACCTTAGGAAGGTAGTCAAAAGTAAATAAACATCAGGTAAAGTATGTAAGACAGCACACGCTACGCTTGTTATATTTATAAATAACAATCTAATGGAAACATGTAAATAGGTAAGTACTACAGATATTGCAAATTTCCATTTTAGCAGTCGAGGGGCAAAGCGTCATCAGGCCACGCGGCTTTATCATTAATACAGTCATCAAGATTGTAATACGCTACACTCTACACTACATGTTCAAGAAACAAGTGCAACGCCGAGATAAACAGGCCTCATCCACGTTTATTCGTACTCCATAAAACCAACAGCTTCTTTATTGACGGTCCGATTAGATGATTATCTAAAATTTATGTTGTCAGCAGTAAGTCCCTTCTATTATATTATATTTAACGGTTAAATACTTAACTGTAACTAATTGCTTTGGCGGTCACGCGCCTTTCAATTTCAATTCAGTGTGAATTGATGTTCATTTAAAAAGCTGACGCTATGATGAGTTGTTTGATCTGTAGTTAAACTATATAGTTAGTGAACAACTGTCACAGTTATCCTATACAATTATGGTAACTACTTATTTATTGCATTTGTATCAATGATTCATAAAGAATCTGCTGAGACACAAGATACAGGCTTTTATGCCTAGTTTAGACCTTACAGCTAACCTCTTATAGAACTTAGGAAATCCTTGTGTTTGGTCCTACCTTAAATTATAATGTAAAGCTTTTATTGGCAATAAACATTATCTTATCTTATCTTATCTTAATCAGCATACTCTCCCAAAGTTGATATTCTGTCCCAAAAGGGGTCTTTCTGCACATGAAGATATTTTGTGATTTCAACATTTTTAAAGATAATTTTGAGATAAAGTTTAAAATGTTTATTTAAATAAGCAACGGGCTTGGCCGTCGGTTTGTCCGGCCTAAGAAAAGACCCCTCCATCTCCTCCCATGGATGTCGTAAAAGTCGATTTAGGGATTATAACAGTGGATGGGCAGCAGCATCCACTTGTGTACTCAACTCAAATACTGCAATCAGCAAGCGATTATGGTAATTCCCCCATTATTTTATGGGGGTAGCCTTGTCCAGCAATGGACCACTCTTAAATTAACTAATCCATCACTAGCCTGTTTACGTCCACTGCGGACGAGACCTCTATTGCATACAATGGGAGGATTTGCCATAATGACCACGCTTGGGAGAGGGATTGGTGATTAGTACTTAGATGGATGCTGCTGCCTATCCCCTGTTCTATTCCCTTTAGTAAAGGCTTTTACCACATCCCCGGGAGGAGAAGAAGGGGTATATTATTAGGCCGGACTGGACACACCACGGCACTAAATACCCAATAAATTAAATATACTCAACTCTAATACAAAAAACTACTAAAATCCGGGTTTTATTTAGACATTTTTAAAGCTAAGAATTAGAATCCCTAAATCCGTGACATTTTATACTGGCCTAGGCAAACATTGTCCATGTTTTGAGTAAGTAATTGACAGTGTCAATAAATGGTTAAACATAAATTAGACAGTTTAAAGCAATTAAACGCCTCTGTGGACTTAGTTAAGTTAAACGTGGAACCTACCCCTATTAACTTGTTAATTCCGTGACATGTTATTTAAATAAGTGGATATGAGTCAGCGAAATGCTAACAATTTGTTTAACATTTGTTAAACAAACATAGTAACAGAACTTGAGATTCATATGTAGAGACTTGTCTGGTAGAGATCGCTATTTAGCGATAAGACCGCCTATTGTTTATATATTATATTTTTTTTGTTAGTTGTTGAATTGTTATGGTTTTGGTGTGCGATTATGTATTTTCTATCTATCTATGTTTAAAGTATTTCAAAGGAATCCCAAAGGAACACGCGCTAACAAGATCTAACGGATCTAACCCATCTGAGTCTACTCAAAGCAGCTGCCGCCAAATTTCTGCGAAGAAGTTTTAGCTTATTGATACTTTGAATATTCTACTGAGAACTCAATGATTTAATATCAAAGTTTAAGCAAAAACAAAAAAAACAATATAGCAAAGAACTACAAAAAGTTATTCAAAAAATCGAATTTTTAATAATGTCCATAGGCTATACTACTTTCCACCAGGTGGGCCGTATGCTAGTTTGCTTGCCTAGTACTTAGTACAAAAAAAATTGCTCTAGAAACAGATTATAACATAACACCCAAGAGTCACATACGAAGTCTTGATCCCACACTAGGACTCCGTGTCGTGGGTAAAATTGTTAGTATTGATAGGTATTAAAAAAATACTTTTTATCACATCATCATCATTATCAGTCTGCAGAAGTCCACTGCTGGACATAGGCCTCTCCCTTAGAATACCACGACGCACGGTCTTGAGCCACTTCCATCCACCGACATCCTGCGAAGTTTATAATGTCTTTAGTCCATCAGTGACGGGCCTTCCTCTACCGCGTCGTCCGGTTTGTGGTCGTCATACGAGAACCTTTTTATGAAGTCGGATAAAATCAATATTTAACTATCTAATAAATCAGTATTAGCCCAAACCTCTTTACAATATTCACAAAAGGCATAAAACTAATCTGTCACATTAAGATCTGCACAACTCTACCGTTAAATGGTTCGTGTTTAGATTATTGGTTTCTAATAGGGTTGCCAAACGTTTAGTGAGCTTTGTACAGTATGTTTCAGAGGAAAATGTCGAGGGTAGAGCGATGCTAAGGAAGAACGAGGAAGGTAGACCCCACCACCATTTGGAATGTAATTAGCCAGGAAGAGAGAGACAGCGTTAAAATCCTAACTCAACCGAATTAAACTCGCCTGAAAAGTACGAGATGGAACTAATCAAATTAAATATTATTTTTCGTCCCTACTCGATCGATTATTTTTTGTTTCGAATTTAAAGTTAATTTAGTAGAGTCACCGACAAATATTTTGGGTCAACTAAATGGTACTAAATCATCTACTGAAATCATGACAGTTTAAAATTTGCTAACTTTAATTGCAATAAAATGGTCACGTAATGTAAAACTTACAGGGAGTAAAAGTTGAGATCGTTTAGATACACTAGAAGTAGGTATGTGTTGTTTTACATACTAATAATAATAATAATATGTTTATTTCAGGCTACATGGGAAATGTACATACTTATACCTATTATTATTTATGATGTTTTTTTTTAAATAACTTTAATTTTATTCAAATTACTTTTCTTTTAAAACTGTTATATCTAAGACTCTTCAGAGTATCTTTTCTTGAATTTTCAGACGAACAAAGTACATTATGGAAAATACTTGACTAACTATTTTGCTTTTTATATGACAACCCTAGTTCCGCTTATATATTCAAAGGGTCCCTTAAGGTCATAAACAGTGCCCTTACATTTAAAACTTAGATTAAAGACTATCCGTCACTAGCAAACATTACGCATTCGCACTTTGCTATAGACGTTTTAATCCTGCTGTTGAAATATGTCCGGGGGTGGGATTCGAACCCGCGACGAGGGACAGTCCAATTCACTGACAACTGGAAGATTAACGCAAGATATCTATGTGTTTTTTATAGACAATGAATAGTTTGGGATTGGGAAGTGTATAGAGTGGTTGATCTTTTCTCTTATGACGCTATTCTTAAAAGACAAGATCAAGAATAGCGTCATAAGAGAAAAGACCAAAGCACAAGATGCCACTAGAAAAATTCTACACCTAAAATGGAAGTGGGCTGGGCATGTGCAACGAATGGCAGAAGACAGGTGGTCCAAAACGGTAACGAATTGGCACCCCTTTGATAAAAAGCGTAGACCAGGCAGACCCCGAAAACGATGGAGTGACGACATCGTCAAAATAGCAGGCTCCACTTGGAGTAGAGAAGCTAGGGACAGAACGAGATGGAGGCAAATGGAGGAGGCTTTTACCGCTCTAGGCGGTCCTTATTTACACATCGAGTCTTGATGTAGCTAAATTAAAAACGAATTTAAATTATAAGTTATTAATAATTAAGAATGTAAGTTAGTAGTTATGTTAGAAATAAGGAAAATAAAGCTTTTTATTTTATTATTTTATTTTATAGAGTGGTTGATACATCTTCATTATCAACCTTTAGACATCCACTGCTGGACGAGGCCTGAGGCCGTAGACAAAGTAACATTCTAATAGCGATGACGCCAGTAGAAAAGTCCAAAATGTATGGGATTGACGTTAGCAATCGATATGTCACGTGGTCTTTTGTATTGAATTACGACTGTAGAAATGGAATCGTTTCGAAGCGAATGCCGCTTGGCTAGGCCCTCTGTCCTATAAAAAATAATTGCCATAAACACCACGCTTGGCAGGCAGATTGGTTACCGTGCCTGCTGTCCTAATACGAGTACTTAAATAGATGCTGCTGCCCATTCCCTAGTGTATCCCTCAGTCAGCTTTTACGACATCCACGGGAGGAAATGGAGAGGTTAATTCTTAGGCCACACAAACCACGGCAAGTATAACGTAAGTAATATGACTTATGAAGCCAGAAACAAAGTAGGTATCATTAACAATAAACAGAAAACAGAAACATTTATGTTTTTAGACTTCCAAAGTATTTTCTGTTTTTGGTACTTTGTAAGTACATCTTCTTCTTTAGCAGCCATTAGACGTCTACTGATGGACGAGGTCTCCCCCCTTAAAATACAATGGGGGGGGGGGAACTGCCATAATCACCATGCTTGGCAGGCAGATTGGTGATTCGCAGTATTGGTGTTGAGTACTCAGGTGGATGTTGCTGCCCATCCCCTGATGTAAATCCCTTAGTTGGCTTTTACGAAGTCTACGGGAGGAGATGGATGGGTCTATTCTAAGGCCAGACACAATACAAAATATTTTTAGAGCAATACAATACGTCGCTTAATTCAGTCTTTTCGCACCTCGACACACCAAAATGATAATTATCACAGTGGTGTCAGCAGCTCACATGCAGCATGAATAGAAGTGTAATCCCTCTCTACCCTCTTGTGAGGGTTACGAAAATTAGACCCCGGGGAGTTAACTGCATCCGACCTGCATATGTGCATTGTACTGCGAATGGAGTTATGCTGTAAGCAGCCAAGAAATATTTGAGAACTCTCTTACATATTGTTATGATTCATCATCACCATCACCAATACCTGTTTATGTCCATGATGATGATGATGCCCTACCTCATGCCACGGGTTCTTTGTTTTTGATCCTGATAGGTACGACCAGCTCACCATACCTCACCTCAGCATGGTGTCGCTAAATGGGCCTAGTTACCAATGTAATACATGGACCAAAGATATGAACTTACCATGTTATGCCATGTCATGTGACGAGCTTTTTGGCGTGTCGGGTGAATAGCCGGCTCAAAAGCAAGAGGTTACGGGTTCGATTCGCACAGCAGGACAAATTATTGCATGATCTGCAAATATTTGTTCCGATCTGTGTGCTGTGGTACCATGATACTCGTAGTTCCTTTGATACCCACCACAAAAATCTTAGTGTGGGATCAGAACTATGAATTACTGTTGGTTGTTGAGTGTTATGTTATGTCTCAGGGTGACCGGCGCAATGCAAGGTCATATAGGACGCGTCCTAGGTGAACGTGACTTAAGAGGTATTGAATTTGTTATGGGCTGGGGCTACCGCTTAACATCAGGTGGGCAAAATGCAAGTTCCGTCATTTACAAAAAAAACATTTTTCTTTATTTACTGCTGAAGTGATTTCTTCTGGTGTCTGTCAAGTGGGTGAGTGATGACACTATACAGTAGGTAACCTACATCTGGGGGCTTATTACGAGTTTTGATAGTTTTCGAAACTATACATATATTATGAAGTTTCGTTTCCTTCCATTCACTTTTAGCGCCCTTAGCAAAAATGAGATTAAAACTACGCTTCTAACTAACGCTGTCAGTAAATGTATGGAAGGAAACGAAATTTCATATAGTTTGGAAAACTATCAAAACTCGTAGGTACTAAGCTCCCTGGTGAGGGTCATCCGTCAGTTTGTCATAATAAATAATTTCTGATCATCTTAAGAAACTTCAAATCACGCTCCATTCAGTTGAACGCTGTCCCAGCACCGCTTCGTTCGCAATGAAGTTATCAAGAAATTCAGAGGGCGCTCAGTGGGGTTTCGTACCTCTGTGCTGGATAAAAAAACGGTAACACGTTACAGAATAGCGTCATTGTCAAGGGGAGAGAGTACATTGGTATAGCACAGAATATAAAAATCATACATTTTAAAAGCAGTTGGCACAGTTTCCATGCACTCCACCTCATCATCATCATCAAGAGCCTTTAGGCGTCCCCTGCTGGACTAGGCCTCCCCATAAACAGATTAAATTTTTCGGATGGTATTATCGGCTCAAAGCGCCGCCGGTAGCGCCCCCTGGTTGGAAATTTTTGGGATATTATAAAATCTTACCCCCTTATTCATAATCATTTTTAAACCTATTTTAGTTAAAATGTGTTTTGTCTTGTTTTGACGTATGACATTTTACATCAGAGAGAAGAAGACAAAAGCTATTTTAACTAAAATAGATTTAAAAAAATTATTACGAATAAGGCCCTTAGTATTTCGCATAAGCATATTAAAATCTAATAACTATGTCCCCATGTATCCCGGAAAATTTTAGGGATTCACGGGATGTTCGCGGTAAAGTGTAGCTCTAGTGTCACTACTGCTTGTATGCGATATTTATTCTGTGCGAATAACGCATAATACAGTTAAAAGTTTAAACCCCTCTATTGACTGAACAATCGCTGGGAGCTATGATAAATGGACCTACACTTACTTGAAGCTCAAAATGATGTATGGTGAGATTGCGTTAAACTAGTCTTTATACTGTGTAGGCCTCTTTTTATCAAACTATGGCTAGCAAAAGGAGGGTTATGATTTTAGCTATCAACAACAATTGTGTTCATCTGTTCTCTCGTAGCTCCAGATTTGGAAAAATGAGGTATTTATGAAGTCGACTCCAACTTAATTGGTAGACGAAGTTGGAGGCTTTTTAAATGAAAAGTTGTTGTTATCTAGCTGAATCAAAGTTTTGGCCTCCGGCTAAAACTATTAGTTGAAGACCATTACTATACAGTAATCGTGAATTTGACGTCCTTCTACAACATTTTTATACTTGTTTTCAGTTTTTGCGTAATCGGGTTTTAGTTTAAAAGCTTTTACGAATCCAAAACACCAATTAAACACGGAGAGAAATTGTTCTGCCATAACTACAAAACTATTTAGTATTTAAAAATTCAACAAAAATGTTGTGGTTAACCACAAACACAAAAAAAAACGAATCACAACAAAACATATACAAAAATACAAATACATATGTAATTTGAATAGACAATCCTACTAATATTATAAACGCGAAAGTTTGTGAGTATGGATGGATGTTTGTTACTCTTTCACGTAAAAACTACTGAATGGATTTGAGTGAAATTTGGAATGGAGATACTTTACGCCCTGGATTAACACATAGGCTACAATCCATCATCATCATCATCATCATCAATTTTCATCATTATTCACGCGGGTGAAACCGTGGGGCGCAACTAGTCCTCTATATATATAAAAATCAATTGCTGTTCGTTTGTCTGGCTAAAACTCGAGAACGGCTGGGCAGATTTATTTGATTATGGTTTTGTTGTGTTCATAATTGTCACGGGAAGGTCTAAATGTACCGGGACCACCGGGAACACCGGGACCATGTGAAAGAAGTCGCGCGCGGGCCGCTAGTATGCTTATAATTTAGTTACTGATAAAACCTGTGACCAAGGGATCTGTTTAAAATAATTATTTTAATTAAGACTTTTTATCTCAGAGGGACGGATAGCAAGTCTATCAGACTCAAAGAACATTGTAAAATGTTCAATCAGAGGCGATCGCTTGTGAGAAAAAGTTCTTGCGTGGAACAAAAGATTGGAAGACTGAAGGCGATGCAGTGGAGCATTTACACTCGGTTTTAATCAATGAAGTTCTGAGGCGAGATATCCACCACAAAGGGAATTATTAAGTCGGGAAAAATCTTCTACTGTAACATTATGGGCTAAGTTAAAAGTGATATTACTAGGGTCCTCTCGTGATCAATGATCTCTTGCCTTTTAAGACTTATAAACCAGCCTATGTCCTAGAACCAAAAGTTTCAATACATGTGACATGTGCTTTAAGAAGCTTAAAGCTTAAAGCTCGTCTTTTACGGAATACGGAACTTGTGACTCTTAAATTTTTTTTTATGCGAAGTTCTTATTATTTTGTACAATCTCACGAAGTTTCGGATCTTGGTAATAATTTTAGTTTTTGTACTTACTTATACAAAAAATCTAAAAGCTTCTATCACAGGCCATATTACAGATAAGCCCTCGATAGGTTGTTAGGTTTTTTTAAGCTATTTTAGAGTATTTCCAAAAAAGAAAACTTCTAATCACAGACGATAGTATCTATAGAAAAATTACCAAAACAAATAGTTATTGATTTAAAAAAAATATAAAAAAACTTTGCATTTCCCCCATGCAGGGGGTAAGGGAATCCTAAACCTCCCCCTGCACTCCCCATCCTCAAATATACATAGTAATATAAGTATATTATACCCTTATATACAAGTCCTTCCCCACCATATATACCTCAAAGAGGTCACTGAGTTGACGCAGGTTGACCCAAAAAGAACCAGTGACACGAAGTATAGAAAAAAACCTGGATTCGAACCCACCACCTTAGGACCAGAAATTAGAGTGGTTTTCCGCACTGTGTTTCCAAAACTCGTCTGCTTTCTTCTTGGCTACTTGGCGCCCCGTCCAGCAAGTCAAAACGTCTTTAAAATCGATAAAGACACTTTCTAACTGTTGATAAAACTTTCCCGTATAGGTTATAATGAAAGTTGCACAAGTTTTAAGGTCGCGACATCAACATATTATAAAAATGCATACGCACTGTTCAGACGGCCCGAGTGAATGTTTGCAACTCGGTCTCATGTCAAAGTAAGTAATGTTGTATTAATTAAAAAAAAAACAAATTATAACAACTTTAATTATAAACTTTATTTCTTGTTCAGTCTCTAGCAGTTTTAAGCGAGCGAAAAGTGAGCGATAATCGCGACACACAATAAAATGTCCCAAGTAAGTGTGATTATTTTGAAATGTTTTAAACTAACAATTTATAAACCTACATAATAAATTGTATATAGTATTGTGAAGGAATCATTAAAACCATTCCAGGTGTTTGGAAGCAATAAAAATATTATGCGTAAATCATAGGAGACTGATTTTTTTTCCAGTGAAAGTAATTAATTAGGTAGGTAATTTAAACAAAAAAATACAATTTATTATTGATTAAGCTAGCACATTATACCTATTATATATGTATATATATCTATTTTAAAGTATTTGGAATATTCGTTTAGGAGAAATAGGCCTTTAAATAGAGGTCTATATAGCAGTTGGGTAACTAAACATATTATTGGACAAGTTCGACAATCGTTCCTGTTCAATAGAATTGCACCTATGCGTGCCAACTATCAGCAATAAGCCTTGAGAGAGCAATAAGTTTACGTGTCGCGGACGTGACATTGAGTGTCCTTGAGAGTTCGGACGTCCATAAAAGTCTGGTCACGGGGCGTCCGATATGACTGTGCACACTGTATAGTATAAGTCGCGTTTCGCGACTTATAGTCGCGTCCCATAATAGACTCCTGACAAGGCACCGTCAGCCGACTATTATTTATTTAGACTGATGTGTAAAATAGACATCAATGGACTGTGCCATAAGTTATCATCATCGGGGTGTCACTCGATCATCCACTATCGATGACACGTGTAAACAGCTTCACAGATATATTAATCTTTATCCAAATCGGCTGTGACTTAGGCAGCTGCACGCAAACTTATTGAATTGCGGGTATCAGTGAGGCAGCGCTTTTGAGTGCATTGAACGAATGTTGGAAAAATTATTGCCTTTGCAACAATGAAATCGGGTGTCGATAGTGGAGAATGCAATAGCGTAGTGATTGCGCTGATATTGCTGCTTCAAAATACAATCGTTGGGAAGCTTCAAAAACAATAATTTTTCATTTAAAAAACCGACTTCCGCCAAAGATTTAAATCTTTGACTTCCGCCATTGTATTCGAATAAATATTTGGATGAAAAAAAAAATATGAAAGAACCATAGTGGTGAAAGCATTATGATACTTTTTGAATGCAAATGCTTGGTTTGTTGCTGAAAATATCAAAATCGCCATATGTATGCCTACAATATTTGAGGAGTTCCCTCAATTCCTCATGGATTCCATCATCAGAACTGGATTCTGAAAAAAATGGGACCAATCTGGAAGTATATCTATTCAAATAAAATAAGAATTTTCCAAATCGGTTCATAAACGCCGGAGATATGAGGTAACAACCGAATTGAGAACCTCCTCCTTTTTTCGGAAGTCTGTTAAAAATATTGGTTTGTCTAGTCTTTTGTGAAATAATAGTATTCGCCACGTGGCTTTGCTTGCGTGGAACTGTTAGGTATAATATGAAGGTCAAAATTGATCTCTGTTCCTTTCTTCTTTTTTATGTATTTTAATAATTTTATTCAGGTTAGCGTGTATTTTGATGAGTCTGGTGTTGCAGGCGTTCATAGTCTACGGTAACTGTTCTACTTTCCATCAGGTGGGCCGTATGATTGTTTGCTTGCCTGTAGTATAAAAAAAACAATGACGACGATGCTATGCTTCACCCAAGTAGTCGGGCAAAAAACCAACAAGAATTGATTTAAAGTTTTAAAAAGAATACCAAGCCTGTATATAGTGGTTTAAAGCATTTTAAATATGAAATAATAATAAAAAGTTGTCATATAACGGAGAAAATACCAATAAACACAAATGAAAAGTGACAGTATTTTGAAATCAGGTTACATTTTGGGAAAGGGGTATTATGAATATAAAAGCCTTAGAATAAATAAAAGCCATTTAAAAGCTACCTACAACTCGTACAAGTAACCTAGTAGTAAGTCCTACGACGCTTGACGTTTCTAAATATCACGAGAATGGGTACTTCACGTGAAACTTGTGTAAACAAAATAAAATTACCAAGCAACTTGCAAAAGTTTACGTAAATGAGATAAACAAAGTAGAGTGTCAATTTCGAGTTTAAAGAAAACACGGGCAAAGTAATAAAACTCTATGAAATAAGAATTTCGTCGGGGGAAATGATCTCCAAGAGTTCGTACAAGTTAAATTACTTCGTTGATGAAGCCGAGATAAAGAACAGCTGATTTAGTTCAGTCAATGTTATAGTCATTCCTATACACATTCATTATGGACAAATTTATTTTGGCACGTAGGTAACCCGTCGTACTAGGTATTTTGGTACATGACGAAATTGCAATCATGAAGTTGCCCAACAGTAGCAGTTGCGGTTTTTTTTAATAATAACCTAATAAAAAATAACTTTTCATTTAAAAAACCGACTTCCGCCATTTTATTCGACAAAATATTTGGATGAAAAAAAAATGATGAAAGAACCATAGTGGTGAAAGGATTATTATACTTTTTGAATGCAAATGCTTGGTTTGTTGCTGAAAATATCAAAATCGCCATATGTATGCCTACAAAATTTGAGGAGTTCCCTCAATTCCTCATGGATCCCATCATCAGAACTGCGTTCTGCATTCTTCCTCCTTTTTTGGGAAGTCGGTTAAAAAGTAGAGTTTAGTCGAGGTTTTGTTTTATGAGAATTTATGTAAAACCTAAGTATTTTGTTCCTGACTAGGATCGTCCCTTGGTACATGTAGTCAATTCCATCATCATCATCAGTGCAGCCTTTAGACGTCTACTGCTGGACGAGGCCTCCCCATGAAATACATTGGGACGAATTGCCATAATCACCACGCTTGGTAGGCGGATTGGAAATCGCAGTATTCGTGTTGAGTACTCAAGTGGATGCTACAGCCCATCCCCAGGTGTAATCCCTTAGTCATTTTGTACAACATTCACGAGAGGAGATGAAGGGATGTATATTCTTAGGCCGGATACACCATGGCATCCAATAATAGATTTCATTAATACATTCTTAGAGACAAAAGCTTGGTATGTATAGAGTCAGCCATTCTGTGATATCATCATCATCATCATCATCAGCCTGTAAAAGTCTACTGCTGGACATAGGTCTCCCCATATAATGCCATGACGAACTGTCTTGAGCCGCCCCCATTCAACGACTTCCTGCTACCTTTATACTGTTTTTATTCCATCGAGAGAGGGGCCTTCCTCTACTGGGACGTCCAGTTTGTGTTCGCCACTCGAGAACCATTATTCCCCAGCGGTTGTCAGTTCTGCGAGTTATATGATCTGCCCATTGCCACTTCAACTTGCTAATTTTGAGAGCTATGTCGTAAATCTTGGTTATTCATAAGGATTTTCTCATGTCAGATTCTACCACGTAATGAAACTACGAGCATAGCCCTCTACATAGCCCACTGGACTTTGAGGTTGTGTATTAAGTAACCACATCTCAGTGCCGTATGTCATCACTGGACTTACGTCTTGAAGCTCAGCGAGATTCTGTGACAAGTGTTCTTAAATTTCAGTGTAAGCATGCTCCATACAAATATGCATATATGTATGGAGTACACAAGCTGTTCTCATAGGCCTGTGACCGGATTCATACACTTTATCGTATTTTTTTCCGCGACCCACTTTGTTGCAAGTTGTATTTGGCAATTTAGTTGAAAGCGAAATATGAAGTCTCGTAAATAAGCTTTTAGAAGTTGCAAGAGAAGAATTTGAAATACCTTGTAAATACTATTTTAATTATTTCATAGAAGAGTCAAGGGCACCGACATAGCTCTCGGAATAAGCAGCAAAGAAGGCTTGCAGAACCAACAACCGTTGGGACAAAGGTTCTCGAGTAACGACCAAGAAAAGGAAAATGTAGAACACCCTCCACTTGATGGACCGATAACGGTACGAACTATTGCCGTACAAATTCAATAGCTTCGTCTTTTTTAGTTTCATAATCATTATTTCATTCTTAAAGTAAGTACTTATTACTATTCTGCTTAGCCACACGACATTACAAATTAAGACTATGCAATAAACATTTTTTTAAATCTTTTATTTAATAGCGTTATGTTGCCGCAGTCTGCAACACAACAAATGCTGAGCTGGACGCCAATTTGTGTCAGAAACATAACATAACATGTGTCAGTGGTGCGTGACTGGCATTTCGGGCCTATTTCCTTCCTTTCTTTCTTTCAATATTTATTTTAATAACTTTTAATAAAATTATAGCCATTTTTAATCACGCCGCAGAGTGTTGTTATCAGTAGAATCACATTACCAGAACAAATTAAACCATGTTACCCTGTTTTAGCCTCCCGTAATCCCCTTGTTGGTTTAGATCGAACGGGAGCCATTACTGTGTTGTGAATTAGCGTTGCACGGTCACGTATTGGCTATGAAAATAACACCATGGGCTATGGGAGCCTAAGTTGTTGCAAATTTATTACAATAATAAATGCCTAACTTAATAATTATTGTGTAACAGATAAAGTAGTCGTACAAATATATATACCCACCCCAACCAACGTATTTTAAGTTAAATAACTATCACTATAGAAACGGGATATTTACCATGATTTGTAGCTCATTCCAATGGTTTGAGCCAGATTCTATGAGGTGTTCCGCTATGGCTGACTTCTGTGTGTCGACGTTTTCGAACAGAAGTGAGTTTGAGAAGACAGCCATAGTGGAACACCTCATAGAATCTGGCTCAAACCATTGGATTGAGCTATACAATCCACAGCTAATCTCAACAGAGCGGCATTACATACCAAGACTGGTGCAAGAGGCAATTGAGATTGCTACACACAGGAATTTCAATAGAGAAGATGGTTTTCAATTGTCTGGAGTCTGGAATCCTGTGGTGAGAATGTGTAGGAATCGGAAAAATTGTGTGGTACCAGTTGCTCGTCAGGATACCGTTAGTGTGGTGTCTCGAGATGGAGTTAAGTGTGACAATGAAACTGATGGTAGGGCTGTTCGTAATAGAAGAGTGATAAAGAGGGTAGATCGTTACGGCTACCAATAACAATAAAAATCTATTCGCAAAGACTTCAGTTTACCCGTGATAATGGCGTATGAAACTGTGCCGCAATATCGGGAATCAATAAAGCTCAAAAATCATGGTAAATATCCCGTTTCTAGTTATAATTATGTTAATAACCATGATAGTTTAAAAAGTTTAAGTTAAATGTTGTAACACACCATTAGGTATATTCTTCTGCTTTATCAGCCTGTTTATGTCCACTGCTGGGCGAAGCATTTGCTAATATTACCACGCTTAGCCGCCAATTGGTGGTCGTATGTATTGGTGTCGAGTACACAGGTGGATGCTGCTGCCATCCTGTTGTAATCCCTAAGTCGGCTTTTCGACATCCATGGGAGGAGACAAAGGGTCTATCCTCAGGCCGGACACACCATAGAGACTACTATGGCTTCTCCATAGCTTATTAATATTAACACGATACATTTATGATATATAAATTAAAATAATCATCATCATCATCCGTCTGTAGAAGCCCACCGCTGGACATAGGCCTCCCCACTAGAATGCCACAACGCACGGTCTTGAGCCGCCTCCATCCACCAACTTCCTGCAACGTTTATTTTGTTCTTACGTACGTTCTTTAGTGAAGGGCCTCCCTCTACCGCGTCGTCCAGTTTAATAAATATTATTAAAAAAATACAATTATTTACAATGTTTTCATTTAGCAACACCTATTTTGATCTCAAAAGCAGCCACCCCATAGTGATTATAGACCATGTAGTATCGACAGTCGATAATAAGGGTGGCGTATTGTTTCGGAAGCTGGGGGGTGGTGTAATAAGAGAATTTTGAGGGTGACATCTCAATTTGCAACGGTCATGTCACAAATGCACATTATTCGGAATTGCCGAATTCCTTTGGGCGTAATTTTGCTATTGAATTATACTTTAATAATGATGATCGAATTTGTTGTTGCTAATTTGATTTCATAAAATTTTAACTAACTAACGGTTTTTGGAAGTGGAAATAAATCAATACACTTAAAATATATTATATACTTCAAAAGTATTATAAATTGTGTTCCTTTCCGAGACCTGCGTAATGAATAAGGTACATATTTCTTTAATAACTTCAAAAGGAGGAGGAAATGGAGCCTTTGTTGCCCATGGTCCCTGTGATAGTCCCTGGAAGGTACCACGGGAGGAGGTTCTCAATTCGGTTGTATTTTTAGCATAATAAACATTTAATTAGCATGCAATAGCACACGTTTTAATCCATTTCAACAACAGTTTAACCGTCTGTCTTCCATCCACCATAACAATAACATTTTTTATTCTACTTGCAGAAGGACCTCTTACTGTTTGGTTAATACAGCCCCAGTAGGTTTGGGTTAAGCTTGTTTTCAAAAATAAATGACGTGAAATAATAATATTATTAGTCGTTTCAGTATGGACTAAAAGCGAAGTGCCTCGTCCAGACGAGAGCATTCATCTCTTAGGCTGGATCTCGTAATAGTTATTTCCAACTTATCATAATGTATTGTCATTTCCATTTTCTGCTCCCTATAACGTTCTGCAATCTATGATTGTTGCTGCGAGGAAACATTAATTATCTTGTGATGATATAAAATCTACGAGGATCGAGTTGAACTAAAGTTGTTTTGCCCCAGATATCAGAATAAAATACACAAACATTTGCATTTAAATTACAATCCTTGATTAGGATTATGCCCGAATGTAGCCCAGAGCTGTTCGATGGGATTGCTTTTACCGAATTTGGCCCATGCTTCGACGGTATCCTATATAAACAAAGGTCCAATCGATACGACATAATGATCTTGCTAGTGATGTGCCTTTAGGTATATCAACGGAAAATACATTCTGTCAAGGTCCACAAGAACCAGCCAGCTTAGACAAACGGCATTCGCTTCGAAGCGATTCTATTTCTACAGTCGTAATACAATACAAAAGACCACGTGACATATCGATAGCTTACGTCAATCTTATACATTTTGGACTTTTCTACTAGCGTCATCGATATTAGAATGTTACTTTGTCTACGGCATCTGTTATTTGTTATTTCTTGGTTTTAAAGAGTTTTATATTTGAATCTCGCCTAGGTTTGAGGATTTTCAAAGAACCTATAACTTGTTCATATTTGCCTTCAGCCCTTTGCCCTACAAAGATAACTTTTATCCTAATATCAATTTGAGGCTAATGGTATTGTTAAAGTGCAATATCATGAACCTTAGAAGTCCACTGCTGGACATAGGCCTCCCCCCTAGAATGCCACGACAAACGGTCTTGAGCCTCCTCCATCCACAGACTTTCTGCGGTCTTTATAACATCTTTAGTCCATCGAGAGGGCGTCGTCCGGTTTGTGGTTGCACTCAAGAAACTTTATCCCCCGACGGTTGTCAGTTCTGCGAGCTCTATGACCTGCCTATTGCCATTTCAACCTGATAATTCTTCACTAATTTTTCACTTGTAGTCCAGAAATAATAAATATTACGTGAACGCAGCAAACTTCATGTTCAGCTACTCATGTTCATTAATCAATTCATACCATGCGTTTCGCGAATGTCTTAAAGTTTTTGGCACTTGATTATGCCGGTTCCCAAGTTACGGATACATCCGTATTTACAATCGGTCACATCACTAGTCCCTACGCCTAAATACAATCGATGGAACGGCCAGCAATAATGTCCTACTTATTGAGGGTCACAATTTGACATTAGCGACACGTGATGGTGCATTCGAGATTGGTTTCCGAATTTGCTAATAAAATGTAGATTGCATTCATGTTTGTTTTATGTGCATACTGCAACAGCGGTTAATACCTGCGCATTATAGTTTATTTGCTGAACACTCGTGTTGATCACAAGTGTTGAGAGGCTTATCTACAAAATTATTAAAACCGGGTTTTTTTGCTTTTATGATTGTTCATGCCCTATATAGTTACAATATTAGCGTTGTTTATTCTATTCTAATTCTTTTTGTTTCGTCACATATATAAATAAACTATTTCTATTTATAATTCTCAGAGTTCGTCTAATACGATCTAGATACATTAAGTTGCTTTGTAGAGTTTTTCAACCAGTTGCTAACACAATCTCTCCAAAATAACATGTCTCGTTTAAGAGCTTTCTATTGTTGCCACATTCCAACTCTTCCGAGCCACGGAATAAATAACTTCAAGCAAGTCATTAGAACTAATCCTCAGGCAATTAATCAGTATCACGCAAGTTCAGAAATAAGTTCAACTATTTTGTTTACAAACCACTTAATTAAGCAAAGCGTCGACAAAGTTGTAGAGATTAGCGCGCACGCGATGCCAATAAACTAAACAAATTATTGACGTATGGAAACGAAAATGTTTTGATAAGAACTGAAAGCATTGACTATGGTCTCCTAAAACGCGGTTATATAAAAATAAAAAGTATTAAAAATAAAACAACAAAAATGTACATGAAATGACATAAATATTCATGTGAAATAAATAAACACATTCATCACACTGGAGTTTCTTCAAAAAGTATCAGATTTTGTCAACATTTTGAATATTTCGGGGGGGGGGAGGGCAAAACCTCCCTCCTGGCTACGCCCATGACCCTGACCCAGCGAGAAGGCGACACAGTAGATCAACACGGAGATGACGAGACGATATTAATAAGATTCTAGCTGACTAGACCGACATAGCACAGAATCGTGATGTCTGGAAAGGTAGGCCTTTGCCCAGTAGTGGACCAGAAAAAGCTCAAAATATAAAATATTTAGAATAAAAAAGGCCATCAAGTTAGTGTTATGAAATATGTTAGCAGATTTGGGATACACCTTATTTTAAGAGAGGTTGGTGATGGATCAAGTATCTCATTATTTTATAATAATTCAACTTTCATACATTACTAACTACTATTACCTATCATTACATTTCATTTCATTTCATTAGACCTGTGAAAAAGCATTCGACTGTTGGGTAAAAAACCAACCAAAGCTCAGAAGCCAATGTTAGCACTCGTACGAAAACAGTAATTAACTCACACCAATTATTCATTTCATTACCACCCTTCGTGACCATGTCTCAGACTCATACGTCTCTCAGACTCATACGTCTCTCAGACTTACGTCTCAGATTTACACGTCTTTGAGACAACATTATTTATCCACTCGGCACAATGACATGGTGAACAACTGCAACGGCGGTGTAAACTTGCGGGAGTGAGCGAATAAATCAACTAAGTATTTGGCGCGAAATGTTGGTTTAGGTATTCTTTTTAGATACAGGATGATTGTTGTAAATTTAGTAACAGTCGCCTAAGTCAAGCGTTTATCGAAATAGGATTAAGATTGTCGTCATCCTCTATTATGTTTATCTATAATTATGGCACCAGTGAGTATTAGTAGTAAGCTCCTTGTGAGGGTTTTTTCCGGGGAAGTAATCCCACCATATAGAGATACCTGTTTCTGCCACCAAGCGTATAGGTGTTCGCATCGCTTTTAATTTTGTTTTGAGGAATTTTGTTGCACGTGTGATGTTTGACACGAAAAGACAGGATATTTACAATTCGACTAAATACGTAGTAGGTACTAAAAAGCTTTCTAATCTTTCTTTCTCTTCCAAAAGGGATGACGTGAAGTTCTTGGCAAAAGTTTTTGTTGTAGGTAGTTGAAAGTGACTTTCGGCTACCATAATAATAATTGACCACCATTCCATTCGGAAAGTGAATGTAGCAGCGATATCGTGATCATTATTCTGAACGTCCTGTATCACCATTCCAACATGCGCGTGCGCCGCCGGCTGCGATATCGTTAGCGACGCGGCTGGCGGCCGGCGCCAGCACTGGCGCGAGACTGTCACCTCGTAATTTACACCTACGAGAAAAAACAATATTAGCTTGGAAATGTCGTTTATGTCGTTATGGGAATGGTGACGAATTTAGCTTAGTTCGAAGAAGAAAGCAATTGATTAAAGTTGATTAAAGAAAAGTCGTAAAAAGGGTAGAAATGAATTTTCGCATTATGAATGGACTAAAGACATTATAAAGGTTGCAGGATTAAGGACCATTACATAAAGACCACCAGACTAACGTATAGGGCGTATAAACAAGTAGTATTTACATTATGTACAAAAAACTGCTGACCTAGCTGCTTCTTTCGCAATTTCGAACCTCAACACAAAGAAATAATTTACGGAAATTGTGTCTATATACGCTTTATCACGCCCGTAATTAGAATTTCACCGCTTCTTGAGAATACTTAATTTTCATCATCACCAAATAATACAAGTACTTATACACTGCTAGACATACCTAGGCCTTTTCCTAACAGGCTTAAGCCGAATCAATCTATCGACTTCCTGCGACCTTTTAAAAAAATTTTGGGCCATCGCAAGGGCGCCTTCCTACACTGCCTCGTCTGGTTCGTGGACGCCACTCGAGAACCTTTATTCGCCAACGGTTAACTTGGCGTAACCAAGCTAGAATATTCGAGAATCTATTACCTTTCCAGGAATGTGCTGGTTTTCCATCACCATAATCAGAATTCAGATACAAAACATGGCCACCGTCCAAGACCAATATCAATTAAGCCACTTTCAATCCAGACATGCAAATAAAGACAAGACAGTGGCAAATACGGTGTATTTCTAATTACGGATATTACAGTCGCACATGTTGCTGCCATCAGACTTTACAATTCGCATCGTTGAACGGTTTAATTACATACATTACAATTTAAATGAAAACGTACATTTATCAAAACAGAGGCCCTACTAATGTACCTAATGAATGGTAATCTTACGAGCTTGGTTGTGTAAGTACTGATCATTATCATCAGCCTGTACAAGTCCAATGCGGGACATAGGCCTCCCCTCTAGTATGACACGACGAATGGTCTTAGCCGCCTCCAGCCACCGACTTTCTGCGTACGTTTATAATGTCTTCAGTTCATCGAGAGGAGGGCCTTCCTGTACTGTGTCGTCCGGTTTGACATACTGATATGTATACACTTGAATGAATGGCAAATTAAGTATCAGACTGTGTTAGTGATTAAAGGCTTATAGGATAAAAACAATTTAGGGCTAAAGTAATAGGCTTTAAGCTTACCTGTTAGAAAATGCAAGGCATTAGCGTGTTCTTACTAATACCCAACGATAGTAGTTGTAAGAGTTATTTTGGCAATTTTTTTAATGTATTTATTTATGTACATATAGTTTTAGAGGCCGTGGTTTGTCTGCAGAATAGACCTCTCCATCGCATCTCGTGGATGTTGTAAAATCCAACTAACAGATAACACCAGGGGACGGGCCGCAGTCACCCGAGTACTCAACACAAATACTGCGATCACCAATCCGCCTGCATGGTTATGATGGAAATTTCTCCCATTGTATTTTATGGGGGAGGCCTCGTCCTGCTGTGGACGTCTAAAGACTGATGATGATGATCATGATGGCGACCTCTGTGGCGTGGCGGGCGAAGGTTCGCCTGCGACGTAGAAGGTGGCGTGTTCGATTCCCGCCTCGGAACAAATATTTGTACGATCTGCAGATATTTGTTCAGGGTGTTCTGGGTATTTTCTATGCACAATAAAAAAAAAACTATGTAATGTATTGGATTAAGTATATCAGTTATCTAGTACCCATAACACAAGCTCTGCTTAACTTGGGGCTAGATAATGTTGTGTGTAATGTCTAGCATTTATTTATTTATTTATTATTTGATGATGATTACCTAAAACTACTCTTAGCTGCTTAGAGAGCTTAGCTAGTTTTAAGACAAAAGTAAATACATTTCACAAGTCGATCGCTTCAGTGGACCCATGGTAGGGGTACTGAAAATGTATCGCTGTAATATCTATTATAAGCACTATTAAATGAATTGCCCCAAGACTGCTTTGTGCTGCTATAAATTAAGTCGATTTTATTGTCCAGTTACCGATGTAAAATGAACGTTATTTTTACTTATCGTAATTTTATCGCGATGATGGGATAAAATGCTTCGTCATTTAATTTATTTGGTAGTTAAATGCATTTTGTTGTGTAGATAACGCCATCTGTATCATTTACGTTATAATTAAAAAATAAAAGTCTTATTAAGTTGAAGCCCGTTACAATAGAATAGTGGATTTGGCTTTCTTCTACAACATTTTATTACTTTGTGTTCAGCTTTTGCGTACTGTTTTTTTATTATACTTTTTTTTAGTGGAGTTTTTAATATTAGTGTGGTACATTTTTTGGAATATACTCATCAAGATCTTTTTTGTGATAAGTACCAAATTAATTTTATTAATATGAATTATTTTTCTTTCGAGGTTGAAATACTGCGTAATATATTTCCGCCATATTTAACTAAGTATATATAGCTTTTGACATTGGAAGTAATAAGTACTACGGTTGTAGGTACGTAGGTAGTATTTACAGGTATTTACTTATTACTTCCATGCCTTTGACACGAGCAACGTCAAGACGCTTCAATGATACCTTATTTGTCAAAATCTGACAAGTGTTTTCAGAGCTATGGGGACAGATTTGCTTCATAGTACAGTCAAATTAGGTGATTTTTTGCAAAAGTGTGGAACTAATTAGATGTAGTCATGAAAACTTTTCTAATTGTTTTGTATGGCTTAAAAATCACCTCTAATAAAAAGCATCAGTAATTTCACCCTCAGGAACAGGGTGAAATAGGGTGAAAAACCTTAAAATATCCGTAACTTAATGGCGGAAATAGAAGTAGTCGGTGCAATTTGGCATAGACTTTGAACCGTTATGATCTACATTTGCACCAAGTATTTTTTAAATCCGACATACGGAACATACAAAAAAAAATCGTTTACAAAAAAAACTTTTTGTGGTTATTACGGCTCCGGGAAAATTAAGGTAGTCGGTGCAAATTGATAGACTTATCAGAAAAATGCTCGAAATACATTACCAGGTTTTCACCATGGTGCGTCTCACGGAAGGCACTTTTCCATATTTTATTGTCGCTCTACTTCGGGGAAAATTAATGTAGGTCTGGAAATTGACTTAAACTTATTCATTTAATTAGTACTACATCCGCCGGAAGTTTTATACTGGTTTTTTTTTACGGAAGATGCATTTGTTCAACACTGTGTTCCCTACATGCACGTGGTTTTTATTAAAATCATAATGCACTAAAACAGTCTCTCTATACGTAATTTAACTTGCATCAAGTAATTTCTTCCTATTTTAAAATTTACGGCCTTTTTAAGTTTGTACCTAATATTTAAAAGGGTTCCGTAAGCGCCAGAAACGGTGCAAACCTAGGATAAGCTTCTTTTCGTGTCTAACGTTTACATAAGAATCCACGACTACACGACTTAGGTCCACACTTTTTGCTAATTTGCCTGTACTATCAGTCTTTATTCTAAGGGACAGATGAACAAAGTTACCTACATACAGACTTTTTCTGCTCTTTCGAAGGGAGACGTCGTCCTTTTTTATTTTATTTCAATTTCTAGTGTTTTTTTGAGGTATATCGTGTAATTTTGGTTGCATTTTAACCGGTGTAGCTTATAAAGAGCACATGGTAGTGAATTTAAATAAAATAAGTGTATTGAGTGTTTTTTCGAAGGGGTGGAACTTGTCCAGGAACATTCTAGTAAACTGCCATCGATTTACTAGAACATGACATGACAGAAGACTTGACGACTAGATATTGTTTGTAATCTATGCTACTTGACATTGGCAATATTGAAAAAGTCCTCCATGCCATTTAAAAAAAAAGAAAAAAAAAGTTACATACACACATTGAATGCTGAAATCATAGCCCTGTTTTTGTCTTACCATAGTCGGGTAAAAAATAAAACCAACCATAAGTAAGTCAAACGCTGAGGACTGATACCTATAAATCCAGGGTTTTCTCAGTATTACGGCTGGCATAATGTTACCATGAATGGATAATTAAATTACGGTCGTAAATGGCAAAGATTCTAAATCAAATGGCCAGTCGTTAAATTATAATTGATTCATAATCTGCGCTCGATTTGAAACCTTGGGCAATTAATATTAAATAATCAAATTACGCATTGGCTGATTTATAAATTTACAAGACAATTTAATTTGATTATTAATATTTTGGTAATTTTATTTAATTTGAATTTGATTACTAAACAATAATACTTTTGTGTTTTGTTCGTATTCATTGTTTTGTACTGCTTAATTTTACCTCATACGCTGCTTTTAGATAATCCTGTTTTTTTACGTCTACCTACATCTCAACTGCACTACGTTGTTGACGTACTACTTTTGAATAACTTGTAACGTATTCTTCTATATTATTATTATTTTTGTATATATTTCATAATCGTTATTTCATTCTTAAATTAAATATAATATATTATATAGTTGTGAAGCAGACATCCGTGTTTTCACCTGTATGGTTTCAGCGGAAGATCAGCGTTGTGTTGCCACAACACAACAGGACGCCAATTTGTGCCAGTGTATGACTGGTAGGTATTGAGAGGCACACTATTTTTATTAATGTAATGCTTGTCTTCTGCGTATTTTTAATAATCTTTGTTAATCTCTGTTGGTATGTGTGTCTTTTTCCCGTGTCATTCTTTTTTGGCATTTTTTTTGGCACAAATAAATGCTTTTTCTTTCTTTCTTTCTTTCTTTTATTATCTGGTAAACGTCCAGTGTATCCCTATAAAATGGATTTTCAGGCGGATTGATGGTCGCATTATTATTGTTAAGTATTGAGATGGATGGTATTACCCATCCGTACCCTCCAATTATAGTAGCAAATGGCAATGAGGAACGCAACAATGGGGATCATTTTGGCAGCCTTAGCGCTATCTCCAAAATATTCCTCCTTTCAAGTTTCAAAAGATTTGGATAGCGCTATATAAGGCTATCTTGGGGGGCTGGTGCCCCCTGGTGGTGGTAGTCACTTTTTATGACATCCATGGAAGGAGACTGAGGGGTCTATTTTTAGGATGGACATACCACGGCAACCGTCACGTACGTACCACGTAATTAAAATAACCAGTGGTGGGATAATTTGCTTGGAATACTTCACGTCTTCACGTGTAATCATTAAATAATTTGTATTTTATGTCTAACTAGTTGCGCCCCGCGGTTTCACCCGCGTGAATAATGATGAAAATTGATGATGATGAAAAGTAGCCTATGTGTTAATCCAGGGCGTAAAGTATCTCCATTCCAAATTTCACTCAAATCCATTCAGTAGTTTTTACGTGAAAGAGGAACAAACATCCGTCCATACTCACAAACTTTCGCGTTTATAATAATTAGTAGGATAGGATAGTAGGATGTATGACTGAGTATGTTGGACTTGTGAATTATGACCACCAATGTAAAATAACCACATTCAAAACAAATAAATTATCTTCATCTTATCTTTAAAAAGATATTGTTTTTATTATTAACTCCCTTCAGTTCCAATTACACCCTAAATCAATCGTTCATCATGCATGTATTCAAAAAAGTTTTTATGTCCTAAACCCGAACACAACTCACCTAAAAATAGGGATCCGTCATAAATTTCGTAACTCTTATCGCGTACTGGTATCTCGAAATTTGAGAAGTTTGGGTTGATCGATGACTGGAACCCCCTCTGTAAAAAGTTGTGATGTATTTGTTACCATCGGGGTTGACTCTAACGAGAACATTGTGGAGTCGTATGAGCTGAGGCCCAATTCTATAATTTTAAAACATTAAATTTGTAGTATAATCTCATCTCAGTCGCACTGTCACGTATAGTAACTATTACTTCATCTTAGCGTTTCTTGCGAAGAATATGTAATAGTTACTATACGAGACAGTGCGACTGTCACGAGAGTATATTGCGAATTGAATGTTTTTAAATTAGAGAATTTGGCCTCAGATAGAAACTATACTTAAGGCGAAGACTGATCTCAAAAGTAGTATTTTGAACGAACAGTGTGACGAGATTAAATAATGAAATGCAAAAAAATTTAATAATAATAATATAATAATTTTAATTTTTTTATTTTAATTTAAATAATATAATTTAATATAATTTACTAATAATAGCTAACCCAACAGAATTTTTAAAAGAAGAATGGTTTTCTTAAAAAAAAATTGCTCAAAAATTACCTCCCTAAAAAAGCTTTGGCATCTAAATATTCTGAATTTTGAACGGCAACAACACTATATATTTTTTTACGCTATTTACTTTGATTATATACAATCAAAGGCTATTTAATAGCTCGACTTGTATTTTAAAGTTCTAACCGCATATTTTTTATCTATGATTATTTATTTTTTATTTCGATTATTTAAAAAATATCACAAAATGAATACAGTCAATGAATAAGTACGAACTAGTGTCATCGACAAATACTTTTGAGATGAGATTTCCAACTCCGTTTGGATTTTTTTTAGGATTTTTGGATGTTTGCCCGATATTTGGTTCCACCAGTGCCTTACATAGATCGTCGCTCCACCTATCCCGGGGGGGGGGGGGGAAGGCGCATCACACTACGCCTACGGAGACGTAGCGCTCTAGAAAAACGTTTATCCCAACCTTAAGTTAAGAAGGCGTAATATGTGATTTTGCCCAACAAGATCGATTTATAACTCGGTATGTACGGGTTCTACGAGTTAAATATTTTGGAATATGAAAATTTTATATTTTTGCATTCATTTTGTAAAGTTGAAAACACGATATGTAAAAAAAACCTCGATAGTTTTATTTAATGAAAAATACTTGTTTCCCACACGTTTTGCAAGAAATCTCAGGAACCCTACGGTTTTTTAAGATAAATTTTACTACAACAAGTAGGTAATAACTATTTATTCTTATGCTAAAATCAGTTTTTTGATAAACACTTTATTTCCGCCATAATAAACAAAAAACTTCATTTTTGTGCACGACACTCGCTAGCGCGAGCGATATGGCGCGCGGGTTATCGCGTAAGTTAAAGAGGGAGCTAATTTGTAGAATAGTGCCCTCTTAAACCTTCATCATCACCAGCCTGTTTACGTCCTCTGACGAAGCCTCCCCCGTCCCCCATTGAATACAATGGGGGGGGATTTACCATAATCACCACGCTTGGTAGGTGGATTGGTGTTAAGCCCTCAGGTGGATGCTGCTGCCCATCACCTGGTGTAATTCCTTAGTAAAGCATACATCCACATTCAATAACACAAATGTAAATGGGTACAATATATTTGACTAACAAACAGTATCGAACCCGATTATCCCAAGCTGCATTATGTATGAGACGTTTCTGTCCGAGCAACGATTGACTAAAGTTTACAGTTACCGGCTGTGACTGTGGCACCTAGCGTATACTTGTACTCCGAGCTGTATGTATAAAAATGAATGTGTTATTCCAGTCCGTACCGCTCGTCCGAAATGTGAATTCAGTTCAAAGCAGATTTTCCATAAAAATAAACTGGCGTACAATGAAATAGGGTCATTTAAAAAACTACAATACCTTCCAAACCATGACAACGAAGCAGCGAGCTGACCGCTATAGTAGCTTATATTATACTACATACTTCGCCTCACTGGTTCTTTGGTGGTCGTTCTGCGTTAGGTCAGATACCAGAGTAACCGATGGTGATATAACCAGTGTGTTGAGAGGATTCAGTGCTTTTCGCAGAATCCTCTTCTTTCATGCACATGTCTTTGATTTTTTCCTTAAGATATTATGATAAATCCAAGCAGTATCTTGTCCTTGATGTGCCACAGTAATAGCCAGGGACTGTACGTAGTTTGACGCACTCTACCCACGTCTACTGTATGTAACTGTCGCAGGAATCACCTTAATCTTATACAGACAGACAGACATGGTAATAAAACGCATGATTCAGACACTCGATATTGCGCTAGGGAATGGGAATGGGTAAAGTCAGCGATGGGTATGATTTTGACAACCCTATAAGCTATAACTTTTCAACTGTCTTCATGTAACTGGTTCTTCCTCGTTCACCCAGTATAATTAGAGAGCAGCTTGGGGGGGTTAAGGGTCTTTTGTCATCGAGTAAAATCGTCACCGAAAACTGCACCAAAAAAGCTGAAATTTTGTACATTAATATGTAGAGTTGAGTGACGGACAAGTAGCATAAATCAATGAATTCTGATTTCGAGAAAATTATTAGGGGCAAAATAGAAAAAAAAAAATGCATCTTGTGACATATTATCAAATAAAAGAACTCGTTATGAGAAACACAAATATATTTATAGGGGGTATAAATATATGCGAGTCCGACTCGCTCTTAACTGTTTTTTTTAATGCTTACGGCCCACCTGATGCAAAGTGGTCACCGTCGCTTTTAGACACTGGCAAAACCGTGAGCAATGTAGATGCGATGCCAACCCTGAATCAATTTTTCATAATTTTTCTTGAAGCGGCTCATGTCGCCATAAGCCATCCATGGAGATGTTTATATGCCTCTATAAAACAACTAAGTACATGCTCTTAATGGTAGCCTTCCCTAAGTAGCCTTGTTAGTAGTAGAACTTCTAGTGAAAGAGTTCGTCCGTGGAAGTACTACCACCGTACCTATTTCTGCCGCCAAGCAGTAGTGCTCGCATTGCTGTGTTTCGGTTTGAAGGGTACGGGTGCCGGTGAAATTACAGGCACATGAGACTATTCATCTTTATGTCTCAGGGTCGGCAGCGCGCGTGTGATGCCTCTGGTGTTCCAGGCGTCCATAGGATACGGTTACAACTTTCCATCAGGTGGGCCGTATGCTTGTTAGCTTGCCAAGTACCTAGTAAAAAAAAAACATACTCTTCCTTCCCTGAGTATTTATCTACATAAAGTATTTTCCAAACCATGCAGATTGCGTAAACTAAGTATTTAAATTAGGGTCACACCCGTGAAAATCATTATAAAACCCTTCGTCCTCCCGCAATAAAGTGGACACTAACTACTAACTGCCCTCATCCGTACTTAACTCGAAGGAAAAGTAGTAATTTATAGTAACGCATTACCCCAATTGCCCACTCTACCTTAAACTACCCTATTCAAAACCCAACATAACTGTCAGCCATATTGCCAAAACGCTAGGGTTCAAAATAGTTTGTTCAGGATTTGTTATTTTAATTTTGGGGACACTCCAGCCAGTTTCCTCGCGGTCGGTTGGACATCGGGTCTGGGCGCTTAATTACGTGATAGGAGTCCGTTTCAGAAACCCTACTAACTGTTTCGCACGTGTGTACAGAGCAATGTCATTGGAGTAGACCCAGTTTGAAAACAGAACTCTGCACTGGCCACTAACCATCTATAATATAGATCTATCTAGGTAGATTTGAAAATGGAACGGGCTCCTGGGTAATTCGACTAGTAATGAGTCGTTCGTGACTACCGGAGTAATTAATCTGTGCTCGCGTCGCGCCCCCTTATTGCCTAACGAACTGGTAATCGCCTTCGATTACAATTTGATAGAAGGTACATTGCGCCGTGTGCTTTAGCTTTTTTGTAGGAGTATACAGACAGCGCAATGAACTGTAAAAACTTGTATTCTAAAGGGATTACCAGTTCGTTAGGCAATAAGGAGGCTGGACACCAGTCGGTGGAAACTTTTTAAACAAACCAATGCAAAATATAAAGGTTCGAAAAATATTCTAAAAAAAAGAAGTTATTTGTTGGTTTATTAATATAATTCATAGCTACGTTACCTACCTTACATCTCACAGAATATTTATGTATACATACAATGACATTAAGATTATTTACTCGTTGCGTAGCATAGGTAATGGATGTTATCGAGATACGTTCCCCAACTCGCTCAACAAAAACTCCACGTTTGTCCAGTTGGGGAATTGCAAAATTGCCGTAGACAAATTATTTTCACTCTCATCTACCATAGACAAAACTACAGTTGAAAAGGAAAACTTGTCTCAGCAGCAGCCTTTAGACGTTTAGCGTTTTACAAGTAAAATACAATGAGGAGAATAATTGCCATAATCACCACGCTTGGCAGGCGGATTGGTGATTGCAGTATTTGATGTTGAAAACTCAGGTGGATGCTGCTGCCCATCCCCTGGTGTAATCCCTTTATCAGATTTTACGACATCCACGGGAGTAAATGGTGGGGTTCATTCTTAGGCTGGACACAACACGGCCAAAACTTGTCTATGACACAGCAAAAACTGTAAGTAGGTGCCTATCCTTACCGTCAACCTACTTGTGCCAAAGTTACTTCAGACAGAATACACCACAGCACCTACTTACGAATAAACTCACTACTTGTGCCAAAGTATACTTCAGACAGAATACACTATAACACCTACTAACGAATAAACTCACTACTTGTGCCAAAGCATACCTACTTCAGACAGAATACACTATAGCACCTACTTACGAATAAACTCACTACTTGTGCCAAAGTATACTTCAGACAGAATACACTATAACACCTACAAACGAATAAACTCACTACTTGTGCCAAAGTATACCTACTTCAGATAGAATACACTATAGCACCTACTTACGAATAAACTCACTACTTGTGCCAAAGTATACTTCAGACAGAATTCACTATAACACCTACTAACGAATAAACTCACTACTTGTGCCAAAGTATACCTACTTCAGACAGAATACACTATAGCACCTACTTACGAATAAACTCACTACTTGTGCCAAAGTATACTTTAGACAGAATACACTATAGCACCTACTTACGAATAAACTCACTACTTGTGCCAAAGTATACCTACTTCAGACAGATTACACTATAGCACCTATGAACTTGCGAATAAACTCACTACTTGTGCCAAAGTATACTTCAGACAGAATAATATACCATAGCACCTACTTACTTGTGGCTGTAAACTTAAAGTTTACGGGTATTTTACCCTGTGTCCAATTTGAAGCGAGATTGTAGGACAAGGGACAAGTTACAATAGCAATTCCACTAACGACCATGTGTTGGTTTGACAATACAATTCAAGGGTGTCTTGGATTTGGAAAGATACCCTCCCTTTGATTAATTCGGCCCTAATGGACTCAGTGAAATTTGCGAGTTTGGAGTAATTTTATATGTTTGGATTAACTAAAGTTATCCGAATAGAACCACACAAAGTTGGGGCGATTTGTCTTCTACGGCCTTTGGATTAATTCCGATTCCAATGTTGTGAAAGAGCACACGCCTAGATAGGTACTATAATATAAGGGATCGCCACACTGGCTGCGGTCCAGCTACTGTCACACCAAACGTTAGCACACTAAACCTACCGTTGCTGCGGTACGGTTCGGTGTGACGTCTCGCATATTTAACCGACTTCAAAAAAAGGAGGAAGAAGAATCTCCTCCTTTTTTGAAGTCGAGTTTTTTTAGTCGAGTTCAACTATATGTTTTTTTTATGTTTGTTACGTGATTACTCCGCCAATTATGAATTGATATTGAAGATTCTATTTTTGTTTGTTAAGTAGGTCATACTTTAGAGGTGGTCCCATATTAATTTTATCGATATTGATAAGGGAGTAGCCATTCGCAGCGTTCCCCTCTGTCAAAATACAAGCCAAAGTAGGCATATGCGTTTAATAAAACTAGGTAGTTGCTAGTTTGTTCTTATTCTGAGGAGGTGTGCAAGGTTTTTTAGTGTGAGTGTCGTCATTACAATGTTGTATTTAGATGTGTATATGCGGAATTGCGCTTGTGTGCACATTTCCCCCCGCAAAAAATGACAGAACTATTTGAATGGTAAATCGCTAAGGCTACTCCCTTCCGGCCCGCGGCAGGAAGTCCGTGTTGCTCGAAGTTCAGCGCTTTTTGAAAGAAGTCGGTTTTTGTTTTTTTTTCTAAAAATTAACTTTTTTTCCTACCGCAAAGCAGAGTGATAGCTGACCTTTTTAGTTTATAAATAAATCAGTTTAAAAAATGCAAACCACGTCATCGTACCTTCTCCATTTCAAATCTATTTTCTACTTGTAAAATATTATACGGATGTTACGGCTATAAATTATAATATTTAACTCACTTCATAATGAAATATGGCCGTGGAATGAGATTTACAGAGTAAAATCTGTAGAATATTTACCTAAATTATATTTAATACTAGCATTTGCTCGCGGCTGTTAAAATTATCTTATTAGGTACTTATAATACCTACTTATAGATAAATTAGTGTTCATAATAAGCGCTATTATTTCTGCTTATGTTTCGAGCGATCGTGTGCTGGGCCTGGGAGACAGGGAGAGTAAAAATTGGTTTCACACAACGGCAAAACACTTTTCTTCACTCCTTTTTCAAACGTTCTGGAACTAGCCACACAGAAAGGAAGAACATCACAAAGGATTTGAAAATGGAACGCAATCCAATCAAACCCAAATCCTGTTTCACTCGCTATATCACTTGTTCAGCGTTATGACCGCGCGAAGACCCATGGTTTTCTATTTCAGTGCCCCTTTCCCGTCCTTTTCCGAAGGGTTGGGGGAAGGGGGGAAGGTCAGGGCATATTGGCCAGAAAAGGCGATGGAGGGTCGCGTGAATGACATTTGCGTAAGCGCCTACACTCCCCCGAGATTAGCTACGATGATCCCTTTGGTTGATAGTTCAGAACGGGGGAGATAGTGGAGACGATGAAAATTAAAATTAAAGTTCTCTCACCTAAAGGTTTTGGAACGTCTTACCTCAGACTTTGTGAAATTCTGTTAATTTTTGGATTTCTGAATGAGATATATAATATAATAACAATAATAAACGCTGGACATTTCACACAACATTATCTAGCCCCAAGCTAAGCAGAGCTTGTGTTATGGGTGGTATATAAAAATAAAAAAAAATAAAAATAAAAGGGCATTTATTCACTTACACTAATCTTACTTACAAAAGTACAATTATAATAAAGTTAAATAGTTAGTGTACGAGAAAAGGACGAGGGGAGTTAGTGTACGAGAAAAGGACGGGGGTATATAGACGAGGCATTTACGTAGATACACACACAGCAGTGCGTGTAACCGGCTTATTAGATAGGAAACAGAGATAGAAAAAAAAACATAATAAACTTTGAACAGGTAAAGTTTCTTATGTAAGTACTTAGTACTTACATAAGAAATAAAGATATGTTAACTTACGGTATGTTAACGATTAGTCTGTCGATCCCCACACTAGAAGCCTGTATCGGAAGACCAGAAATATGATAATTAGAGATTTTAGTAAGATAATTTACTAGTGTCATAGAAATACGCATAAAATATATTTTAGAAAATGGCCACCCCTTCTCTAATACACTTCACAACCTCGACCAATGTTCCCGTCGTGTGTTCATTCCATAGCTATAGGAGGTCCAGCTTCTAACAAAACACCCTCGTGTTATATAGGACTGAGTTTGAGCACGTGGTTTTGGTTTGCTCCGACTCGCATACGCAACTTATTTTGACGTTTTTATTCTAAAGAATGCTTTCCTATTATTAAGACAGTTATTTCTGGCTAATAATGTCCACATATATAATGCATAGAAAAAACAATATTTTTATTATCATTGACAAAGACGTCTTCTAAAACCATAGACATACACTAAGGACACGGCGGACGCTCGCAAGATAACCGCCAAATAAAATGGTGTAAAAAATCATTTGAGTGACACCCTCGATAATCAGTCGGTGACGTACACCGCGCGCGATCTTTTCGGCCACAAAATGCCGTATTGTGTGGTGAAAGGCTGCAGAATCAACTTTGCAAAGTGTAGCTTAAAAAATATGGCATTTCTTATCATCGGTATGGCAAAATTTTGTCTGTTGAACTTTCCTTAAATAGAGAAAACAATTTTGTTTCCTTGGTACATCGCTCTCCAATTCAATAAAGAGACGCCATACAAGCGAAACGCTATAACTTTGTTAGGATGTTAATTGATACGCGTGCGAGTTTCTTGGTTGTAAATAACCGGACTCCCAATAAATGAATAATGCTGGAAATTTCACACAACATTATCTAGCCCCAAGCTAAGCAGAGCTTGTGTTATGGGTACTAGATAACTGATATACTTAATACAATACATTACATAGATATATATTTTTTATTATAAATAGAAAAATACCCAGAAATAAACAAAAAGGTTATGACGTTAGGGTTTTTGTGTTCATTTCAACGTAGTTATAATGTAATCCGAGAGATGGCGCTGATTTTTTTCTAAGGAGGCATTGCTATATTGTTTTGTCTGACAAGCGTATTTTTACTAGCTAAATCTATGTCTAAAACCCTCTCCACAGTTTCCCCTGTTTAGCTCGATAGACATAGATCCCCAGTTTAAATTGTATCGGTCGGCGTTCTGGTAATGATTGCCATCAGCCAAACTTGACGCGACTAGGATAATCGGCGATGGAGGATAAGACACGCGAGATTTACGATTTCATATTAGTTTTTATGTCTTAGGCCTCTAGGGGTTGCGAAAGTACTACTTACCTTGGAAATAGGATAAAAATGTATAGAAAAAATTTGGACATGAGAAGTCAACAGAATGCATTGAGATTCGAATGGCATAGGAAGAGGAAAATAATAGTACCTACTTTAAATAATAATAATACATTGATTTCCAAAGATCATTCTAAATTATTAATTACAATCTAAATTATCATTTAAATTCTGTTTTTAATGAAATTATTCATTCTAAATTATCAATTAAATTATTAATGATTTAATTCTTAATTGTGAATGAAACTTTAGATGATGATTTTTTTTTTATTTTAAATTCTACAGGTAATTAGTAACATTCTAAATTATCAATTAAATTTTAAATTATTAATTAAATTCTTAGTTATTAATTAAATTCTAAATTTTTTATCAATAAATTCTACATGAATTTTTTAATTTGAAGTTATTAATTACATTCTAAATTATATATTAAAATAAAAAAAAAACAGGAATAGGAAGAGGTATTTACAATTATACGTATATTTGTACACCCACGTATAATTACTCATTGTGACTATTTTATTGCCCTATACCTAACGGAAGCTATACATTCCTCTATCGACGACTGCGCTGAGACCTCTTCAAAACATTCCCTCTATTTATTCTGCAATCGAAAATGAAACATTTCAGTTTATTTCTGTAGTTTGACTTGTTTATAAAGGGCGGTAAGATGTTAACTTTGCTCGTTAACGTTTATTTCAGTCGTTACTCGGATTGAGCATTACAATTTGTTGGTAAAACGCTGAAAGGGAAAATAATTGTTGTTTATTCAGAGTTTTGGCAGGATTTGCATTTTCATTACGCCTATTTGAGTATCATCATCATTATCATTAGCGGATATCTGATGAATATAAAAAAAATTAATAGCCGCTATCCGGGGATAATTACTTATTGAGTTTTTAGATGAATAAATCACAAAAACGAATATCACGTTATATCCTATCGCTGAGTGGTAAAGATTATTAGGATTTCATAAGGAGAGTAAGTCAGAGAGTTCTTTAGTAAGAGTCTAGTATTAAGTTAGTGTAGTACCTAATGATTTTTACATATTAAGCAAACTATGATGGACTATTGTATATATTTTGTGTAATCTATGTGTAATTAGACTGAAATAAATTATTTTATTATATTATTATTATGAAGGAATGTAAGTATCTAAGTGGTTGAAAAACCCATAAAAAAATCCATGGCCCCTTACGAAGGTGCATGTGGCTACTGATTTTTTCCCTAGATTCAATATCATAATTATCAGCCTTATAAATCCACTACTGGTTATAGGCCTTCCCCAAAGAATGCCGAACGGTCTTGAGTCGCCTCCATCCACGATTGCCTCACTTTCATTGGCTCCTCCAGTTTGTGATCTCCATTCGAGAACCTTTACCCCCCAAGGGTTGTCAGTTCGAGCTATAATGACCTGCCCATTGCCATTCAAACTTTCTAATTCGGAGAGCTATGTCGTTGATCTTGGTTCTACGAATGTCCTCATTTCAGATTCTTCTACGTTGTGAAACTCGGAGCATAGCTCTCTACATAGCCCGCTGCACGACTTGGAGCTTATATGAAGTAAGCAAACGTCTCAGTGCCGTAAGTTATCACTAGCAACACACACTGCCCCCTTATTCGCTATGACCAAACGTAACATAACGCGGGCTCGTTACGATATCTGCGTGGAATAATCGCTGAATCGTATGGGTGACGTCACACGTTATTGACAAGGAATCTCGTAGGTCATAGCGAATAACCACCCTGATTTAACTTTGACTGACTTTCGACTATATACATATTAGCCTCAAACCCAATCCACGTGCCAGTCATTAGCCAGCGTGGACAGCATGATGGATCAGCAAGACAATACCGTCCTCCATTGTTCGCCACCGCTTTTATAAAACCATCGGCCTGCGACAAAACCCACTCCATTAGGTACTTACCTTCATTGTGTGTACTCAATGCATGATTAATGATTGTATTCGACATATTCTTGGGTTCCCAACGATAGAGCTTCGATAAAAAAAATGGCGCGAAAATGCCATGTTTACTTTCGCTCGATTAACCAATAAGTGCCACTTGCGTCTACCAGAATTAAAAATAACTCGAAGTTAATTTTTATTGCGCCATCATCGTTGAGTTTAATTTTATCCTAAAGTTAGCGTGATGACTCTAACCTAACTAACAAAGATGATGGAAAATAGACGCGTATCGGGGGATGCGTGTCAACCCAACATCCCATGGTCGTAGCCAGGGGGGGGGGGTTGAAGAGGGTGGGGGGTGGTTGAAGAGGGGGGGGGGTCAACATATATATTTAAAATGTACGTTAATGTATGTCTGATACATTTTGAAGAAACACCAGTGAGTTCGTGTATAGTACCTACATTTTTGTTATTTTATTTTCATGAACCCTCCCGAAACTAAAACCTTTCTACGCCCGTGCACAGAATAAATATTCCCGTGCAACATCCTATTTTGAGATTTTAGCCTGTACGAGCCCACTGCTGGGCATAGGCGTCCCCACATAATGCTACGACGGAGGGTTTGAAGCTACATCCACCGACTTCTTGCGAACTTTGACATGTCAACGGTTTTTTTTACAATGATTACCTACGTTTGATGATCTCACCTATTTGGTATAAGTGAAGATGTGGCCAACGATGGAGCACGAAGATCTAGAAGGTAACTATTCACTCTACCTTGAAGATACCCAGATTATAGTTTTCAGGAAAGACCGACGCACGGTCGGTATAGTGTGTTTTAGCGGTTTGTCCATCGAGTGTCGGACCTTCTGTCTACATTGGCCATGCTAATTCTGAAAGCTGTGACAATGACCTTGGTTCTACGGATCTCTTCTTTCGGATTTCAATACGTAGTGAAACTTCAAGCAATTTTATTGACTGCTCAGATGTTTTGTACTGCGCTATCATTGAGTAAAGTAGGGTTAGAATGTTATCTCTGATTGTTGAAATTGGGGCTTAGAATGACGAAAAATAGTCGAACGAATTTATGTCCGACGCGTGCTTACCTCGATATCCTATTTTGAAATTTATTAGGCTTAGAATAAAGCATAATTTGCTTTGTGTTGAAACTCGTAGCGCAAATATCCCGTTCTATGGAGTGTAGCAAGGATAATGTTTTATTGGGAACGGATAATTTATTTCGTGTATTTATTTGATTTTGGGATTTTATGTGGGAGCATTTCGCGGACGCATCATTATTATTGTAAAGGTAATTTTAAAGATGTTATATATTAGATAGTTACGTTATTTTATAATGTCTTGTTTCTAAGTAATCTGTGAATCCTATTTCAGGAAGGTTCCCAACTAGTAACACCCAAACGAGTAACACTTAGACTGTTACTCGTTGGGTTTTTTTCCCATCCAGTAACACTGTTTTCTGTTACTCGTTGGGAATATGATTGGGATGAAACTAGAATAGAAATAAAATAAAATACCGATATGAATAAAAAAAACATTAAGCATGACATGCACATGAAAACTAAAGGGATGAACATTTAGAGGGGTTAAACATATTTATTTACAGAAAGAATAATACAACTAATACATACTTACAAGTATTTATACTAATATAAAATTTCAAAAATACAAAAAGGAACAGTTGAACTGTCTAAAGCCAGTTATAAACGATCTAAAGATAGTTCAACTGATCCAAAAAACTAGCCTACGGAAGCGTCTCCAAACGTGTAGCCTGCAACTTGGGTGCGACATGGGCATTTGACATTATGTTCGTTTTGCCCATGACCCACCTGTTGGGAGACGGTATTAGCTTTTCGCCATTGATGTTGATGCCATATCCGATCCAGCTGCGGTGCTTAGATACAAACACCGTGTTATTAAGTCCATAATTTCTAGTTACTTCAAGTTTCAAGTTAGTGATGTCATCAAAGTTACGAATTGAATCAACTTACGAAACCTCTTCGTTGTAACTTCCTACTAATTTTAACCACCCCCGGGAACTTGAGCCGTGGTTTGTCGTAGAATTTGTTGTATTTACAGGATTAGTGGATAAACTCCATTAGCTAGCTCGACTCAGGGGATCTCGGTTTCCCGGTAGAGTTAGATCTGTCACTTCAAATGGACTTTCTATCTTAAATGAACTTAGGTTTAGACAATGATCTTCTATGTTACATTAGATACGCTACTCCACGCTCAGAATGGCGACAGGAAAGTAAGGTAATTACCGCAAGTTTGCTTAGTCGCTCCAAAAACGATGCACGTCAAACCGATTAGTAAAACCAAAACAAAATGCCAAAATGTATTACATGTCTCCATGGATATAATTTGCATATCTCTGGGTTTAGGACGACAGAGGCTGAAGTCTGTTTTAACAAGCAATTTACACGGGCGTATGGTGTAGTGTTACACGAATTTTAGGGGCACTCATTGGTGTCGCCATACAAAATCCGCGGTACACTACAGCATAAGTCCGTATCTGCAGCCTTTAGACGTCCCCCATGAAATACAATGAAGTGAATTGCCATAATCACCACGCTTGGGTATTAGGTGGATTGGTGATCGCAGTATTTAGTATTAGTCCCCTGGTGTGATCCCTCAGTCGGATTTTACGAAACCACGGGAGGAGATGGAGAGGTCTATTCTTAGACCGGACACACCACGGAACCAACTGACATAAGTCCGTGTGTTGTTAATTTTGACCACGTCTCAGTATATCGATGAGGGTGGACGACTGGCCGTCCTACACTGTGTCCTTGAATCGTACGCTTTTCGAGAAGCTACCATAGATTCATACTTGTCTATTTGTGTATCTCTGGAGTGAATCTGTTCTGTAAATACTTACTATTGTATGTACTGTGACTGCGGCATAGTCCCGGAAATTACCAACCCGCGTCAGACGGCAGCTGATACCAATGTCACAAGTTCTCCTACTATTCGGAGGATGTCTTGATAATATCCTTTGGAATAACTTCGGTATTAACATACAATAGAATTCTGACTTCCCTTAGAGGCTAGAGAATATTTAGGAGCGTCAGTCCATCGTCATTATGAAAATTACGCTCCTAAAATGTTGTCGGCACATTTTGAAATAACAGCGCAAGTGTGGCAGAATTAAAACAAACCGACAACCTTTTTTTTTAAATTAATAAGCTATCATTTTATTCGAATTAAATTACATGTACTTAATCATTTTGGTTGGCAAGGCTTCCACCTACGAACTACCTACCTACTTCCTTTGGTTCTACGAATAGCGGTTTTATCATACAGAGTCATGCGTACCTAACCTACCTAATCTATTTCTATTGATCCCAGAAAGCTATACGAACTCATTGATACGCCCTGAAAAAACAGTTCGATATTTGAATTTGTTCGAAGGTTGGTTACCACTGACCATAGATTAGCTAATACAATGTAATATATATGCAACTTTAAGATAGTGTACATAACCACTGTGGTATAACCATCTCATTATTATAAAACTGTGACGATATTGTACCTACTATGTAATAGCTGCCGCTTACCATTTTACGTCCATGAATTATTTTTAAGAACGACCGCTCCTAGGTACACACACTAGTATCCGCCCGCGGCTCTTGGAGCAAGGAACAAAATGGAGCGGCAGTAACATTTATTTTGTATGAACATTGCCCACCATTAGCTTGCCATTCAACCATTCATTTAATACTCTGTGACCTATAATTGCCTTCATTCAAAGTTTTGTTTACTTTTTGTGTTTTCGTAAATTTTCACTATTTTATTAGCAAATACCTATATTTTTTACTACACAAGTTGTATTTCACAATGCCTGAGTGTAATATTGTGCATTGTGGTACGAGGCAAAGCCAGTATCGGCCTGGGCTGACTTTACGCAAGTGCTTCAACAGTTTTCAATGAAATTGTAGTTTTGCTTCATTATTTTGTTCTAAATGTATGTTTTGTTAATGAGCTTTAGAGGAAACATAAGGACATTAGTGCCATTGTTGTGTAAAATATCATTATTTCATAGTAATTCATTTATTGCTTACAAGATTGTTTACAACTAGGGCTTGGTCGGGCAAATAGCCGACCCAGTTCGACCCAAAAATCGAGCACGCCTTATTTATCAGAACAACCGCCCTGTGCCGCGGCTTCACTCAAATGGATAGTACCGTGATAATTAGGTGTCCATTCAGATGTTTAGCTATCTAAGTACCGAATTTCTCTGAAATCGGTTCAACTGCTACCTACGGCGTAATTAAGAAACAAACAACCATCTGAACACCCAAACTTACGTTTTTATAAAAGGCAAACAGAAAGTAAGATGACTGTAATCTATACTTACCAATCAACTTTTGTCGGTAAACATTGAGCCAGTAATTTTTCGGAAAATGATACGTTATGACAGTGAAACTTGTATTAAAAATTAAATATAGCTTGTTAGTATATCTCCACCAAAAGTTCCAAAATAAACTGAGATGAAACTGGGTCTTATTCAAAAGATCGCAGGGCTTAAAGTTGTGTGTATGTTTGATAGTATTATAGGCTGTTGATTTAGATTTGAAGGGATGATTAAAAATGGTCTGTAGCTATCAATCAAGCGACAAGTCGTCTGCGATACGCGGCGTTTCTTATTTGAATAACGCCCTAAGAACATAAAAGATGAAGAGAGGACCTGCAATGAGAATTCCTAAAAATTTACAAATATTTTAACTAAGTTTATTTACAGTACCTACTCAATGGAAGTTATGCCTCGGCAATCACTCGGTCACTTTTTCACTCATTCGTAGTACTATCTGTTTCAAAAATACGAAGAATGCCGAACCGCATAGTTTTCGTCGTAGTAGGTACTGTGTAATACATTTTGGTAAGTAGGTATCTAGTATTTTTTATTATTAATATCCTAAAAATCACCAACCGAGCGGGGATCGAACCCACGACCGTCTCCTTAATACGGAGATGCGTAAAAATATCGGCCTTTGGTATTTACGACTTTACTACAAAAGCAGATGGTTTGTTTTCCGAAATCAATTCTCGCGCTACTACATAAAATAAAATTGTATTGTCACATTGCAATGGAGGTGTCTAAATTCTTATCTCCACCAAGCTTCGAGCAACACGGACTTCCTGCCGCGGGCCGGAAGGGAGTAGCCTTAGCGATATATTACCATTCAAATAGTTCTGTCATTTTTTGCGGGGGAAATGTGCACACAAGCGCAATTCCGCATATACACATAAATACAACACTGTAATGACGACACTCACACTAACAAACCTTGCACAGAATAACAACTAGTTTCATTAAACGCATATGCCTACTTTGGCTTGTAGTTTGACAGAGGGGAACGCTGCGAATGGCTACTCCCTTCCGTGTTGCTCGAAGCCACCAATCAACTGTCAATTTACAGATCATTGCTAAACTGCTGCCTGGTTTGTGAAAAAACAGAAGTAGTTATAGAGGTTTTGTAATTTTTATATTTAAGTGGACTATCTAGCTGATTATCTAGATTTAATTTCGGAAAACAAGTTATAAAATCTGCAAAGCAGTAGGTATTATGAACATTGCATGTTTCGGTTTGAAAGGTGTGGGTGCCGGTGAAATTACAGGCACATGAGACTTTTCATCTTTATGTCTCAGGCTGACGGGTGCAGTGCAATGTCACGTAAGGCGAGTCCTATGTAGACGTGACCTAAGAGTTATTGTTATAGGCTAGGGTTACCGCTTAGCAGCAAAATGGCGTAGGTCACATGACAGTTCCGTCATTTACTCAAAAAAAACACTCTTATAATACCTACACATTAAATAAACCAATTCAAAAAATATTTATAAAAATTCGTCTCCACAACTTTAGTCTGTGTTCAAATAGGGTGTTTTCAATCCGGCAGATTGATCGTTCCGGTATCGGCACGACACAAATTGCTGCTCATTTTAATATTAGATCCGGATAGAGCCGGTTTGAACTACATGCGGTGTTATTACTAAATTAACTTACCAGGTAGGTCAGTACATAAAACATTAACGCCAGTTACAATAAACGTGCTTTAAAATGAAAATAAATTTTTAAAATGATAATTACTTATTATTTTCATTTTGTAAAAACGGGAAATTTTCACGTACCGATATGTTGGTGGAAGCATCAACAAAAAAAATAAAAAGAATGGTGAAAATTTCCCGTTTTTTACAAAATGAATGATATATTCACGACAGTTACTTTAGTAAAATTACTTATTATTTAATTAATTTTAATTATTAATTATTATTTGAATTTATTAAAATCATGGAATAAAATTTACCTTACCGTTTTCTGTCTCTTTCAATTGAACTACCTATCAATGTAACAGACAAAACACAATTTTTAACCGACTTCCCAAAAAAGGAGGAGGTTCTCAATTCGGTTGTTTTTTTTTTTTTTTTTTAAATGTTTGTTACCGCATATCTCCGGCGTTTATGAACTGATTTGGAAAATTCTTTTTTTATTTGAATAAATATACTTCCAGATTGGTCCAATTTTTTTCAGAATCCAGTTCTGATGATGGAATCCATGAGGAATTGAGGGAACTCCTCAAATATTGTAGACATACATATGACGATTTTGATATTTTCAGCTACAAACCAAGCATTTGCATTCAAAAAGTATCATAATCCTTTCACCACTATGGTTCTTTCATAGTTTTTTTTTTAATCCAAATATTTAGTCGAATACTATGGCGGAAGTTATTAGGGTTAGGTACAACATTTAAACACAGTTAGGTGGCTCAATTACGGACGCAAAGCGTAAATAAACGAATTCTGATTTAGGGGGATAATTTTGTAGGCCAAACTAGTAAGTAAAAAAATCTTGTGTCAAAAGCATAATTACATATCAAATGATCTCATGCTTGTTATGAGAAACAGATTATTTTTTATATTATTCTCATCGCCATCACTTTTATTGGTAAGAAATCATAACTTTTGAAGATAGATAGATAGATTCACATTTTATTGATCACCACACAGAAACAAGTAATTTTACGATAGAAAGGCAATACAAAGGGCGACCTTATCGCTGAGAGCGATCTCTTTCAGGCAACCTTAGGATGGACCGAAATAAGCAACGCTATATTAGACGCAGTCTACCAATAAAGTAACTAAAAATTATCGAAGCACTCTAGTTTCTATAGAAGAGTTTTTTTTGTCACAATGAGGAGGCTTATACTGCGTTGAAGCTGAAAAGTATTGCTGAAAAAAAAACAAATGAATTCAATATTTGTGTTATTATAAGCCATACGAGATCATGAAGCGTTTGTACGGAAAACATTGAAATGAGGGGAGGTAAGTGGGACACAAGCCAGTCCTGTCATTCATTCAAGAAAAAAAAACTTTAATGTAAATAAATTACAGTTTGATGAACACACTCCTAATTCCAGGGCTTCCGATGATGGATGGACTCTGAGTAATCGTAATCCGGTGTTTGTTTACGGTCCGTATCGCGCGGCCCAATGCAGTGTACTCACCGCTTAATTGATCACCCCCGAATATTGTTTAACAAACAAACCGTTGATTGTAATATTATTATATTTAGTTAAAACAAAATACATTTTAATTAATTTAGTAGCCTGTTTACCAGTCCACTGCTACGACGCCTCCCGTATTGAATACAATGGGGGGATTTGCGATAATCACCACGCTTTGCAGGCGGATTGGCGATTGCAGTTGGTGATAAGTACTCAGATGGATGCTGCTGCCCATCCCCTGGTATCCCCTTTACTACATTCACGGGAGGAGTAGGAGAGGTCTATTCTTATAGGCTGGACACACCAAGTCACTAATAAATAAATTGTAGATATCTTAAATTCCATGGAAATTTTAAGAATTCATTTTTAGACTTCCAGGTTTTATTGCAACTATGTATATTTCTTACCAAAGAAAATGAGATCAATAATAATTAGGAAGATGTTTGCGATATTTTGGATTTTAATAAAAAATAGATCCAATTTCCAAAGTAATGTAATGTAATGTACAGTTTGCTCGTTCGTGGTCCTATCGTATTGGTCCTATTAGAGGACCATTATGGCTGCGTGGTCCTACCGTATTGGTCCAATTATAGGACCACATGGCTGCGTTTAGGTCACTTAACCAGGATAAAATTTAAACTGGGTGCTTAATACGGGTTTTGATAGTTTACGAAACTAAATGAAGTTTCGTTTCCATCCAATACATTTACTGACAGCGTCCTTAGTTTTCTTCTCGTTTTCGCTAGGGGCGGTGCAAGTAAATGTATGAAAGGAAACGAAACTTCATATAGTTTCGTAAACTATCAAAACCTGTACTAAGCCCCCTGATTAAACGTCAACTTTTTTCATAACTTTCGAATGCTGTCTAATCCTATCCTACTATCCTACTAATATTATAAACGCGAAAGCTTGTGAGTATGGATGGATGTTTGTTACTCTTTCACGTAAAAACTACTGAATGGATTTGAGTGAAATTTGGAATGGAGATACTTTACGCCCTGGATTAACACATAGGCTACTTTTCATCATCATCATCATCATCAATTTTCATCATTATTCACGCGGGTGAAACCGCGGGGCGCAACTAGTTCATAGATAAAGTATCAAATTGATGTTACCATAGCTATACCATTCCATTTGCAGTTTGTTGTTTTCATATAAATAAAACCTTGTTGTAATAAACTAAAATAATCTCAATTACATTAAATGAAAGAAGAACACTAAGATATATTGCAAATAAAAAATAACAATACAATTAGGAAAGAGTACTTAACTCTTTTCTAATTGTAGACCCTATTGTTTTTTGGATTTATTTTAACTTGAGTATAAGTACCTACCTATCTAATACAATAAGCAAACCAAGTCTGACGACCTCTGTGGCGCGGCGGGCGAAGGTTCGCCTGCTTGCTTTGCTTTTCGAATTGTAACCAATTATCTCGATTGTGAATCGATTATTTGTCAAGCGAAGACAGTGTCTAAACATGTCCGTCTACTCGCATGTTTATTTGTTTGTATAGTTGCCGCCAACGACGACCAACGTCAACGAATATAAAATAAAACATCTATTTTATTTCGTTGCAAGGAAGTGTACGAAATGGTTTCGGGTTAACTGTTGAGTAAACATAGAATTAGGACTTTTGTTTCATTTATAAACAAGGAAATGGATAAGTAAACCTTTGGTAGAGTTGTAGAGTCGTTTATCGATTGGGCTCCGGTCGTGTTTTATATCTCACTAGTTGTGCCCCGCGGTTTCACCCGCGTGAATAATGATGAAAATTGATGATGATGATGAAAAGTAGCCTATGTGTTAATCCAGGGCGTAAAGTATCTCCATTCCAAATTTGACTCAAATCCATTCAGTAGTTTTTACGTGAAAGAGTAACAAACATCCATCCATACTCACAAACTTTCGCGTTTGATGATGATGATGATGATGAAAAGTAGCCTATGTGTTAATCCAGGGCGTAAAGTGTCTCCATTCCAAATTTCACTCAAATCCATTCAGTAGTTTTTACGTGATAGAGTAACAAACATCCATACTCACAAACTTTCGCGTTTATAATATTAGTAGGATAGGATTTGTTTCTCTTTAGTTTTTTCTTGGTAGATTTAGATCTATGACCAGCTTGAGGAAATTTCTTCATCATCATCATCAGCCGGTAGATATCCACGCTACGCATGCTATGGTGGACGCCTCATCCAGCAATGGATTTCAACCGGCTGATGAAGAAGATAGAATGTTTGGATGTTTGGGGTCCAGTAATGGACATTATTATTATCATCATCAACCGTTTGATGTCCACTGCTGGACAAGTAGGTGTGTACCGTATACTGTATACGGAAGACACCGTAATCACCGCGCTTGGCAGGCTGATAGGTGATCGCAGTAATCGGATGAATGCTGCCTATCCCCGGGTGTAATCCCTTAGTCGGTTTATACGACATACCTACACGGGAGGAGACGGAGGAGTCTACTGGTACCTTAATTTAAGTATCTAGGTATAAGGAGTGATTGCGGTTCTTCCACGTAGTCAAACTATTTAGTCAAACTGGTTTGACTACGAGGAATTATGTTTCTTCGTGATCAAACTAGTCAAATTATCCTCCCTGTATCAATGTCAAGTTAAAAATATGTAGGTACAGTCAATCTTAGATAGATAGATAGATAGATAGATAAGGTCTTTATTTGCATCTGCAGACACACGCGTACAAATTACAAAAATATACAGAGTGCACAAGTAGAAATAAACAATAAAATGCAGTCTACTAATAAAAACATACAATTATACATACTAAAACCAAGTAAAATGTCTGCGTGTGCTGCAGTAAGTCAAAAAGGCCATGGCTCAGCGTGATATTTTGCTTACGTGTAGCTATTCTTTTTTCTCACAACATAGTCCAGTGTTTTTCAGCGTTTCAAATTGACTATTCGCAAACAACTTTACAGAGTACAAGTGCTCATGGAAACACTTTGACAGCTGTCAAATTGACACTGTCAGATGTGACGGCAACTATCACAAATCTTAGATAATCATACAGAAAACAGACTGTTTCTGTCAAAATTGACAGTGAATGTCAAACTGACTATTTTTATAAAATAATATTATAACAATTTATGCGAACGTACGTCGCCCCACTTGAAGTTTGATATTATTAACTATTATCTATGACTATACATACGTAAACTGCATGCATACAGCGTGCTGAAAAGGTGCAATATCAATGAAGTTTGACCACGAGGAAACAGAATTCTTCGTGGTCAAACCCGTTGGACTACATAGTTTGACTACGTGGAAGAACCGAGTGATAGTACTCTTGAACTTAGCATTTCTATCCAAATCCGACCGAAGTTGAGCAGGTAAACTAAACACCCAGTTTTTGTCGCTGAAAGTGTCACGTCACGAATAGGGTGATTAGGGTGTCGCAGTGGGTGTTTGGACATGTCTTTTTATCTGATTTTGAATATGGGATGCCGAGTCATGGCCACAAAATGAAAAGTGTCGTATTCTGTCATTTCGATATTTAATGAGTTTGATGATGAGTCGTTTTTTGCTAAAAGGGAGGTGCCTAACAGGAAAATATTTAATTAACGCATACTAATGTTAATCATATAGAAACTAAATTAATCAGCCTCGATTAAATATTAATCTTCATCATCATCAGCCTGTAGAAGTCGACTGATGGACGTAGGACTACTCCACAGTATATAGTTATACCATATTATACTACTGTGCATACACTATCAGGCCTAACCACGAAGTATGTCGTGATCTGGATTATTCTACTGATCTCGTCGTTTCGGATTTCATGTAGTGAAACTCCGAACTGTTTCAAGAGCCCGCCACGCGATTATGGGCATTTTTTTCAATGAGGCCTTTTCAAATTCGATTAAAAAAAAAGTAGTTCAAATTGGTTCGATAGATAGCGCTGACTCAACTATAGCTGACAAGATTGTCAAATGTATTGTCTGTGGTGAACGCGTACTAAGCTATTATCTAACTAATCTGTGGCTATTAGTCATGATATTCTGTTGGTGTCTGCTTCTTGAGAGTGCGCTAGTGATTTCGTGGTGTTTTTATCTTGTTTTTTTATGTAAGCTAAAATAAATACCACGAAACGAAAATATATCCACGTTGTTAATGTTGACATTTAACTTTATTTTGACAGCTACATAACAGAGCAGCGCCATCTATTTTCAACGCTGAAAGCATGATTTGAAACGCCCGTAAAAATCCCTCATTATTTTAAATCATTTTCACACTTTTGCATATCATAATACGCTACCAAAAATCATCTCCTCCCACTTAGGTGGGGTAATATACGCTACCCATCATGCTACGATATATGTGCATTACCCTCGCTTTGCTAAGTTGGACAAAAATAGGAACCCAAAGCCCCTTAATTTATAACACTTCACCCTTGACATGTCATTCCCACGGCACGCGACAAAGCATCTTCACAATCACATTTTTTATTTATGACAATAATTATTTTTTACTTTATTATTATTGGGGATAGTCCTGACGCGAAGCCCCATCTATTAGTCAATACTGTGTCACTCCAAACCATATTTCTTTGTAAAATAAACTTTATCTCACTGCTTTTAGCTTAGTTTTGGCTTGAATATGAGTAATTCTACTGGCCTGACAGTTACGGTGCCTGTCGGCGATGCGCAAAGCTTTTTTTTAATTTGAGTAGGCATTTAGCCTTCTTGATGTTAAGCGGTAACCCTAGCCCATAACAAACACGGTAAAATTACAGGCGCAGGACTTTTCATCTTTTAACTCTCAGGGTAACGGAGGGCGGTTCATTGAATGTGACCTAAAACTACCTCTTAGGTCATGTCTACCTATAGGACGTGCCCTAGGCTGTACACATGTTCAGCGCACTAATAACACCTGTGGTGCGTTAGTTTCTTATAAAATTGTATGGTTACAATGGTATGGTGCCTTTGTTGTGTTCCGGTATGAAGGGTTATGGGTGTTGGTGAAATTACAGGCACATGAGACTTCTCTCATCGACAGTCTGTATAATTCAGAATTAGCTAGTTGAATGGTAACGGGCAGGCCATACCTATTGCGGGTTGCAGACCGAAAACTAAGCTATGCCAAGGCTAAACCAAGCTATGCCAAGCAAGCTAGGCTAAGCTAAGCTAGAAATAAATAGCGTGCACACCAACAGCTAAGCCAAAGCTCAGTCAGTGTTGCGTAGTCACTGGCGAAGGATGTGCAAAGGGTGTGCGGGGAAAGCGGGAGGGGCTTAGCTTAGCTCGTGTAGCTGCGCATCGGCATACACAACTAACTTAGCTTCGCATATTTTAGTTAGCTCACATAGCTTAGTTCGCATAGTTTGCGGTCTGCACACAAGTATGGAAAACTGCGTCAGCTATGCGAGCTAAGCTAAACTAAGTTAGCTTAGCTTTCGGTCTGCAACCCGCAAGCTTGCAGAACTTAGCACCTTAGCGGCACTGAGGAATAAAGGTTCTCAAGATGCGTGCACGACACGGACGTTGTTAGGATGGCCTGGAGCTCAATAAAGAGAGTCAGTACCGTTCGACCATGAGTGGACTTCTTCCTCCTGGTGATGACGATGATGAAGTTCATCAGTAAGTTAGGCGTACTATTACATTTTCTGTGGTCGTCTATAGTTTTTGCAACACCACTGGAATGGCACGCGACCAGAAATGACTCATTATTTTGGGAGGTACTTTAATGATAAGTATTTGATAGACACAGGGGTGGAGTTAACAATTCTTTGAAATTTGCAAGAACCTGAGTGGGTTAATAATGTACATATACTTATCGTTATAACTTTTGAATCTATCATGGTTATTAACATAATTATCACTAGAAACGGGATATTTACCATGATTTTTGAGTTTTGTTGATTCCCGATATTTCGGCAGTTTCATGCGCCATGATCACGGGTAAACTGAAGTCTTTGCGAGTAGATTTTTATTGTTATAGGTAGCCGTAACGATCTACCCTCTTTCTCACTCTTTTATTACGAACACCCCTACCATCAGTTTCATTGTCACACTTAACTCCATCTCGACACACCACCTAACGGTATCCGGACGAGCAACTGGTACCACACAATTTTTCCGATTGCTACACATTCTCACCACAGCATTCCAGACTCCAGACAATTGAAAACCATCTTCTCTATTGAAATTCCTGTGTTTAGTAATCTAGTAGTATTTCCTTCCCTCGTGCCCATACTGAACTTATTAATGAAATTTATAAGTTGTATCATTGGCCTAAGTGCTACTTTCAAATAAATTAACGTTGAAAGGAAAGGGGAGCATTTAAGAAAATGCCAACAAAATTACGTTGCGAGGATCTAACAAGAAATTGCCAAAATCGATAAAAATTTAAGAGTAAACGTTGCATTAAACTGGAAACATAAATAAAAAATAAATTCCACGTAGGTACACGCAATGCAACAGGCAGATAATTTACAGACTACAGTAAAAAAAAACCTCACTAAAATTGCTTTGTAAACATAAAATTATCGTAATTGCATACGGCCTGACAGAACAGATAATCAATAAGTGGATTCCGGGGAGTATGAGCGAGATAGAATGGTCGTTTCAGACTCGATAACCTACTCATTTAAATCTCATCCACGTGATGACGTTACAATACCTCGTAAATCTATTATAATTATATATATACATATAGGGCCTTATTAATAATTATTATTTAAACCTATTTTAGTTAAAATAGCTTTTGTCTTGTTCTCTCTGATGTAAAATATCATACGTCAAAACAAGACAAAAGCTATTTTAGCTAAAATAGGTTTAAAAAAAAGATTATAATTAAGGGGGTTAATGTTTAGGTATAATGTGTACATTTCCCAATGAAATAAATTTATTATTGTTTTTATAACTTTGTATGGGCATCATATATAAGATGTGACGTCATCTCGTTGACGAGATTTACTTAGGTGGTGGTTAGGTGGTCGCTACTAAGATTCAGTTCTAAAACCATTTAGTATAATACTATGGTGTATCTGAGCTGATTTTCAGAATTAGGCAGGTCATATAGCTAGCAGAACTGAAAACCGTTGACCGGCGACCACAAACCGGACGACGCGGTAGAGGAAGGCCTCGATGGATTAAAGACGTTATAAACGTCACAGAAAGTCGGTGTATGGAGGTGACTCAAGACCGTTCGTCGTGGCGTTCTAGGGGGGAGGCCTATGGCCAGCAGTGGACTTCTACAGGCTGATGATGATGATGATGATGAATATACATTACTAGTGGTTCGCCCCGAACTGAGACCTCGCGATGACACCTTTATCAGCCCGACTAATTTAAGAGGGGAAGAAAGGGTTTTGTATTTAACGGCTATGTAAGTATGTTTGTATGGATGATCCATCAGAAATCTAAAACTATCGAGTCAATTTCTCTAACATGAAAGAAATGTGAAGCAAAATAAAAGTTTTTTTTAATTAAGCAGTGCCATCTAGCTGTAGTTTTGCTACCTAATTTTTAAAGATTTAAGTTCCCTACTCTAAAAATGCATATTACAAAGAAAAAATCCTCAATTTTCGACTTCTCCCCGTGGAACAAAATATACTTAAATAATAAATTTCAGCATTACCAGAGACCTTGAAGTATCTTCGAGATATTTTTTTGCATATTTTACTTTCTTCACCCTTCTAACCGATTCCTAAAAACATTTACTGAGAAAAAAAATTAACCTCTATAGGTAATTATTATACACATCATCGAAATAGCCTTTGAATAGGACTAAGCAACAGGGCGTAAATACTACATACCTGTTAGTATTTAAAGTACTTGACGAATTAATTGATGACGTCCTTTTGACGAAAACATAGAACTCCAACGTCATTCATATTCTTAGAAATGGGAGGTCTACAATGGATGTTATATTGGTTAATGTTTTTTATGGTTCAGGTTTCTAATTTCTTCAATTTCAGACTTTTCCCTGTAGTTGTGACACAAAAGCCACAAGCATACCAAATTTCAGCATTGTGGGACTGCTGGAAGTACCCTAGAATTTTTGATTTTTGCGTTTTTTATTTTCCCTAATATCTCGGAAACTACTAAGTTTAAATACTTATTAAAAACAGTTTTGAAATGTCCAACTAAAGCGCTTTCATTAGACATCCCACTTGATCTGACTGTCTCACTTTTATTTTTTTTACCCCCTCTTGGACCCCAATATCTCAGCAACCCCTTGACCGATATAGCTCATAACCTTACCTACAAATTGTACCAATACTATCTACCCCCATACCAAATTTCATGAAGATCGGATTAACGGTTTGGAAGTTTTCATCGGACAAACATACATACATACACACATACATACAAACGCCGATTCTTCCAACTTGACTCAGAGAACTCGCTTCGCTCGTTCAATTACCACTGCTAGACTCCTTTCATAGGCTTCTTTCCCTTCATCATAATAACGCTGTTTTTCTCATCTGCCACGTTTTTCACAATGAGTTTTTTTTTATAAATGACGGAACTGTCATTTGGCCCACCTGATGTTACTACCACCACCGTAATTCAGCCGAAAAGTTTAACGAGGTGTACTTGGGGCTCTTAAGCGGTAGCCCCAGCAAATTAAATGTAATTCCTCTTAGGTCACGTCCACGTAGGACGCGCCCTACTTGGCATTGCAATGCGCCCGTCACCCTGAGACAAAGATGAATAATCTCATGTGCCTTTTATTTCATCCCATACCCTTCAAACCCGAAAACAGCAATGCGAGCACTACTGCTGGATGGCATTAATAGATATTATGGTGATAGTACTTCCCTGGATTGACTCTTTTACAAAGGAGCTCTACTACAAGCAAAACAGAGTTTTTCCGCTTGCGCCACTAAAAACAAAGGTAGTTCTACCTTCGTTCAAACTGAAATCAGATGGTAATTTCTTAAGCAAGCATCTATCGATGGTAAAACAAATATAGAGGCATCCGTGATCAGAATGGAAGGTAATCACTACTTGGTAAAACAAATTACAAGGTAACTGCATTATGTTGGCATTTTTTTTATTATGTTGGTATACAATTGGCCACGCGGGTGTTCTTTTTAACCGACTTCACAAAAAGGAGGAGTTTCTCAATACGATTGTATTTTTTGATGATATCATCATCATCATCAGCCTGTCGATGTCCACTGCTGGACAGGCCTCCTCCCTAGAATTCCATGACGAACGGTTTTGGACCGCCTCGATCCACCGACTTCCTGTGACTTTTATAATGTATATTTAGTCTATCGAGAGTGAAGATAGCACTACAATAAAAAGGAGTAAACTTGTATTCCTATGACAGGTAGTAGGTACGACGGCAGCGCCTGGCTTTCTTAGCAGACTACTATGGCTGTGGTTTATCTTGGTCTTTATCAGCGCCATCTAGTAAGCCTATATGAAAACTACAATTATTAATGTTTTACTTATTAGAAAGTCCCTCATTCAAGGCCAAAGGCCTTACCATGAGCTCTTATAGCGATTCAGTTCAAAAACTATTCAGTACAAAATATCGGTTCCGTGATGTCCGCAGCTATTTTTAAAGGCACTGTAGCAGAAGGTCTATAGACTTCTGCGATTAAAGTTATTCAATGATGACGGATGTCAATGACGAACTGATATTTTGTACTGAATAGTTTTTGAACAGAGGCCCAAGCACGAATATCTAACTTTACCGAGACGCTAACGAGACGATAGTACACGTCAAATATGAACCAATCAACTTACTAAGATTTCAAGTTACCCTGATGTCATTGGCCAATATTTGACGTTTGCGATTGTCTCGCTAGCGTCTTGGTTACGTAAATTATTCGTGCTGACCACACTGAATCGCTATAAGAGCTCATGGTAAGGCCTCAGGCCACTTCACTCATCATCTCTGACACGAGGTGATTACGGGCCTTGTTTGTTTTGTTATTATTGTTTTTTTATCTAAACACGATCGTGATTATCGAATGGAAGTGCTTTGACGTCCGTCCGTCTGCTTAGTTTTTTTGTTATTGGATGGCATCCACTTGAAGAACCCGCGACCTTTCGATCAAGTTAGATAGTACCTGATGGTTACATGTCAAATTTTAATTGAAACAATTTTCGATCAAACAGCTTGATTGATTTAGTTTGTGGATGGGCAAGGGAGTTATACTTGGGAAGCTTGTAATTTGAATTTTGAGGTCTGGCTTAGGAACGAACCACACTAAGTATAAAATGTTTAAAAGCCTTCTTCTCTTGGTGAGACTTGGAGAGCCTTTTATTGTGGCTGTTAGTAGTAAAACCAGTGTGGTGAATGACACGACTTGACTACGGCACAAAATACAAAAAGTGAGCGCGCCGCCTTCAGGTACTTTGTGACTACGGTAAGTCACTGGAAATGGTTCTAATGACTCATTTAAAAAAAATCCTGAAAGAAAGACGAACATGAAGCACTCGTTCTTTTTAAATTTTAGGGATAAATAAATAAATAATAATTACTTTATTGAAGAGACAATGTAAGATATATCTACAGTTAATATCCTACAATTGGCAGTCATATCGCAAATAGTGAATTCTTCCAGGCAATCGCTTATTCACTATTTTCTTAAACTATACCTATACCTAATGAAGTTAAGTACATGCAAAAACAACGCCACCGACTATGGAGTTGCTAAGCGATAAGTAGGTATCATGTTTTTTTTTATTTTTTTTATTATTTTAAGGCCCAAGTTCACGAATAAATAAACGGGCGTTTGCCGTAACCATTGGTCAAGGTGACAGATAATCTTTGAAAACACCAAAAAAATTGTCCAAAGAATTGGTTAGGCTATAAGGTTTGATTTCCCAACAAATGACAGGCGATTAAACAACTGTTAAGCCTGACCAATGCTTTTTGACAGGTGTTTTCAAAGATTATCTGTCACTTTGACCAATGGTTAGATTTAACAAGACATTTATTAACTAACAGAGTATGGTGAAATTGGCTCTTAACCTCAGAATAAAGATGAGTATTCTGAGGGCTAAGCAGTTGTTTAACCGCCTGTTTTATTTTCTGTACAATAAAATATTTTCTGTTATATTTTATTATATTATTTCTGTCACTCCGGAAGGCGTTCGTCAGAATAGGAAAGAACGCATGCGAAGACTAAGAGCGTTTTCGCACTACGAATCCGATCCGAACCCGTGAAAATACGGTCCGGAGTATAGTCGTAGAACTATATAACTTTTGAAACTATCATGGTTATTAACATAAATATCACTAGAAACGGGATATTTACCATGATTTTTGAGTTTTGTTGATTCCCGATATTTCGGCACAGTTTCATGCGCCATGATCACGGGTAAACTGAAGTCTGCGAGTAGATTTTTATTGTTATAGGTAGCCGTAACGATCTACCATCTTTCTCACTCTTTTATTACGAACACCCCTACCATCAGTTTCATTGTCACACCTCGACACACCACACTAACGGTATCCGGACGAGCAACTGGTACCACACAATTTTTCCGATTGCTACACATTCTCACCACAGGATTCCAGACTCCAGACAATTGAAAACCATCTTCTCTATTGAAATTCCTGTGTCTCAATTGCCTCTTGTACCAGTCTTGGTATGTAATGCCGCTCTGTTGAGATTACCCGTGGATTGTGTAGCTCAATCCAATGGTTTGAGCCAGATTCTATGAGGTGTTCCGCTATAGCTGACTTCTGTGTGTCGGCGTCGTAGAACTATTTCTAAGGTAGCTTACGCACTCTAGATTCGGCTTCCGTCATCCGATTTCTCTATAGATATGAATTTTCATCGGATTCGGATCGGACTTGGATCGGACCCATTGCGAAACCACTGTTAGGATATAGTAACTACATCTACGCACGCAGTGACAGACGTGACAGTGGACCATAGACAAACAGATGTAGGTACTAGGTACAGTGGACTGAGATGAGATTATATAGGTACCTACTGTGAATTGGATGTTTTATAATTAACGAGAATTGGGCTTCTGATTTCAAGAATTTACTTCAAAATTGTTTATAAAGCTGGCACAACTCCAGTTCACGTCTCATTGATGGACAAATAACTGAGCGTGGTTCAGTACATTTTGGCATTTAACCCCGTTGCCCATCTGTCTATCAGCCCAGTCGACTAATATCGAACTGGGGCGAATAGTTGCGTGTGTTAGTCATGAGCTTAGATAATTTAACATAAATTCTGTAAGGTCATGCGAATGGGAAGTTTTCTGACAGCTAAAAGAAAATAGTTTTAAATCCATGCAAAGATGGCGCCTGTCCAGATTTGGTTCTCTAAATTTTGTCGGTCAGCCCAACTGTCAGTGTCACTGACTTCACTCGCTCATGCTCGTACGCGTTCGTTGGTGAAATAACTGCGTAAAAAGTTTTTGTTGAAATTCTGATATTTGTTAGTGCTAAGTATGCTTCTTCGTTCTCTGTAAAAAGAATTAGTTCTCTGTGGTGCTTTTGCAAAATCTTTAGAAGACAGAACCATGTCAAGTCACCGCCATCTACCGGATTTTTAAGAACTATTTTTCTTTTTAATTGCCTCCCTGAAAACTTCCCATTGAGTAAAATTAAGTAGGGTATTGAACTACCTGTAAATATAAGTACACGGATATGCATTTGTCTTGTTACAAGTTTTCCTTACCGACCGCAGAAAAGAGGGAACTCTTCTAACGCAGGTTATTGCAACTTAACAGAAAAGATCCCAACCCCTTTAATTGTATAACTTGTAAAAACAATAAAAACCTTTTTACTTTTTTTTTACTTTTTACCTATAGAATTGAAACTTTCGTGCTCGGGAATCATTTTAAATTGAAAAAACGGTCTACCTATAGGAAGAGTTTAAGAGGAGTTAAAACATTCACCAAAGAGCAGCATCTACATAATTCAACACCAATACTGCGATCACCAATCCGCCTGCCAAGCGATGGTGTTTTTTTTTAATATACTACTTGGCAAGCAAACAAGCGTACGGTCCACCTGATGGAAAGCAGTTACCGTAGCCTATGGACGCCTGCAACACCAATGACATCACACGCGCGCTGCCGACCGTGAGACATAAAGAGCATAGCAATTCCTCTATTTGGGGAGGCCTTGTCCAATAGTGGACGTCTAAACGCAGATGATGATGATGATTCCAACAGGTGAACCAATTCTATTTTCCGAAGCAACAAACAACTCGATGACAAATAAATGTGACAGAACTTCCAAAAGGAAACATCATATTCGTTTCTCCATCCATGACATTTCGTGTTGGGAAATTGGATTTGCGAATCGAATACATCGGAAAATAAGAAGGGGCTAAGCGCGCGGACATAGTTATGGCTTCCGAAGTCAGTAGTCAGTTCTAATTCCGCCCCTATATTGGCTAAAAAACTGATAGGTAATCACTTTCGATTACAATTTTACAGTAAATTGCGCTATATGTTTTGTTATGTCTGCTCTTGAAAATAACTTTTTATTTAAAAAACCGACTTCCGCCATTGTATCCGACTAAATATTTAGATGAAAAAAAAATGATGAAAGAACCATAGTGGTGAAAGGATTATGATACTTTTTGAATGCAAATGCTTGGTTTGTTGCTGAAAATATCAAAATCGCCATATGTATGCCTACAATATTTGAGGAGTTCCCTCAATTCCTCATGGATCCCATCATCAGAACTGGATTTTGAATGGAAAAATGGGACCAATCTGGAAGTGTATCTATCCAAATAAAAAAAAGAATTTTCCAAATCGGTTCATAAACGCCGGAGATATGCGGTAACAAACATACAAAAAAAAAAAAAAATACAACCGAATTGAGAACCTCCTCCTTTTTTGGGAAGTCGGTTAAAAAGCTAATGCATGCGGCGCAATTTATTATTAATTAATTTATTTTACTGAGGTGGGATTACGAAAACGGCTACAACTCGTAAACTAGTAAAGCCTATAATAATTTACTTATAATTTAATTAAATATGATACTATTTTAAATACTTTTTAGGTATTCCCAACAAGCGGTTTAGTCAGTATAAGGGGGTGGGGACACATGACTCTAATAATCATGATGATCACTTCTAAGCTTTATATTTATAAAACGGAAATCTAAAAAACTTTTGATGAAACCTCGTAATAATATTATTGAATTAATAAAAAATATTATATAAGTAATAAATATAATAAAAAAATTATTGAAAATATTATTGAAAGACCTATACAACGATATCCCATACAATGGGGTATGCAAATAAAGCAATTTCAGAGTTTTTTTCATAACGTTGTAAATAGGCGTCACTTTCAGTTTTTTTTATACTATGCGCTAGACGACGTACGTTAAAAGAAGCGATAATAAAAAACGTTTGTATAACCGTTCGAAATTTCAACTTGCCAGTACAAGTTTACGAGTAAAACAGGCTCTGACTGCGGATGGACAGACTACGAAAGGATGTAGGTTATAGGAAGGTCGTACAAAATTTATGGAGGTGAGCCTTGCCGTGTTTTATTACAGACATGTTATGCTCATACACCGTAATTTGCTTCTTTGGTATCGTGTTTGCCCTAATTTGATAAATCTTCTCACGTAGGTTACGCAGTGCTTACGTGCAGCTTGTAGAACCGACAACTCCTGGAGTTACCCCATAGGCTCGTACTTGGGCCGATCGGGGCCGGCTAGACAAATAGTTATTTGTTATACAAGAGTGCTCTTACTTGTTTTTTAACCGCGTGCTCGATTTAGATGACCGAGCAAGCGAAGGATTCTAAAATTTAATCACGAGCGTAGCGAGTGATTTCAAAGTTAGAATCCTGAGCGTTAGCGAGTGAATCAAATGAGCACGAGGTGAAAAATCTTTGCACTCAAGTGCAACACGTAACTTTTCATCCCAACTCAACGAAGAAAAGACTAAATGCAAAAAAAAAACATTTGCACATTGTTAACAGTTTCAGTCAATTCTGTTGCCGTCAAATAAACTTCCTCGTCGCTAGAATCACTCATTTTAGGTTTTTCACTCGTTTTCAAGGTTCTTGTTTTTAACAAGACGTGAAAAGAAAATGGCGCGCGTAAAGCAAATGAAATAAAAAGTATAAGTACACCAAGAAGGTTCCGAGTCTGAGTTTTTAACAAATTAAAAAATGTTTTATGATAAATTCGGCACCATGGAGGTAGAAATAAATAGGTTTGATGATTTTAGAAAAAAAAAAAAAAAAAAATTACGACTATACACCACGTACTTTACGTTTTTTTTTTTTTATTTTTCTAAAATGATACCAAGCCACGATAATTTCAATTCTATTAGGTTTGATGATGTTTTGAATTCACAAACTTAGTGAACAGCACGATGTTCTAAATTCAATTTTACTTTATCCTGTAGCGGATAAAAACGGCTTTTACACTCAGATATCGAATAGCAAAAATACGCTTTCCGAGATGGTGGGATGAAAAGAAAATTTCCTTGATCTTTCTTCTATTATAAATAAAGAATAATAAATAAATAAATAAATAATTGCTGGACATTTCACACAACATTATCTAGCCCCAAGCTAAGCAGAGCTTGTGTTATGGGTACTAGATAACTGATATACTTAATACAATACATTACATAGATATATATTTTTTATTATACATAGAAAAATACCCAGAACACCCTGAACAAATATCTGCAGATCGTACAAATATTTGTTCCGAGGCGGGAATCGAACCAGCAACCTCCTGCGTCGCAGGCGAACCTTCGCCTGCCGCGCCACAGAGGTCGTAATTGTGAAATTTTTGTCATTTTGACGGATTTGGCCGCCATGGGACCATGGTACTCGTAATTCCTGATTCCCACGACACAGGGAATCCTAGTGTGGGATTAAGACTACGCATGTGGCTGTTGGGTATGTTATGTTATGAACTAGGAGGCGTTTCACTATGATAGTTCTAAATTAACAGCAAACATAGTTTTTTTACTGTTAGCTAATTTTTTTGTGTAACCAACCGTCTAACCAGTCGTGACCGTCCACAGATTATATGTAATAGAACTAACAATAAGTATTTTCATATGTAATAAATTTCTGACACATTGGCCGACATGCTTTGTACTCTGCCGGCGTTTTTGTAACACCTTTCAAGCTTAGCTATGAATAATGATATAATTTAGAGAACATGTGATTATAATGATGATAATGATGATAGCTACTAAAAGAGTTAACCCTACGGGAAGTTTATCGGTAGAGCGCTTACGCCTTTTTGTACGCGAACGCAGTTTGCTTCTATTCTACTTACACACTACACTTAGTATAGCGCCACACCTGCGTAATGTACCGCGCCGAAAGTTCAGCGGCTGAAGTTTATTACTTGACGTAATTTCGGCTGATGTGTCATAGGGAACTTGAAAAACACTGCGAGCGTATTGAACCGAACGTTCGGTCGCGGTACGTTAAACAGGTGTGGCGCGACACTTATAACTAGACCAGTGGTGCGTCAGTTTTTAGGGTTCCATACCCTAAAAAACGGACCCTATTACTAAGGCTCCTCTGTCCGTCCGTCCTTCCGTCCGTCAGTCCGTCCGTCCATCACCAGACTGTATCTCATGAACCGTGATAGTTAGACAGTTGAAATTTACACAAATGATGTACTTATTTCTGTTGCCGCTATAACAACAAATACAGAACTATACAGAACAAATACTAAAAAAACAGAATAAAATAAATATTTAAGGGGGCTCCCAACAAACGTGATTTTTTTGCCGTTTTTATAGATAATGGTACAGAAACCTTCCTCCGACTAGCACTTGGTCGGTTTATTTTTTTTAAATTAGTTTTTTTAACTTTATGATTTTGTAACCATATAATTTTATAAGCAACTAACAAACCACGGGTCTAGATAATATTAGTGTTGTGTACAAAGTTTCATGGAGTTTGAAAAAATTATAGCCAAATTAGAAGCAAACTTCGTTCGCGTGCAAAGTAAGCGCCTTTTTGCTAGCTATCGGTAAAATTCTCTTAGAGCGAGTACACATTAGGCGTTTTGAAGCGCGCGCTTTGGTAACGCGCGTTTTGAGAACCAGTAGTTCTTATCTAGGTGTACACACGCAAGAGCGCGTTTCTGATAAAGCGCGCGTCGAACGCGCGCTTTGAGATTTTCGTTCTAACGCGCGTTGGGAGGGCGTCAGCCACGCGCTTCGAGATACATGAGCCGCCATTTTCTTGTACATTTGAACGCGCGCTTTCGTGTAGAGTGGACGCAATTCACCAAAATGGAGACCGAGCACTTCGATACAGACTTATTTATGAATCACCAGTAATATCCGCTTTTATAACATGGAGTAAGTCATCAAAGGATTTGATGGACATTCTAAAATAATTAAAAAACTTAGGTTCATACTGTCTTAATTTGGGATACAATGTTATAAACATTCCATGCGTCAGTCTATCTCGTAGTATTGGGTGCACCCAAAATTCTCTTTGTCTCTGACGTCGTCTTCTGTAGCGACGGTATAGAAGCCACTCACAAGCAAACACTTCGACGTCCATTTCCGAACTGAGCCGAGTATGGACGCCCGAATAACGCTCGTAAAACGCCGTGCTAAGCGCGCTGTATGTACGCTACCAACGCGCGCCTAACGCAACGCCGAGCGCCTAATGTGTACTCGCCTTTAGGTTTTCTGAAAAAAAAAGTGGTATCCCGAATTTTGACTATTTTTAACCGACTTCAAAAAAGGAGGAGGTTCTCAATTCGACTGGTATGTTTTTTTTTGTATGTTTGTTTCGCGATTACTGATTCTTCATTAATGATGATTCTTTTTTTATTTGGTAGATCATATTTCAAAGGTCGATAAAATCGAAAATTTCGATAAAGTTTATATGGGTGGTCCCATATAAATTTTACCAGAGATTGATTCAGCGCTTTCAATAAGTCTGTTTTTGGTACTATGTTGTCTTTTGTTTTTTTTAAATTAATTATGTAGACGACACATACCAGCCACATTACCGGTAGTGTCATTGACATAAACACTACCGCAGCATTCTAAAGTTTCTCTGGTACACTTACAAACAAAACTTAATTAGTATAAAACGAAATATTTATTTCATATTTTACTTTGCTGTTAGTAGGTTGAACAAAAGTCCTCCTTCGTGTGCAGTATGAAGCAAATAATACTAATACTACGATCTACCAAAGAGTAGGTACCTAGAGTACCTACTGATAAGTTGGTGGTATGCATACCTATCAGTAGGTATGTGTAGGTAGTCTATGGTAGCGTGTTCCCCCGCGCGTCATTGGCGTAGCCCACTCTCTTGATTGCCGCTGTGTGCTATTTGCATCACTGCTTGTACACTCGGTGACATAATTATTGAGTAGTATAGTTCCGCAATTTGTTACCTGTATTAAAAACATAAGCTTACACTTCTTACTGCTGGATGAGTCCTCCCTATAGTATAGGGGGGGATTTTCCATAATCACTACCTTAGCAGGCAGATTGGTGATCGCAGTATTGGAGATGGATGCTGCTGCCTATCCCCAGGCGTAATCCCTTAGTTGCTTTTTATGATATCCATGGGAGGAGTTGGAGGAATACTATTCATAGACCACCACCACGGCCACGCTATAAGTTTCACAATCATTCTTTTAAACTATTTTACTTAAAATAGCTTTCGTCTTGTTTAGACATATGACATTTTACATCAGAGAGAAGAAAACAAAAGTTATTTTGACTAAAATAGGTTTAGAGAATGATTATGAGACAGACCGTTAAGCTTTGTTTTGGGTGAATATGTGATAGAAAAAAAGATTTTTACTTTACATTCTGAAGTGAAGTTTTACAAATTGACATGGAAAATAATTACTTGAGAATAAATTATTTTTTAGAATACGATTTTCTTTTATTTTTAATTTTGTTGCAATCATTTTACTTGCATTATAATGAATTACTAGGTTTGCGTAATGTTTGTTCCGTTAACAAAAACGCCGCGCAGGAATAATTTTCTTGATTTTTTTTATATCAGGAAATCTTTTACGAGATACCAATTAAGTAAATAATTATGCAGCAATTCGTAATCATCATCATCAGCCTGGAGAAGTCCACTGTTGGACATTTGGCTTTATTTTTTTATTGCAACAATTGTAAAGTCATTATTATTTCAAAAAGAAATTGAAGTGTGTTCAATCACTCAAAGAAAACATTTACCACCCTGACTGTACCTACCTAAGAACGAGACAACAGATCTGAGAACTGGCGCACCATCTTAGTAATTTGAAAGCGACTACACCCTGTATTTTGAGATACAGGCTCTATAACATAACATAACATCCAACAGTCACATACATAATACCTACTATACCTAACCCTTGAATTCCCTGAATCGTGGGTATCAGGAACTCCGAGTACCATGGTACTACAACACCCAGACCCGGAACAAATATTTGCAGATCATGTAAACATTTGTACCGCAACGGGAATCGAACCCGCACCTCTTGCGTCTCAGCCGGCTACTCACCCGCCACGCCACGGAGATCGGCAGCGCCGTGGACTTTGTTCCTGGGGTGAGTTGGAGCTGTTGGAAGAGAAAGATCGTTCGTTCGTCGTGCCACTGGTTATTTTTCGGTCCTTTACGTCAGTCGCCAGATTGAGGTAAGTATCATCATCATCATCTGCCTATAGAAGCTCACTGTTGGACTTAATAGGCCTCCCCTATTTAGAATGCCACGACGAACGGTCTCGGCCCGCCTCCATCCTCCGACTTCGTGTGACTTTTTTATATTGAATTATTTATGGCCCCGTAAAGGGCCTTTTGGCTGATGGTGGAAGAACCAGTGTGAGGATAGAATTTAGTGTGCCTTGCAGGCTCCTTTCATGGACATGTCTAGTCTTCTATTTAGTTCTAGGACATGCTATCCTAACGATGTTTTCACAGTTCGACAGCACATAATAAATTACCCGGACTTGTTGGACAATTTAGTATAAAAGATTTGTCCTGGAATAATTTTGAACTAAAAATAGTATTAAAAATCTCTTTTTCAATGAATGTACAAATATTTTAACTTTCACGCCGGCCACCGCAAGAACAAAATGTAACCCAAATAAGACTATAGCAATATCGGGCCACAACAAGATCGGGCCACAGCAAGATCGGCCACATCATTCCGGCCACCGTGAAAACTCAGCAGTTAATATTCTCATTTAATCCTTGGGACGTTTGCTCTATCCCCAGTGGAGTGCCTTGACTCTTTGATACGGCACCGGAACCCGCTTCGCAATATGCATGTGTAAACACGGCCTATCTCGGAGTTACCTCTTTGTGCGTTTGAGCCGCGGCTCTGCGTCTAAGAATACAATTTCAATAGAGAAACTAAGTAACTGCAACCACGCGAAAGCTTCTGTTTGTAAGTCATAACTCGGTGCGTTTGGCGTAGGTTATATATATAAGTATATAGTAATATAAGTACTTAGTATAAGTAATAAGTAATAGCTTCGTTCGCTCAGTCACTTATATGATGAATAATAATCATCATACAACGAGCGAGCGAGCGAAGCGAGCGAAGTCCTCTATAACTGGCATTTGCTTTTAATGGTTATTGGTACATACTCTCGTACAGGTCGTATTTTTCACTGAATCTTGACAAAACTTGATATTTACAGGTTCTAAAAAATCATAGTTTTTTTTGTCGTCGGCGATTTTTGATTGGAGGGGTATTTCCCCCAAAAACTTTGCTGCGGCTCCATTTACCGTCAAATGGGAAGTCATAAAAAAGGGCTATGTCTATACATTCCAAAACTATTTAAATTTTTATTGTAGAATGTATTATGGTGTAAAAACCAATAAGTATAACGTGAGCTCTCATATTATTATGAAGTTTCAAAGACTTTGTGCCACAAAGTCTTGAAACTTCGATCTGGATCTTACCATAAAGTTTATGGTAAGATTGCTAGATCGCGCTATAGATGCGATTTTCAAAGTTTATCTCGATATTTTGCCTCAAAACTCATCAATCATCAAAGCCAAAACCAATAGTTGCAAAAATGTTTGTGTCTCGACTTTTCGCAGTTATTATTATTTATCAATTTATAAACTAAGCGCCTCAAAACCTGAGGAACGCCACGGAATTCGTCGTAGTAGGTAGTACTAGGTATGTACTTATAGGTATATTGTATTGTAAACACGGTCTTTATCTGCCCCAGACGAGAGATAACTCCATCTTAGTTCTAAGAATATTCGCATCCAATCTCGTACGGGTATTTTTTGCTATCTAGGATTTGGTTTTCAGATCGCATGTTTGAACTACTTCCAAGCAAAGTTAGATTATGTACATACTTCAACATCATCAACAACCGGTTGATGTCCAGTGTTGGACGAGGCCTCCCCCATCGATGTATTCGATGGGCCATAATCACCACGATTGATAGGCGGATTAGTGATCGCAGTATTCGTGCTAAGTACTCAGGTGGATATTGTCCCCTAGTGTAATCCCTGGACTTTACTTACCTGCCTATTTTGTAATATTCTACCACGCTAAAATTGTCACGGTCACCTTATACTGAAATTAAAGGGACCGCGATATTATTAGCGCAGCTAAGCTTTAGGTTAAGCTAAGTTGTACAGTAAAGAAAATCATTTAGTTTTTTTTCTAAAATAACTTCAATAAGTCTTCGTGCATGTATTGCTTTTTGGAACACCAGGAAACAATAAATAAATTTTGTCCCACGACACAACAGCCCGGCTAGCTCAGTCGGTAGAGCATGAGACTCTTAATCTCAGGGTCGTGGGTTCGAGCCCCACGTTGGGCGATATCTTTTGCAATTCTATTTTCATGTTTGTTTTAGTTTTTCACAGTGAGTGCTAAAAAATTTGTCGCCAGCCTTTTCTAATAAAAGACTGAAATAAAAAAGACCCGAGACAATTTTTGCTGTAGTTAATGCTACACGCAATCGACATGGGTATTCAAACACTAACAAGTTTATAGCAAGTACTCTAATATTGTATTTATTTACATCTGGCGCGCCGCCCCGTAGACTTCACATAAAAGCATTTTTGGACACCTAATTAGCGCCATCTAGCAACCAGGCTTCGTACTATGTGGTGAGCTTTATATTTTTCTTTCCGCAATCAGAGCAACCTCTTGCTTCCGCTTGCCATGGCCAACGAACAACATGGTTCATGCATTCACCGCTAGATGACAGCAAGGCAGAGTGTTACATTTTGAATCGTTTGATAATTATGGTTGCTGAAATTATTAGATCTGCCTGCCCAATTTGCCACTCGGACAGGCCTCGGTATGCCAAAATATTTTTCCTCATTAATTCAATAATTTAATACCTAAGGCCTCCCTAAAGCACCCGATCTTATTCAATTATTTGATTGTGTCTAGGATAGTCTATGTATGACATTATTACGTCACATCTCAGGAAGCCCATACAAAATTGTGATTTTCATCCTAGATTTGACTTATGACGTGCACGTGATTTTTTTTGATCATACCTAGATCATAGATCCTCTCCTCCGTATACCTAGGTACCTAACCTATTAGATCGGTACTAGACAGGGTATACATTTTCTATAAGTAAGTAAGTATCAAGATTTCAATATCATAATAGGTAGGTAGGTACTTATTCAATGGGGAAGGCCCCTTTCAGCAGATGATATGATTTAATGCTATTTCGTGTGATGTGATGATAGAACACAGAAATTTATAATAAGCACACTGAGTAAAGTTCAACGAAACAGCATCCCATTAAGATACGATCTCGCTCACCAATTTATGTGAAGGTGTCTTAAGTTTTTCATAATATCATGAGGGATAATTGTAGAACTTCCTGTACGACACCGCTTAGAATACTTATGAGCAATTTAAGTAATTTATATAAAACCCTGTGGTCACGCAAGCAGGTGGTTCATTTGTGTGACATATTTGTGATGAAGAGGCTGCTGTTAGTTTGTGTCACGATTTGGGGTAAGAAAAAGACAAATAAGACTATACCTTTGTAGGTACGACTAGGTTTTTGGAAGCCCGAAGTTATCTTGTTATAGGTCTATCTTGGTATGGATCTACTCATACCTACATTATTACTTCTTACATCCCTAACTCGATTGCCTCATTTAATCCTATCCTCCTATTTTCATCTATCTTGTCGTTTCGGGCAAGTTGTAGTGGCTATTATAGCTTTTAGAAACGATAACCGTTACGGAATAAAGATTCTCGAGTGGCAACCAAATCCTACCTTGAGTGTCAATATACTTTAGTAAGTACAACATAACGTCGAATTGGTTGATCAATAGGTACTCACCTACCCATTCTGTTTCTCTAAATTGTGTTATCATCGTTGATAGAAAGGCTAAAGGTCCAATTAGAGGCAAATCATTTGACATTGGCCTAGTTATTTCAATGTTTTCTTATCTAATCACCTATTTCAGCTGTTCTGGAAGCAAGTCATGGCATCTCCACCAAGATGGATTTTGAAGAAGATTCTACACTCACCAACTCCAGCAACGTTGAAGATGACGATGTTGAAGTGAAGCATACAATCGTTGTTTCAACTAAGCTGAAGAATAACAGGAAGGGACTGCATACTAATGATGGTAAGGTTGATTCATCTATTGTGTATCTTACCCTATCCATTATAATGTACTTAGAAACGAAACATGACAGGGTTTGAGGATATTGATATGAGGTTTCGGTATGGGATGAGTTATTCATGTAGAAAATAGAGCTCACTTTACAATTGAGGATTTAACATTTTTTGACCACATTTAATAAAAAAAAAGCCAAAAAAAAAGATTTATGGCAACGTCCTATAAAATTTAAACTTTATGAAAACTTCAGGTTACTTTCAGTAAAGATACTTTTGGTTATTGATAATTTAAGGCAAGAGAATGAAAAAGTAATTGTTGTGTAGAACAGACAACATTCAGTTGAGGGTAAATAGCTTATAGAGGTTATTTATATACAAAAACTTCGCCAACTTCGGTTATACGTATGACACATCGTCTAAGATGAGACATCTACATATAAGCTATTATGAAATGCTTGAAAGTAAACAAGTTGTTTAAATAGGCTACTTTACTTAAAGTATTTATCAAGTTCTTTAAATTTGATTTAATTAAATGTAACGTTCAAGAGTGAAGATTCAAACATTTATCTGAATATACATAATTTTACACTTTGAGGTTTAAATCTATGCAGTCAAATGTATTCAGGCTACGTACAAAATAAATAAATATCAAATTTATTATGAAAGTGCATTTAACAAATAAAAACAGTTATCTGCCAAAGAAATAGTACCCTACTTTGAATTCTCTACTTCTAAAAATATACATGGTATAAAATAACTGAACAAAAAAAATGAGAACAATACTAATCAGGTACTTTTTTGTACCTGGTTGATTTATTTTTTGATGTGGGCAACGGTCGCCTTCCTTCGCTATCCTCAAACCACAGGGAGTAATAAAAGAAACAACCCACATAAGAAGGAGTTCATTAACTGTTATTTATAATTTGTGTCAAAAACTCTACAAAATTGAACACACTTTAAAAATCTTTGATGACTGTCAATTAAAATCAAAGAACTGTTAAAGTATTTACCTATACAGTTGAGTAACTTTTTGCCATAGGAGACACCGGAACACTAACCTACAACATTGGACGCAAAGAAAACACACAAGAAGATAGCGGTGAAGTGCCTATTCTAACTGGCTACAAAGCTGTTGGTACCACGCAAATAAGAACTCCGGACACCAGGAATAAACCTCAAATTCCCCAAATACCTCGTGGTTTTCAAACTCCTCAAGTTTACCATGATTCAGTGTTTATTAACCGCAACATCCGCGATGATGATGATATCTTCCCGAATATAGCAATAAACCCTTCACAGTGGAAACCGTCAAGCTTCTTCAATAATATCAACTATTGGGGCCAAGATCCTGGCAGGGAATCATTTGTAAGAAGAATTGATCGACCCACGTATCCGAACCAGGCGAAACTACACAGAAAGATCACTGAAGATGGCATGAAGGAGTTCTACTGTCGGAAATGTAGAGAACTCAACTGTCAAGCTTACAAAGATGACGCAGTCTACCCGCAGAATGCACAGCCACGTTTATGGGTAACCACAACACCAAAGATGAAAATAGACGGCAAATTGGCGAAATTAAACTAATAGACGAGTTTCATTGTTTTCGTCCATCCTGTATCCGTGAGATGGAAAAAAACGGTGATGTTATATGTATAACCTTGAGACGTACATCTACATACATGTAGGTATATAAATGTTGAAAGGCATGGCCTAATGAGATGATCGTATTGTGTGCACGATTTTGTATTAATCAAATCCAGGTACCTACGTACTTGTTACATGCGCAAGAGTGTTGCTGATTTGATGTGAGGTAGTTAGCATTAAAATTAGTAACTGGGTAGCTAGTAATTAGTTTTTGGAGTTGACTTGACTACTGGCGTCAGACTTCCACTGCTGGACGAGGCCGCCCCCAAAGAATGCTATCGGGGGATTGCCATAACCAGCTCGCTTGGCAGACGGATTGGTGATCGCAGTATTTGTGTTGAGTACTCGGGTAGATGCTGCTGCCCATCTTGTGGTGTAATCCCTTAGTCGACTTTTATGATATCCATGGGAGGAGACAGAGGGGTTTATTCTTAGACCGTAGACACTACCGCTTAACAGTAATTTACAGTATATTACAATAAAAACACTTGGAAATCACATCACACTAATATTACACTTAAATGCGAAGGTATAGGTGTCTGTTTGTAACTTCTTCACGCTCAAACGGCTGATCGGATTTGAGTGAAATTTGGAATTGAGATATCTTATACCATGAATTAACATTTAGGCTACTTTTTCATCATCATCATTTTCATCATTGTTCACGCGGGTGAAACCGCGGGGCACTTTATAAGGACCTTCTCTCTAGGTCACTTTTATCATCATCATCACTCGTAATTTCTAGTTCAGCATATATCATGCCTCCATAATCGTTTGATATTTGTTTTCAAATATCAAAATCGAAAAATCAGTCGATTTTTGTTTGGTGATGATGACACTGAGTTTCTCAACACGTCCGCTAACGGGCTTTTGTCAGCATTTCAACTCGAAATTCAGAATTCTGGATATCGAATGCATGTGCTTATCCATCTTTCTGAAGTCTCCACCTCAGGAGGAGATATTTTGCAGCTCCATACATCATATACAGATCATCCCACGGCGGTAAATTTATGAATTTGTCTGATTTGTTTTGTACTTACATGGGTACAACAAAAAACAAATATTAATAAAAGCCATTTAGGTATTTATTCAGAAATCATAATGGAATAACGCTTTTAACAAATTTGGATAGAGCATAATTAACATAATTAGAATCAACGAACTAAGGGCTATGCACCGAGTACCTGGTGATCTTTCCATTATTGTTGATCACTGTCTCTGCCTGGCGACTGCTAGACTTTTGTCCATTTGTGTTTGATGATGAAGAGTAGGAAGAGCTGGAGACGGACGTATAACCACCACCACCGGGGTTACCCGATCTGCTGCTCATCTTGTTAATGTTCGGAGAGTTCTGAAAATGATTGACATACAACTTTTATTAATATAGTGTAGTTGATTGCAAGCACACAATCTGCCAAGCCAGTCATCATCATCAACAACCTATTGCAGTCCACTGCTGGATATACGTATCTACTATGGCGCGCCACTGAGCCCAGTCCTCGGCTCTTCCCACCAAGTTGCTGCTGCCAAATCTCGCCAGTCGTCGCTCTTTCTAGCCGGCGGGTGTCCTTTAATACATTTGCCTAAGACGCACTCATGAACTCGTTTGCACCAACGGTTGTCGGTTCTTCGGCAGACATGGCCGTCAAACCATTAAACTGAACTGGACCTGGTGGGCTGATATATATCCTTGATGGATTCCTTGTCAACTTTTAGCCTTATCTCGATGTCCTGGTGTGGCGATTGCAAGTGATCGTAAGACTAGGAAATAATCTACTGTGGACCACCACTATCCACTATGGTTATTCTGACCTCTGTGGCGCGGCGGGTGAGTAGCCGGCTGAGATGCGAGAGGTTGCAGGTTCGATTCCCGCTGCGGGACAAATGCTTGTATGATCTGCAAATATTTGTTCCGGGTCTGGGTGTTGTAGTGCCATGGTACTCGTAGTTCTTGATAACCACGACACAGGGAATCCTAGTGTGGGGTCAGGACTATGTACCTACGTGACTGTTGGGTGCAATGTTATGTTATGTTATGTTATTCTAACAGTTCTACCAAGAAGAAAATATGAGAATCTACGAAGACCAGACAATAGAAATAATACCGTGGTCAGTTTGGCAAAATGAGATGGAACCATTTTTGTGTGACTATTCGTATAAAAAGTAATTCGCTCTTTACCCTTGCCAAGAAGCTTCGCTAGTGCGCATGCTTCAGAAATTACCTACAGAATGTTTAGTTCAGGTACCTGGTTATATAAATTATATACACGTTTTGCGTTAATATGTACCTAGGAATCATAGAGCCGAAACCTGATGAAGCAATAAATAAATTTAGAATAACAGCCAGCTGGTGTCGGTCTCAGACAGTTTAGTCACGATCTTAGATGCTTGGGCCAGGCCTTCGTCATTGCGCATCTATGTAAATACAAATGCATTATAATGATGTCACTTTATAAGCATAGTCGAAGGATCGGCGGTTTTTGATGCAAAAATTAGAGGCATAAGGACCGCACTTACGCTTTTAATTTTAGCGGGTAAAAGCTTTTTCTTAATCTATATTTTGAAAAGAAGAAACAATAACAGATGAAAAAGAGCTGAATGTGGATGTTTCTGATTTGCACACCTCAACAGTAAACAGGGACCTGAAACCAAAATGAATTTATAATATTTTTTTTCATTTTGTGTTTTTGTTTTGAATTTACGAATAATTCTGAAATACGTATCTAATCTACCTTCCTAAAAAATGGGTGTTACGTAATGAAACGTAAAATTGATGTGTCACGCTGCTATTGCATGCAAGATACCTATAATATGTAAGCCCAAAACTAGTCTAAGTTTCCGACAAGACTTCTCCGGTATTATTTTAGAGTTCATCACATTTGTTACACATCACATTTTGTTAATAGTATCTAAAACTTCTTGTAAAAGAGTTCGTCCGGGGAAGTACTGCCTAGATTCTGCCTATTTTTGCCGCCAAGCAGTAGTGCTCGCATTACTGTGTTTCGGTTTAAGGGGTGCTGGTGAAATTACAGGCACATGAGACTTTTCATCTTTATGTCTCAGGGTCGGTAGCGCGCGTTTTATACCTCTAGTGTTGCAGGCGTCCATAAGCTACGGTAACTACTTTCCATCAGGTGGGCCGTATGCTTGTTTGCTTGCCAAGTAGTATACAAAAAGGAAAACAATGAACGAGGAAAACTATTTCAATGGTAATCCTAGCCTTGAATTTGCTTATTTAGATAGTGTGCCAGTAACAATGAACTTGCAATATAGAAATGGAAAATTGGTAAGCTTCAAAGAGTTTTCTTCATCATTATCATAAGTAATCTGACTTCAACTGATATAGGTACTTAGGGACTTCCCCTTGGTATTCACTATCCAAAGTCTAGACTCATTCTTGAGTATTTCTTCCAACAATTTCACACCTGGTTCTGGTCTTATAATAGTAGTTTATGAAACTGTTGCATAATAAGGGTTTTTAAAATACGAGTGTGAGTTAAAAAAACGTGCCACAGGCGAGTTTTTTTATAGCATCACACGAGTGTTTTAAGACCAAATTATGTGCAGTTATTTAATTTGTTTATGCACTACTTTATCTAATCTCATGAAATAGATAATATTATATTTAACATTAATTGTAATAATTTTTTTTTAGTTTTTTAATCTTTATATTTCAGTATGAGAGTAGATAAAAATTAATTATCTACTCTCATACTGAAATATAAAGATTAAAAAACTAAAAACAAAACTAAAATGACAGTCTTTATGCACAAGCCATCGAAATAAATTTAAAAAATTACATTAAGATACAGCTCTTTTATGGACAACTGTATCATAATATAACTTTTTTTCCATTACGATACAACTTCACTTGGACTAAAGAGGTTGCAATGCAGTTTTTCTATACATAATCTGTGGACGCGGCGCAACACGCTCGCGCGTATGGATTTTGGCGCTAAACGTTTACAAATAAATGCAAATATAAGCTGTAATTTACGCAAATTTCATTGTCAAATTAGTTTTTGTTTTAAAAAATGTTTGAAAACGCCAGTAGCGATACTGAAGAAAATTTTACACCACCGGACATTCTCGAAGCTGCAACGAACAAATGAATCTCTTACCGGCGAAATCTAGAAGGTATTACAATAAATGTTACCAAGACTTTAAAATATAATATATATAACCTATTTCATGAGATTAGATAAAGTAGTATAAGAAACTGCACATAATTTGGTCTTAAAACACTCGTGTGATGCTATAAAAAACTCACCTCCGGCTCCTTTTTTTAACTCACACTCGTGTTTTAAGAACCCTTACTATGCAACAGTTTCATAAACTACTATATCTTAATAGTGAGGTAAGGCACCTACCGGGTTACCAGGATTGACAGCAGCTACTTGATGAGTGTAGCCTGGTCCTACAGCGGCACCAGCATACGCGCTGTTCGCATCATTCCCGAAATTAGGCATCGGGATACCTCCTTCGAAGGGAAAACCATGAGGAAGCTCGCCGTTCAAAGGTCCGTTCGCCATCTCAGAGAAATCACCGGTGCCGTATCCAGAGTAACCGTTCAAAGGAGTTAACCTGGAGGGATTCAAATCGGTTACAATGCCAGCCTGGTTAGTTGTCAAATCAATGGCTTTATGGGCCGCGTCTAGTGCTATCTTTTTGTTGTCTAAATTCGTCCGGAACGCCCTGAAATCACAAACATTACATTCATACTGGAACTAATAATTATTGCTTCTAAGTATTTTACAAGTTTTTTGTAGCGAAGGTTTGAAATTTATGAGCTTAATTATAAAAAATCTCATCATCATCATCAGCTTATAGACTCCACTGCTGGAACTAGACCCCTTCCCCAGAATGCCACAACGAACGTTCTTGAGCCGCCTCCATCCACTGACTTCCTACAACGTTTATACTGTCTTTAGTTTATTGAGTGGTGGGCCTTCCTCTACCGCATCGTCCGGTTTGTGGTCGCCACTCGAGAACTTTTAATCCCCAACGGTTGTCAGTTCTGCGTGCTATATGACCTGCCCATTGCCACTTCAACTAATTGCTAATTCTGATAGCTATGTCTGATAGCTATCTTGTGATAAAAACCTGTCAAAAGTTAAATTGATCAGCTGGGCTGATCAACTAATGACAACGATTGTTGTAACACATTCGAAATTTCAGAAAAATAAATATTATGGCAATACACGCAATAAATACCCATGACAATGTTAGCAAATAATGCTTTTAATATTGCCATTGTTCATTATTGTTTATTGTCAAACAGTGACAGAACTAATTTTAAGCAATGCTTAAATTTAAATGACGTTTATAAGTAAGGGGGTTAATGTGTAAGTAGTAGGTAATGCATGTATGCTACCTGTTTATTGGTTAGAACACAGTAACGGATATAATGTATTATTATAGTACCTGGAGAGGTATTGTTTACTGTAGTCAACGTTTTGAATGTTTTTGGGTATCCCTCCATAGTCTGGTATACTCTTGTATGATAACCCATCATAGTTTGGTGGAGACAACCCCCCATAGTCTGACAAAGCATTGTATAGTGATCTACCATAGTCTGGTTCACTATTGTATGCCCACCCACCATAGCTTGCTATACTTTGGCTTGGATTCAGGTTTTTTGTTGTTATAGGTGTATAATATGGTATTTTCCTATTGTAAATGTACCCTGGACTGAAAGAATAATCAATTTAGTACACCATTTCAACGAATTAGCCATAGCTATGTGCGATTTACATGAAGCTATTGCTTGATTTCATTACTCTGTACAAAATTGTGTAAGTATTTACAAAACCTCCATAATATATTAATATTTTAGCTGTTTGCTTCAAATAGGTCAGTAACCCAACACCATTGAACAATACCATGTACCTACAGTACAGTTTTACCCAGAAAATAAGTCCGATCGACTGTTTTCGTTTGCGCAGAAACGCGCAGACTGATATCCGACAGTAGCCGAACATATAGTATAGCTCTGTCTGTCCCGCTGACATGATTCGTACACTGTCGGACAGAGTCGACTGATGAACAAGATGGTGCAGGACCGGCCGCGATTTTACCGTGAAATCGATTGACCAATAACAGCGCAAGATTTTTTACTGCGCGATTGCTATTGGTAGAAAGAAGGTTCCCGCGCTATAGAAATTAGTATACGGCGCAAGTAGGTACATCGGGGCGACTTATATTTTGGGTAAAACAGTGTTATGTATTTGTTAAAGGCTTATGCACTTTTATCTGATTTAATATTGTTAATAGCACCATTCTAGAGAGTACATTCATATTAACTAACTTCCACCACAATGATTGAACCTTTTACCAAAGACCATCACCAAAGCGACGTTTTACAATATCAGGTCTTACTCTTGCAGCAAATTCTCCAAGTTCCTAAAGAACTCAGGGTAGAATCCGGTAAAATCTTCAGGGTAGTAGAAGTTGGGAGGTAAGAAGCCCGTCGGTGGTGAGAAGTCCGTGGGTGGTGAGAAGTCTGGCGGGAAGCTACCCTTGGCATCAACTACCTCACCGTCTTTCAAACCATATGTGCCTCCGTACCTATTGCCCGTTGAGTCTTGATATGAGTAAGCGCCTACTCCGTTGGAATGACCTGAAAAAAAAACGAGTAATTTTAATGACTGATAAAAAAATTAAGACATATTTGACTCAATGAGCTGACGACATTGGAAAAGTTGAAGTTGGACCCATTATCCCCTTTAGGGGATTCTGAAACATTTACCCCCTATTCATAATCATTTTAAAACCCATTTCAGTTAAAATATGTTTTGTCTTGTTTTGACATATGACATTTTACATCAGAGAGAAGAAGACAAAATCTATTTTAACTAAAATAGGTTTAAAAAATGATTATGAATAAGGCCCTTAGTCTCTATTATCCTCTTATATATACCTACAGCCGCAAAACGAGGTTGAACGGGCGTCGGTGGAAGAAGGCATTCTATGTAGGACAAGACCTACCCCAATGGGCAATGGGGGATTTGCCATAATCATAGTAGGTGGATTGGTTATCGCAGTACTCAGGCATAGATGCTGCTGCTCATCTCTTGGTGTACCCTTTATTGGTTTTTACGACATCCACGGAAGAAGGAGGGGTATTCTTAGGTATTCTTATATATATAACTAAACTTATATTATCCAATGTTACACACTATGATGATTATTCTCATCAGCCGGTAGACCGTTGCCGTGATGTGTCCGATATATATATATATATATATAACTATATATATATATATATATATATATATATAATTATATATATATACAATATAATATATATATATATTATATCTTGGTATAATATTGTGCATGTAGGTTTACTTCATTTATAAAATTATTTTTGTGAAACTATACCTAAGTAAGTACTTCGTGGATTCGAATGTTACCTACCAACATTGAAAAAGGCCGTGTGGCAACCCCAGCTGACGCACGTCAAAAACAGCTGCTCTTATTTATTTTAGTTTTTATTGTAGTTTTTACTGTTAATTACCATAAAACTTACGCTATGTTGTTAAAAATAGTATATTTCACACGTGTGAGTGTTTGTGTTCTATAAAAACATATGAAAAAACTTTGGCAAATTTCGGACTTGGAGACAACGGTTGACGTGTTTGAAAATCCACAAGAGGAAAGCAGTTTGTTTCCAGAGGGTGCTGTGAAGTGAATTACACACCAAACTGTTAGCTGGATTACATTGCTGTTACCTGGGGAGTATTTTTTGTTCTAATAACATAACATTTTTCTCACCTCACACACGTTACCACACATTGACTCGGCTCCTTGTGAGTCACTTACACTACACATTACGAATAGGCAAAGTTTTGCACTCTTTCGCCTTGACAAAGTTTGGAAGATGATTGTAGTCTAAACACTGCCTCACACATACATAACTACAGAGACACTTAGAAAATTACAAAAATATTATCATTCTTGTTCACTAACTGGCCCCAAAATACCTACTAACTGTAATCTGTAGGTTGTACTTTCCACAATAAAACTAATTAATTGTACCGGAGTAGTATTTAGTTAAATGCATGAATTTATTGTTCTTTTTTTTACTAATTTGTAGTAACCAGAGTAGTCTTACTTTGTAATCTTTCCTTTACTTGTGTGTCAAGTAATTAGTAGTGAGAAATTCCAAGTAATTTTTAAATTGAGCTGGTAATAATTGGTTATCTAAGCAAGTGTTATTTTTCTTGTTACTTTTAATTCTATTACTAGAGTCTTGTTACTTTCTACCACCCCCATCTATACTGATTGTTTTTTTTTATATTTCCACCTATTCTATACCTGTCTCTATATCCATTTCTAGATACCCACTTGCCTACTGCTGTGTTTCAGAATACCATCCACCATGATGACTCGGAGGGCATGCGACTTGGAAGCCAAGTACAAGGGGGCTGTGGCAGAGCTCAAAGAATCCAATGAGATTCGCAGCCAGCTACTACAAGAACGTGACGAGAGTGAGGCTGAAATGTTGGTGATTCTTGGCAAGAATACATGCCTCAAGAAAGAACTTTCTGAGCTTCACTCTCAATATGAAGCCGTACTCGAGCAGATGGACCGTCTGCAGTCCATGTTACATTCCGTGGACAGCTGCCATGAAACCTACGAGGTGTTGCTTCAGGAAAATAAAGACTTACAGCATGAGCTTGCGGAGTGCAGATGTAAACTAGAACATTTAGAGTCGAAGCATGTGCCCTCAAATAATAATTATAGGAGTCTGGATTTACAGACCGAACTCATGGCCAGTTGTTCTAACATCTCAATGATAGATCTCACTACGCCAAATTGTAAAAGTAAATTTCTACAATTGAAAGGGAGTAAAAGAATAAAAAAATATGTAAGGCTAAGTAATTTTATAAAAAAAACTGAGAAAAAGCTTAAAAAGCATAAAAATGTCCTGAGTTATGCAAAGCATATAAAGCAAAAATGTAATATGAATGAGGAACTTAATTCCTGCTATAATTTGATTGGACGTAATTCAAAAGAGTTACTTGATATGTCAGAGGTAATCAAAAGTTTAGAAACATCACTTCGTGATGTAACGTGTAAATATAAAAAAGCTGAACAAGAAGCATCTGACAATATTCAGAAAATGAATAATATCGTAGAGATACTGAGTGATGATAGCACATATGTACAAGTATGTAATAGTAGCTCACAGACGGACCTTCCTTTATCAGAGCCTTCTGGATCAGCTTTAGGTGCTTTAATACACATGGCACCATGTGCATCGCAGAGACAAGCTAAACCTACTGTTCAGGTTGAAGTAGTTTCCACACCTGGTACGCAGTCTCCGGTTAGACAGGTAAAATCCTGTCGGCAGACCCGGAAGACTGTAGTGTTTTCAGATAAGATAGGTGTTGGGATGGGTTTGCTTCTTAGTGATCTGTTAGGGCAAGTTGTGACAAATAATTGCTTTCCAAATGCCCCTATTCACAAACTTATAGATTCTATAAAGAGGGAGGATTGCTTTGACAACGACACCACTTTGTTAGTACAATTAGGTGAGAGTAGTGGTGTCATGCGATTAGATATTATTAAGCTGGTTGAGACTTTGCTACACAAGTTAAATTCAGGATTGGGAAAATTAATTTTATGTGCTTTCCCTTACTCAAAATCTTTGAGTGCCAAAGACAATCAAAAAATATGGAATCTTAATTTAATGCTATATAATTTGACATGTCGTCATAGAGACGTTTTGTATTTTGATACTAATAATTTTATTAGTAATTTTGTTTTGACAAGAGATACTGTGTACCTGAGTAGACATAGTAAATTAATAATTGCTAAATTGTTAGCATTTAATATTTTTGATCCCGTTATAAGTACTATAACGCAGTTCACCGACAAGCCCGTAGTTAGTAGTAGTACTAATGAGGGCAAACAAGTAGGAGTAGCTGACAGTCATTTAAACTGACGAGTTCGACAATGAGACAGCCGGGCACGTTAAATGTAGTACATCAAAACGTGCAAGGCCTTCCCAGCAAAATCTTAGAATTAGAATTATTTTTAATCCGTTTTAATGTTGATATTATGTGTGTAACTGAACACTGGATGTTACAATTTGAGTTACTCCCTTATTATGAGAATTATAATATTGTAAGTTCATACAAACGCAAGAACGCCATACGTGGGGGTTCCTTAATTGTTGTTCGAAATACTTTAAAATGCAAGGAACGTAAAGATGTTGCAAATCTCACTATTGAGAGGACTATTGAGCTATCTTGTGTTGAGCTAGAGCGGCATATCATTGTAAGCGTTTACCGTCCCCCTGACGCAGACTTCGCATTATTTGAATCCACTATGGAAGAAGCATTGCTTAAAACTTTTGTTCGTAATAAAATGCTAATAGTCTGCGGAGATTTCAATATAGATATTCCGGTTAATCCTCTATCTGAGAGGCTGCTTAATTTATTTAAATGCTTTAATTTATATCACCTCTTCGAAGAACCTACAAGGGTGACACTAACAACATCCACCTGTTTAGATAATATTTATTGCAGTAGTGTTCCAGTTAATAAATCAGTAATTAAACATTTCACCTCAGATCACTATGGTCACAGTGCTATATTTACTTGTAATTTTGTAGATGAACCTAAGGAATTCACTTATCGGCCTATCACAGAAAGTCGCATTAAGAAGTTCCAGGGCAGTATTGAACTCAAAATGCCCCTTGTACCGTGCGTAGATGATCCGAATGACCTTTTTACTAGTTTGTTTAAGTTGATATGTGAGGAACATAGTGAGATATTTAAGTTAAAAAAATGTAAAGCTAGAGCTAATGTCGGGTTAGCTGATTGGGCTACAACCGGTATTTATAGAAGTAGGAATAAATTATATGAACTCTATGCGGCTAGAGAATCAATGTTGCACGATCCATCGTTTATCTTGTACATAAAGAACTATTCCAAGACCTTCAAAAAAGTTTGTCATGCAGCAAAATCATTGCATTTGAGAAATAAAATAGAAAAATCAGCAAATAAAATTAAGACAACTTGGAAATTAATAAATAATGAAACAGGTAAAACTAAACCTCGTAGTAAACAAATTAATTTAAACGTAAACAATACAACATTATCAAATAATACTGAGGTCGCAAATGCCTTTGATAGTTTTTTCTCTAGTATACCTAATTTTGTGACTCAATCTTTAAAATCAACTGCCTCTGGAGCATCTACTTTATTGGAATTAAGTGTTGATAAGTGTGAGGTCGCGTTTAGTTTCAGATACGTTAATGCCAATGATATTGTTAAGACATTTAAGTCACTTAATATTAAAAATACTGAAGACCTTTGGGGAATATCTACAAAGGTGTTAGGTGTTATAATTATTGATATTGCGCCGTGTATGGCCTACATTTTCAATGGATGTGTTGACGAGGGAGTCTTTCCTGATCTTATGAAACATAGTAAATTAATTCCTTTGTTCAAGTCTGGTAACGAAAAAGATCCAGGTAATTATAGGCCAATTTCTATATTGCCTGCGTTAAGTAAAATCTTCGAGAAACTTATTCTTACTCAGTTATTGTCACACTTTAACCTCCACGGACTTCTTCATAGTCATCAATTTGGATTTACTAAGGGTCGTTCGACAGCCGATGCTGGTACCATGCTCTTAGAACACATATTTGAAGCATGGGAGAACTCGCAGGACGCGATCGGAGTTTTCTGCGACCTGTCCAAAGCTTTTGACTGCGTGAGGCATGATACTTTAATTTCCAAGTTAAAACATTATGGCATACAAAATCAGGCAATTAATCTTGTAAATTCTTACTTATCCAATAGGATCCAAAAAGTTGATGTTGGTGGTGAAAGGTCTTCAGGATCGACTATTGTCATGGGGGTGCCACAGGGTTCAATACTAGGCCCTTTTTTATTCCTAGTTTACATTAACGATCTCCCTTTTTTTGTGAAAGACATATGTGACATAGTTCTATTTGCTGACGATACTTCTTTGATTTTCAAAGTTGATAGATCTAAAGCTAATTACGATGATGTAAATGATTCACTATCGCGTGTTCTTGAGTGGTTCACAGTAAATAATCTTTTGCTTAATGCTAAAAAAACGAAATGCATCAAATTCACATTGCCTAATGTAAAACATTATCCAACTAATATTAAAATAAATGGGGAGACACTTGATCTTGTCAAGTCTACCATTTTCTTAGGGCTTAATATTGATGCAGGGTTGCAGTGGGCACCACAAATTGTGGCTCTTGCTGGTAGACTTAGTTCCGCTGCATATGCAGTTCGTATAATAAGGCAGCTTACTGATGAAGCTACAGCTAGGCTTGTTTATTTTAGCTACTTCCATAGTGTTATGTCATATGGTATCATACTGTGGGGTAAAGCAGCAGATATCCAAGCTATTTTTGTCTTACAAAAACGGGCAATACGTGCCATTTATAAAATGAAGTCGCGTGACTCCTTGAGGGAGCGTTTCAAAGAAATCAATATTCTTACAGTAATATCGCAATATATCTATGAAATATTATTACATACACATAAACACTTGGATAGTTTTATGATAAAAAGTGACGTGCATGGTATTAACACGAGAAATAAACACAAACTTAATATACCAAAATTTCGATTAAAAAAAGTAAGTGGGTCTTTTATGGGGAATTCTGTACGGTTCTATAATAAACTTCCAGAAGGTGCATTTAAACTTCCTATTCGAAGATTTAAATCCTACATAAAGATGAATCTAATTAAGAAAGCGTATTACACTTTTGATGACTATATTAATGATAAAGCCGCGTGGCCTGATATCGCTCTGCCCCTCGACTGCTAAAATGGAAATTTGCAATATCTGTACTTACCTATTTACATGTTTGTATTAGATTATTATTTATAAGTATAACAAGCGTAGCGTGTGCTGTCTTGCATATTTTTGCTGATGTTTATTTACTTTTGACTGCCTTCCTAAGGTTTTTAAGTTCTCATTTACTATGTATCAGCAACTCCTTGCTCCGAGGCACCACACAGGCGCTTCTCACCTAGTGGTAAGACGGACCATTTATGTAAGCCAAGCCGAGTTTGTTGCCTGATTCTTCTAGGCTTGGTCGCGTTGGAACAGGAGTAATTTAATTTTATATAAGACGATTCAAAATGATCCTTGTGATTTCAATGAATAAAGTTCTTTTTGACTTTGACTTGACTTTGACTTGAAGTACTATCTAATTCTTTTCAAAGTATTATGCATTACGTACATAAATTTATCCGCATTACACAAAGGTTAGCTGGTAGAGAATGCTTCCTAGCATTAAGTTCGCCTATGTACATGATTTGTTTTTTTGTGCAATAAAGAATATTCTATTCTATTCTATCATCATCATCAGCATTTTTCATATATATTCATATTCATTTATTTTAAACCATAGGGACTTTACGAACACTTAGTTTCGTCAATTTTACAAGTTTTACACAGTTAAGAAAAAAATAATTAAAAATTTATGCATAATTAGGTACAATAAAGTAAAATGGTAATAAGATGTACATGTTTAGTTGCAGCTGTATAGGGGCTTTGTCCAAATGTTAGATGTAAAAACAAAAATAATCATTAAAATGTCACTACAAAGGTACTTACTACAATATAAATTATACTAAACAAGTAATAGCGGTTGTAAAAAGCCTTGTCAAAAACTAATCTACCTACTAACTATAACATGTCATGTGGTTGCAGCTGCACAGAGTTTTTGTCAAATAAATAATTTGGCAAAGTCAAAGAGGTAGCAGGCACCATGCGTCTTTATCGTCCAAGTAATCTTTGATGGAATAATATGCCTTGTAAATTAAATTGTCTTTAATACATTTCTTAAATTCGATGTCATTGAGATTTAAAATGTCTTCAGGAATATTATTGTAAAAACGCACTCAGTTACCAATAAAGCTTTTGTTTGTTTTTTGTAATCTAAAGGCCACTTTACGTCCACTGCTAGACGAGGCCTCCCCCAAAGAATGCTATGGGGGGATTAGCCATAATCACCACGCATGGCAGGCGGATTGGTGATTGTAGTTTGGTGTTGAGTACTCAGTTGGATGCTGCTGCCCATCCTGGTGTAATCCCTTAGAAAGACTTGTACTACATCCACAGAAAGAGAAGGAGTGGTCTCTTTCGTTTTTTTTAGGCCTGACACTCCACTTTATGATTATTATATACATAGACACATAACATACATACAAAACACTCAACAGTCAGATACATCTTTGATCCCAAACTAGGATTCCCTTTACCGTGGATGTCAACGAACTACGAGTACCATGGTACCATATGTACTTATATGGTATATGCAATGAATACAATGATAAATATCTCTATGTTAAAACTGCTTACAAAAATACCAAGCAGATTATGTGCAGGTATTATTCTGATTGGCATAAACAAACAGAAAAACACAATAGGTTTTATACCTTTGTATAAAAATAAACATGTTTATCGTTGGGTCGTGTCAAAACGTTTAAATACATTAACGTGTGCTTGGTAAAAAAACTAATGCATATCAGAATGTGAGATCATAGCTTGCTTCCATGGGAAAACCCTTGTTAATACCTAACCATACTTGATGTTATCGTACCGTAATCATTGTTTACTGGTTTTTCTGGTGTAATTGCTTTAATCATACATTTTGATCAATTAAATGTTTATCTTGATGTAATTTAATACTTTTTTTGCACCTTCATGTAAAGTGCATTAAGAGGAGGTTACCAGTAAGGCGCTTCCGCCCTTTTGTATGCGAACTAAGTTTGTCTCTATTAAGGCTTTTATTTCACTTCATGAAATTTTGTACACATGATCAGTACACTAATAATATCTAAATCCGTGGCCCCGTGGTGAGTCAGTTTTTTCAAAATTAGTTTTTTTTTTAATTTACAATTTGGTACATATAATTTTATTGGAAACTAACGCACCACGGGTCTGAGTGCATAGTCCTACACTGCGTCGTAAGTCGTATTCTATCATGTCTCTACAAAGTTTTATGAAGTTCTGATTTGTAGTTTTTAAATTTCGTTCCGTCTGGCGTTAGTTTCCTTTTTATTGAAAAACTACAAGTCAGATCTTCATATTTTGTAGATTTAATCGAATAATACAAATAAAGGTACAGTGTCTTGATTATAGTATTTTTGGTTAGTAAGGGTTTTGATTGTTTTCGAAACTATATGAAGTTTCGTTTCCTTCCATACATTTACTTTCAGCGCCCCTACCAAAAACGTGAAGAAAACTAAGGACGCTGTCAGTATGGAAGGAAACGAAACTTCATATAGTTTTCCAAAACTATCAACTAACTATGTTAGTAGTAGAACTTCTTGTGAAAGAATTCGTCCGGGGAAGTACTACTATCGTACCTATTTCTGCCGCCAAGCAGTAGTGTTCGCATTGCTGTGTTTTGGTTTGAAGGGTACGGGTGCCGGTGAAATTACAGGCATATGAGACTTTTCATCTTTATGTCACAGGGTCGGCAGCGCGCGTGTGATGCCTCTGGTGTTGCAGGCGTTCATAGGCTACGGTAACTGCTTTCCATCTGGTGGGCCGTAAGCTTGTCTGCTTGCCAAGTAGCATAAAAAAAAACCCGTACTAGACGTACAGAACACATACTTATTAATATTGGCACGGGTATTTGTCGTGTATCCTTATAAATCATAATCTTGTTAATCCATCCCCCGGTGTAATCCTTCATTCGCCTTCTTTGACATCCACAGAAGGAGTCCTATTATACATTACAATTTACCTACTTCGTTCATTCCACGAAAAATGTGTTATCAACAATACGTTCTTTTGTCTTACAAATAAACGTGACTCAGGCAGTACGTCTCAGAATTTCGGTGCGAATTAAAATGTAAATACCAACTTACCTACTAACTTACACGTACATTAAGTTTGTTACGAATAAATAGATAAATATACACATACATAACACCCAACAGTCACATACACAGTCTAGAATTCCAGTTTCATCCCACACTTCGATCCCCTGTGTCGTGGGTATCAGGAACTACGAGTACCATGGTACCACAAAACCCAGACCTGGAACAAACATTTGCAGATTATGCAAACATTTGTCCCGCAGCGGGAATCAACCGCAACTCTTGCGTCAGTCTGCTACTTGTCCACTGCGCCACGGAGGTCGCAAAACAACAGTTCTCACACAGAAATACAAAACTTAACAAAAGAATATAAAAACAAAAGAAATGTACAATGGGCAGGCTTATTGCTTATAGTGATACCGATTTCTTCCAGATAACCTAAGAATGGATATGTATAAAGTGTAGTATTTTATCTTAGTAAGTTTATAAGAAATATAGTTTTATTTCTATTTTGAGATCGTCTCGTTTCGTTTCCTGTTTTTGTACCTTACTGCCAACTATATCACCTCTCTAGCCACAAATGTTTTCTGGATGATATAATAATCTAAGACTTTTTTTTTATACTACTTGGCAAGCAAACGAACATACGGCCCACCTGATGGAAAGCAGTTACCGTAACCTATGGACGCCTGCAACACCAAAGGCATCACACATCTTTTTAAGTATTAAAAAGACAATAAAGATAATTTACAATATAACACAAAAACAACTGCTAGTTCACCTCACCTGACCAGCAAACTCTACTGCGCAAAACACACTGAAAGTAAGTTTTCATTAACAAACAGGTGAATCAATATTATGACTCAGTAATTTAATGTCACTTAGAAGCTACTAGAAACATTAAATTGCCTAGAAAGTAGTACTAGAAGTATTAGTATACAGTTGGTGAAGCAACAAAACAAATAGCAAAACGATAAGCCGTCTTAAAAGTCACGCCAATCGCTAAAGCGGTTGAATAGAACCCATCTTCTTCAACAGCCTTTAGACGTCCACTGTTGGACAACGCCTCCCCCATAGAATGCAATGGGGAGATTTGCCATAATCACCACGCTTGGCAGGTAGATTGGTGATCACAGTTTGGTGGTACGTACTCAGGTGGATGGTGCTGCTCATCCCCTAGTGTGATACTTAAGTAAGAGTTATGCTACATCCACGGGAGGAGAAGGGGTTTATTCTAAAGCCGGGCACACCACGGCATAACCCATAGAACCCATGTTCTGGATTAATTGCTATAATGAGGGAAGAAGGGCTGATGAGCCTGGATTCCAAATGACAAGAACCTATCCACCTATCCGCCTATTTAGACTGTCTATAATTAGCACGCCTATTTGTCCAACAACTAATAGCGAATATCAAATGGAACAATTTATTATTGTAAAGTTTGCACTGCTTGTAGTCTCAAAGTTCATTGACCTTTAAATGAAAATCACTTTTATTTTTTTATATTTTCAACATTTCCTGCCAGTAATATTAAAATAATTATTTAAAGGAGGTTAATAGCAGCATCGCGCTTGCCCATCTCAGCGGGTGAAACTAGAATGGGTTCTATATTTCCTTGAATTTAATTAACTAGGTCTTACGCGCATGTTTGACCTTGCAAACTTATCAACTCGCTACGTGTCATGTAAACACCAACTTGCACGGATGACACGCAAGTGGACTCGACTCGCTATAATATACTTGTCAGCTTGTCGACAGATCGTGTAAACTAGCCATATATAACTAATCACTGGAAACATCAGTGAGACAAGAAGAAAACATACATACGTAAACATAAATGGTACAGGCAAGTATCTTCTACTGTCGTAGATTCGGTAAACTTTTTCGGGGCCAGTCGAACTAACTCGCACAAAATTGTAGAAAAGAAAACTTTATAGAATTTACTGTTTAGATCATTTTCAACCTGTCACAAAACAGTAACAAATTAGTTTTTTTTTGTATTTGCTCATACATTTGCCAGTTTCAAGTAATTTTAGATTAATTAGCAATTGCAATATACACTCTTTCAAAGTCGTCAAAGTGTCAGTCATATTTTAGTAAAGCGGGCGTGATACTTCCTGGTAGGACCACTTTAGCTTTTCCAATTTTGATTTCGGTACAAATTAAGAGCTTAATTTGTACCTCTTACAACTCGAAGCTCATAATTTGTACCTCAAAAATGCCAGAGTTATAGCAATATCGGAAATGGTCCTGCCAGGAAGTTACTACCCTGTGATACAATTATGAGCTTCGAGTTCTAAGATTTGTACCGAAATCAAAATTGGAAAAGCTAAAGTGGTCCTGCCAAGAAGTATCGCGCTAAAGCGGTGGCAATTTTACTAAAACTTAAGTGGACTTATGTATGTACCTATGTATGTGTGGGTGCGGGGGTTTTTCAAAATGGATGTGTGAAAGCAAATAAAGTTCAATTAAGGAATACCAACTATGTTTACCATCGCCAAACATAGATGGAGTATCGCAAGGTACTGTATTTACCGTGGGCTGTTCAAATCTTAAAACTTTTCAAGTGTTCAGACATAATTTGATGTTTATGATTCACATCATCATCAGCCTGTAGACGTCCACTAGGACTAGAAGGTCTCTTCACAGAATGCCACAAACGGTCTTGAGCTTGACTTGAGATGACAATAGGACTTCACTAAGGATGACATAAGGCATTGCAAGCTTCTGTTGGGCTACTCTTGACGCTCTACTCGATCCTAATTTAGGATTTAGTGTCATTTGTCGTCAGAGAGATTCCTTGGTCCTTGAAATTTGGAGTGGAATTTTATGGAACTAAGTGAAATCGACTTTCTGTCTCTGTTGTTCTTCACGCAAAGTCAATCGCGTGCTCTATCTCGATTTCAAACTCGATTTGGTTCAAGAGTGCCAAACAAGCGATGAAACTAACTGGATAGAGATTGGGACTGGATTGCGATTGGAACTGTTTTTAAGAGTAGCCCCACAGGTAGCTCGGAATTAGAATCTTGCTCGTTTACCTTACCTACCTACCTCACAAATAAATAAAGGTAGGTATACTTAGCAATAAAAATGAAAATAAAAGAATGTTAACAACGTTTTAATAACTAGAGCCTAATCAGAAAGGCGATAAAGAATTTATGGCTTACCGCGTCAAATGTAGCTTTACGAGATCAATTTAGTAAAATAGGTGTGTTAAAACAGAAAGTAAAATAAATTTTATAGCACCTATAATAGTGCACCGTGGTGTGTCTAACCTAAGAATATACCCCTCCTTCTCCTCCCGTGAATTTAGTAAAAGCCTAACTAAAGCCTAGGCTATAGACAAGTATTTTAGAAAAATTACGACTATACACCACGTACTTTACTATTCTCCTGCTGACGTTTCGTTGACCATTTTGAGGTCCTTTGAGCGTGGTCGCGGTCGGTGCTCATGAGGAAGGACCTCAAAATGGTCAACGAAACGTCAGCAGGAGAATAGTAAAGTACGTGGTGTATAGTCGTAATTTTTCTAAAATGATACCAAGCCACGATAACTTCAATTCTATTATAGACAAGTAGGCTACACTAGGCTAGTAATTTAGTAGAGTAGCGAGTAATTTAGTGGCTAAATGTGTGCGAACCACAAAAAATTTGTCAATTAGTTTGTTGAGCTGATCCATTTTACTCTATTTTTATCGAGCAAGTATCGCTTCTCACCACGCGTCCTTGCTCACTAGTTCACCGGCTAAATATATGCGAACCTGTTGTAAGGGATTACGCTAGAGGATGGGCAGCAGCATCCGCGTGTGTACTTAACACCAAACTGCGATCACCAATCCACCTGACAATAATATCAAACATCAAGTGAAAGCAAGTAGAGTACTGACACGAGAAACTCCCACAAATCGCCTACAAATCATACGAATGTGGATTGTATGTAGATGACGTAGTTTAGTTTGTGTTATTTAACCTTAAATACTCTTTGAGTGGGTTTAACTACGCCAATTTCATTGTTTTACAGCTATGTATTTAGATTTCGTTAATTATTTGAACGGTTCTTGTCCTGAATATAGAATTTATTTCCGACATGTTTTATTGATTTTGGCCAAAATTGTAGGTAAAAGTTTTTCTAATGGCTCTTACTATAACTATTGGACTATATGTACTTAAATGGTTCGTAATGTTTTCCAATTTTTTTGTATCGCTCTTGCAATATTTTTTGGCGTCAGGGTAAGTGTTTTGATTTGTTTTTAACATTAACAATAAATACAATTTAACATATTTCTTTTAACTAAGACGAAACTCCAAAATATAAGACGGTCACAATTTTTCCAGCTTTATAACAATAGTTAGTTTTATTTAAAAAAAACTGTCATTAGAACATCAAAAAAAATCGGCAGGACCTTCAGTTTGCAAAGGTTTCACGCGATATTCTACAATAACATAATATAACACCCAACAGTCACATACGTAGTTATGATCCCACACTAGGATTCCCTGTGTCGTGGGTATCAGTAACTAAGAGTACCATGGTACCATAATACCCAGATCCGGAACAAATATTTGCAGATCATACAAACATTTATCCCGAAACCAGAATCGAACCCGCAACCTCTTGCATCTCAGCCGGTTACTCACCCGCCTCGCCACAGAGGTCGTCAAACAATCGAAGCTACATGACAATCACTTGCCTGAGTTAATAGCCACCCTGTATAGTTTTAGTTTCTACTCGCCCTTGTAGCAATTGGCATTGTTCATCAATTCAACCTAGCTTTATTGTTCTGAATACGACTTATTAATTAAATGTTATGCGATATCTCTTTGCCTCTTCGTATGACACAAGATGAGTAGGTAAGTCTATTAGAGTACCTATTGTATCTATCACAAGTTTACAAGTTTTTGAATGTTATTTATACTATGGTGAGAGTGAGGAGTTTTGGCCGAAGGGAGTCAAGTTCAGGATATTCATTGGAAGCCTGACACGAGACACCGCACGCGTGCGCTATACGTGTCGCCGTATTCACGTGTAATATAAAGTATATGGTATATATTTTGTTTGGATATAATTTATTGTACATTTCCTATTTAGCCTGAAATAAAATACATTATTTTTATTATTAATGAATTATTCATTATTGACATGAATTCGAATGCAGTATGGTGAAGTTATTGGCAACTTAATACAATGGCATGGATGGCCGGTATATTTCTACATGTAAATTTTGATCACACATAATATATTATCTTCAATGAAGCTTAGCAACAACAAGCTGTGACAAGATACTGACAGAGTCTAAAAATTGCATATGGTTGAGCTGACTGTCAAGATTTATCTCGGACTTTTTCTGCTCTTTCGAAGGGAGACGTCGTCCTTTTTTATTTTATTTCAATTTCTAGTGTTTTTTTGAGTTATATCGTATAATTTTGGTGGCATTTTAACCGGTGTAGCTTATAAAGAGCACATAGTAGTGAATTTAAATAAAATAAGTGTATTGCGTGTCTTTTCGAAGGGGTGGAAATTGTCCAGGAACATTCTAGTAAACTGCCATCAATTTATTAGAACATGACTTGACAGTAGACTTTGACGACTGGATATTGTTTGATTATATCAATAACTTGACATTGGCAAAATTGAGTAAATCCTCAGATGCCATTAAAAAAAAGAAAAAAAAAAAAGATTTATCTCTCCCTAATAAGCGATCAACATTCAGGAATGTCCTACTAGTACAGATCAAATAGAAAAAAGTGTGGACCTAAGTCGAGTAGTCGTGGATTTTTATGGAAAAGTTAGATAACACAAATAGGAGCTTATCCATAGAATTATACATTACTAGAGCTTATCCCAGGTTTGAAACGTTTCTGGCACTTACGGGAAGGTTTTGAAATATTAGGTACAAACTTCGCAAGCCCGTTAATTTGGAATAGACAAAAAGTACTTGGTGCAAGTTAAAATACGTATAAAGAGACTGTCTTAATGCATTATGAATTTTAATTAAAACCACGTGCATACAGGGAACACTGTGAATTGTTTTTTATTTAGGTTTGTGGCTCGGGGCAAATGTATGTACTCTATGCAAACTTATTATGGCTTATATAAGTACTTATTACAATATACACACTATAAATAAGTTTTGCACGCCTCACCGATTATGTACATAGCTTTTACATTTATTTATAAATTGTGCTTCGGGGGAAATTTATGCAGTCGTGGAAATTTTACTATGATATCTATTAAAAGCTAACTAAGTATAAGTAAAGTTAACTAGGGCGTAAGCGCCTCTTAAGGTGTACAATAATAGTAGATTATGCACTAAGGGAATAAAGCAGTGTCTTATGTCGCGGGTGGCATATTGAACCCTGAGCGTAACGAGGGACTCTAGAGTTAACTCCCGAGTGTAACGAGGGAGTTATATAGAGTCCTGAGTGAGCGAGGGGTTCAAGCTGCCCAAGACGAAGACAGGCTTTATTCCAGAGGAGCATACTCTACTTTTCACACCTACTGCGAGACAATAAAGAGCCAGGGCTCCATAAAATAATTATCGTCTATTTTGGTAAACTCTGGAGTAGAATCATTATCGCTCGACATTTTTTGTTAACACTAATATTGTCACTGACATGTTATTACAAAAAAATTGCAATAAAATTCACTGAAAATCACAGCACCAAACATCTCTTTTGTTTCACATTCTTTAAAATCGCGCCTATTTCTTTTATTTTTTCGAGTTCTGCTATGGTGGCCAGTTCGATTTTCGAACAAACCTCTTTACAATGCCATATGGGCATTTTTTTACTCAGAGTTTTCCACGAGTTTCCACACGAATTTGACGTTCCAAATTCAAATCACTTTAATCCCTAGGGAGTTTCATACAACTTTATATCTCTAGAGAGACAATGCTTTACTTTACGTTGAGGTTGCATGACATTTAATTGGACATTGTCGAGCAGGTGGTGTGAAAAGTATTTTCTATTCTATTCTTTCGCGTTGGCGAGTCTTTGTAGTTTAAGTTTCATAGATGGAGAGTCGACGACCTATGACGTCACGGATTTTCATTATTCTGTTTGCAACTATTTATTGACAAACTAACTCTTATTAATGTTATGAATTTATTCAACCTCTGCAAACAATGGTTGGATTCCTATTCGACTGACGTAAGTCATAAAATCGATTAGCAATACAATAGATTTAGAAAACTTTGAGGTAACTAAGGTTACTCACAACGATATGAAACAGGAAGATTACTTTTAGAAATATTTTCGCGACTTTATATTCTATTTCCTATGACATCAGGGTAACTTGAAATCTTAGTAAGTTGATTGGTTTACTATTTGACGTTTACTATCGTCTCGCTAGCGTCTCGATAACGTTAGACGTTCCTGCTTGGGCCTCAGGACTCATAGGATCACTTTGCTGTCCATCTATCTGTCTCTCTGTCGTCTGTGAAGACCCTTTTTGTCAGAAACGGCTAAAGGTATCGACTTATTTATAACAAATACAAATAAATGGTTTGTGAGCTTATAGTGTCATAATAAAGAAACAAATCCTTATCCTGGAGGCAGACTAGAAAATTAAAAAAAAAATTGTCAAGTGCATCGAGTGACGTATCAAATTAAATATTAATCAATTTATAGTTTAAAAGTACGAAAATTTATGGATAATATTGGTCCATAGTAAATATAAGTATAAACATTCATGATTGGTATTAGTAATGAGGACACTTCATTGATGATATTTTCAGCTAGGTGGTTGTTTTCCCAATATTTTTTTGACTTCCTTATCCATATCGGTAACTACTTACTTATAACATCTTTTTGCTTGGTACATAATATGCTTGGAATGTATTAGCATTCTTTTCAACCGACTTCAAAAAAAGGTCTTCTTAATTCAACTGTATGTTTGTTATGCGATTACTTCACCAATTATGAATGGATGATTATTTTTATGTTTTGTAAATTACTTCAGAGTTAACATAATATAAATTTTACTGAAATTGATTCAGTGCTTATTGAAATAAAACACTTTTTAGTTTTAGTTTGTACATTGTTTGTACATTTGACGACCTCTGTGGCGCGGCGGGCGAAGGTTTGCCTGCGACGCAGGAGGTTGCGGGTTCGATCCTCGGATTCCTCGGAACAAATATTTGTACGATGTGCAGATAATTGTTCCGAGTGTTCTGGGTATTTTCTATGTATAATAAAAAATATCTATCTATGTTATGTATTGTATTAAGTATATCAGTTATCTAGTACCCATAACACAAGCTCTGCTTAGCTTGGGGCTAGATAATGTGGTGTAAAATGTTTATTTATTTATTGTTGTCTTGAAGTCGTATTTTGTTTTTTTTCTTTAAATTGACTTTATCGTCTAGTATTTCCGTCCTACATAGATACCACAAAGAATAGAATAGATTATAATAGAAAATACGTACACAAAGTCTGAAGACAAGTCTTTAATTAGTGCATCCTACCCATACTGACATACGATGCCGAAATGTGGCAAAAATGCCAATCAAAAAACTCTTTTCCTGCTGGAATCAAACCCGCATCTTCCCTTATAAACGTCAATTTCACCATCTATTTTCACCACACTAGACCACCATTAGTCACTAGGACCGTTTCAGACCCACCATTTAAGCTAGTCTCTGAATAAACGCAAAAAGAACCAATGAAATCAAGTAGTTGATCTTCAATGTGTTGACCAATTCGGCCATAGATAGAGTTGAAGCTGCAGTTCAGTCAAATTTTACCAATGTCAATGTCATTTGGGAACCTGTATTAAATAACATGATAATTAATATAGCCTCACCTGCTTTAACTGGACTCCAAGCCAGCTGCAAACAGACCGCACTAACGAATACAAAAGTCTTCATTATAAAAACTACACAGCAATTAGACTATCTAACAAGTTAGTGAGTAATTCACAAAGGTAATATTTATATTAGTGAGACACGAGTACACTCAGCGGCTGAGTAGCGTATTGTGTCAGGACAGGGTCCTTGCGGACTATAAATGTGACTTCTTTTCATCTTATCAACGACGTTCTTCACGCTTGTATTGCGTTGCGATAAGGCGCATTTTGCGTTGCATTTTTCTCAGTTACTGGTGAGATTTTCTATTAGAGATGCCTTCAGGTGTAAACATCCGGGGGCAACGAATTTTATTACTGAAGGACTCGATAATTGTGTTGAAAAATTGTTCTGGGATAATCATTATCACCATCAGCCTGTTTATGTCTACTGGTGCACCTGCCTACGCACGGATGATGCTGCCCATTCTTTGGTGCAATCCCTTAGTAGGGCTTTTACTAAATCCACGGGAGGAGAAGGAGGGGTATATTCTTAAATCGGACACACATTGGCATTTTGGGATAAATGTATCATGAAATAACTAGTAATGTAACTATCTACTTATTGATGGTGGATGTAGAAACATGTAGATTTTACTAAAATAACTTTCGTGAAATTATATCATTAATTTAGTAAAAGGGGAAATTTTCACGTACCGATATGTTGGTGGAAGCACCAACAGGTTTCGACCCTAATAAAGGGTCTTTATCAGGGTGGGTATAGGATGCGCGCTACACTCCCTCCGCGTCCCTCTTCGCACTGCGTCTCTGAGCTCGTTCCTCTCGGCTCGTCTGGCACAGGGGTGGGGGGAGTGTTTGTGTCCGCGTTATCACGCGTTCTTCGGTGACGTCATTCCGGTCGGGTTGCGGTGTTCCATCATCATCGCTGCCACTCCCGTCGCAACCACCGGGCGCGCCAGGAGCGGCCAGACAGGCTACACTAACATGTAGATGTTTTTCTAGCACTATTTTCGACAAATTTGCATATTTATCTATTCGCTTGACTGGAAAGGAAAACATTGTGAAAACATTCATTCAGCCTGTATGAGTCCAATGCTGAATGCCTCTCCATAGAACGCCGCAACAAATGGTCTTGCGCCGCCTCCATTCACTGACTTCCTGTGACTTTTTAATATCGTCAGTCCACCGAGACACCTTCCTACGTTCCAACGTTCCTTCTTGCGTTGTATAGTTCGTGGTCGCCAATCTAGAACCTTTATTCCCTAACGGCTGTCGGTTCTGCAAACTGTATGGCATGACCTAAAAAACACAAAAAAACACACTCAACAGACACACCTAGTGACCTAGTGCAGAAGCATTCCCTGTGTCGTGGGTATCATAACTACGAGTACCATGGTACCATAACACCCAGACCCGGATCAAATATTTGCAGATCATGCAAACATTTGTCACGCAGCGGGAATCGAACCCGCAACCTCTCGCATCCACTTACTAATTCTAAGAGCTATTTCAGTGGTCTTGTTTCTGAAATTTTATGTCTGAAAGAAAATCCTGCATTTTTCTGCGTTTAAATTGTGTATATCTTCACTGAAAACGTTATAACAGAGATGAAGATACAAGATTAAGGGGTCAATAATGGTCATGTGAATTTCCAGTACAATGGTAAATAAACGAAACATATTTGGCAAGTCAGAGAGCCAGTATCGTGAAAAACTACAAGTATGCGGTTAAAATTTAACTTGCCGCCTACTACTTAAAAATATAGTCATTACCAGCCTCTTTACGTCCACTGCTGGACGAAGTAACCCAGTAACTCTTCAGTAACCTGGACAGATTCGACTCGGGCAATATGATGAGACATCTAACATAGATGTTTTCCATGTTTCCCTGAGCGAATTCGTTAAGGCCACTTTGTTTATGTTAGGTTAGAGTTAGTTAGGTTTTTATTATATTATATTAATGGACTACGCTATTGTATTAGGTTTACCCTGTGAAAATAGTTGTAAGTTGATATAAATAAATAAATAAATAAAATAAATAAATAAATGAGCATTGGTGCTTCGGTCACTCGCGTTTCAGACTCCCAAAGACTCCCTTAAAACTAAAAAATAACCTTAAAAGAATCTATATCAGTGGTAGCGATTATGTGCAGTATTATCTAAATTTAATTTGCGCTAAAATTGTCGCGCACCCTTTCTTATACTTAGACTGAAATAATAGGGACCGCGATAATTTTAGCGAAGTTTAAATTTAGAGAATGATGTACATTACCAAAATTTGTTCCTGAGTGGTAAACTAATATATTTGGGGCAGATGTTGTGGAATTTCACGTTACGGTCTCCTCGTCTAATGAGATAAATAAACAGTTGTTACAGTTGCCAAGATTTTATCGCAGAAGTGCATGAGAATATCTACAATATTCTGTTGGACTAATGTCAAGGCTAAGGTGAATACTGATAATTAAACATATTTTATAAAAAAACATAATAATACTAATCAAGAATGTTTGCGATAAGTAGGTAAGTTATTGTGTAAACAGTCCGCGATGTCGTGTTTATTTTTTGAAGGATAGAATTGGTTCTTTTTATTGATGTATAAATAATAATTTTAAATAGATCCCTTGGTTACCGGATTAACAGTGTCTAAATTATTAAGTATATGGGATATATTAGTACAAAGGATCTTAACTACAGGATCTATCAGTAACTACTCGTCTCATATTAAGTGCTTCTTATCGCAACCCAAAACTCAACCCATTTAGGTATATTTAGGTTATCCCAAACCCCCACCCCTCGAATGGGTTATTCCCGCTCGTCCCCACTACCATTTGAATGGGGACGCGGGGGAAAAAACTTCCCGCTCGTCCCCAAATGGTTCAAGTTCACACTAATACCAAAAGTGAATATCTTAACAGCAATTTTTGCTACTTTCGTTAATTTATACACAGTTTATTTGTTTTTTTATACATATTTCTTAACAAGAAATATATTACTTATATCTATATATATTATGTAGTAATACTATAACTACAAACTTAAGTCCAATCGCCACTGCTCCTAGACAGCCAGGACTTAAACTATTAACCAACGAAATTGCCCAACAAGTTGACTCGGTAGATTATAGTGTAAGACTTTTGGATTTAATTTCTCCATTGTTGACTATTATTACGGGTATCCAACTACATTACATTCATTCATTTATAGTATGATGTATTTCAAATTCATGCACGTCGATCTAATGTGTTGGTATAAATAGGTTTAGTGGTGATTTCTCCAACAAATAAACAGTTAAACAATGGTTTAGCCTAATCAGCTCTTTTTGGCAGGTATTTTTCGAAGATTATCTGTCACCTTGTAACTAATCATAGTACTGACAAAGATTCGTTTACTTTATAAATTTATTTAAGTTTAAGATCTCATTAGGGACCAGTAAACTTTCACCTTTTACTGCATAAATGAATCTAAAATTGAAAATTGTTAATGTAACATACTGTCTTAAATAGGTACGTTTAGGATACTTTGATCAAGGAAGATACATTCTACCTTCAAGTATTTACAAGCAAGATCAGAGGAGGTTGCTCATAGAATTTAAGTAGGTGTTATGATAGTGGATTTCCACTTTGCTTTCCTAACAAATAGAGATTAAAAGAGAAGCAAAAATATGTATTAAAACTTCCTTAAAATTAAAAGGAAAACATTCTGTGTGCTTTTATTAAAGGAGGAATGGTAGTTTTGAAAATAGCTTGATTTTTGTCATGCCTAAAGAAAGGGTGAGAGGGGTTTGCTCATGGGTTTTGAGCAGGAGCTTGTTAACAATTTTCAACACAAATTTTTAAACAAAATTACTTGGAGATAGGAGTCAGAACCTGTATGGATACTTTATTAGGATTAAACTGAAGGTACCTTCTATATTATTATTGATAAAAGACTCATTGGATTGAAAATAACTTGTTTTGTATACATTTTGTCGATTTCAGTGGAACGGGATTGCCTACGGCGCGGGTCTTTATCTAAATCAGAAGATGGAGACAATTCTAATTAGCCCATTTTGATACTATGAGAGGGGATTCAAATGATGTAGTAGTCATTTTCGTCAGATACTGGATAACGCCCTGAACAGATATCTGCGGCCCGTACAATCATTTGTTCCGAGGCGGGAATCGAACCCGCAACCTCCTGCGTCGTGGGTGAGCCTGTGCCCGTAGCGCCACAGAGGTCGTCCATTGACATTGAAGAAAAGAGGCTAAATTATCTTATGTGTAAGGCAGAATAATGGGATTACGTTGTCTTCTAAGTAATAGGTACGTAGTAGTATCTACCGACAAATATTTATAGGGTCACCTTAAATATAAATTTAAATACTTGGTGGAGGAATTGGTTCAGTAGTAGGACAGCTCATTCATACAAACATATGTCTCACAGCGGGAGTCGAACCTGCTACCTTTCGCGTCTCGATCGAATATTTTCTCCACCGTGTCACGAAGATCGTCAACAGCTAGTAGGCACAAAACATGTTAATCAAGATAGGTATAAATCTGTTTCCTTTTATCACTCAGCTTTAGTGAGGATAACGTAATATAAACCATCGAGAAGGCTATGCGACTTATTTACGTATTTATGAATAAAATAGGATCCATTAGGGTCAGATTAGCAGAATTTAATTAATTTGTCAACGCAAAATAGTACTTATTTACTCTAATTGCCGCAAAGACATCAGGAAAAAAAAAGTTTATGTGGGTAGACAAACACCAACAAATGCACAAGTCAGGCAAAGAGAGATTAGGGAACGAGGCGATGCGAGCGAGGGAGACGACGGGGGGAGTAACGGAGACGTACAAGGGGGGAAGGGTATTGGCATGATAAAAGGCGAAGCAGCGAATGTTCGAGGCTTTTTTGAACGCGGAACGTGGACCAGAACAAACGTGAGTCTTAGAATTAGTAATTATCTACCTACTTGTGTGTACTTATGGAATCATTTCGTGAAGTGTAAATTCTTTTAAAGTGGTACTGGATAGTAATTCGTTGTTAGTGACTACCTCTGATTGAGACCAACGAAAGTGGCAATCATAGGAATTCCTGAGGTATTTACCACCGAATAAAGAAAAATATTTTTATTTCGGTTGGTCTTTGGATGTTTCGGGAATCATAGGCGGGCTGTGATCCTATACCTACAGTGATTAATGAAATGATTGCATAGGTTTTTTATTTTAAACCTGAACTATTAATTACCTACAGTGATATTAGTTCCTTCCTTTTCGGTGTAAATAGCTGAGAAAAATTACTCAGTTGAGTTTTCTGGTGAGTACGATTGGTGATATCCGTTCATGACTCATAGTACTATGGATGAATGGTCATCTGATACGCAAGAATTTTGGGTTCGATTTCTGTTGCACCTTACTAACATAACCTTACCCTACCTACCCTGAACCCCATCCATCCTGAGGTGTGGTGCGGCCTGAAACCGGGTCGTTAAGCACCTTACTAACATATCCTTCCCTTACCTACCCTGAACCCCATCCATCCTGAGGTGTGGTGCGGCCTGAAACCGGGTCGTTAAGCACCTTACTAACATATCCTTCCCTTACCTACCCTGAACCCCATCCATCCTGAGGTGTGGTGCGGCCTGAAACCGGGTCGTTAAGCATCTTACTAACATATCCTTCCCTTACCTACCCTGAACCCCATCCATCCTGAGGTGTGGTGCGGCCTGAAACCGGGTCGTTAAGCATCTTACTAACATATCCTTACCTTACCTACCCTGAATCCTATCCATCCTGAGGTGTGGTGCGGCCTGAAACCGGGTCGTTAAGCATCTTACTAACATATCCTTACCTTACCTACCCTGAATCCTATCCATCCTGAGGTGTGGTGCGGCCTGAAACCGGGTCGTTAAGCATCTTACTAACATATCCTTACCTTACCTATCCTGAATCCTATCCATCCTGAGGTGTGGTGCGGCCTGAAACCGGGTCGTTAAGCATCTTACTAACATATCCTTACCTTACCTACCCTGAATCCTATCCATCCTGAGGTGTGGTGCGGCCTGAAACCGGGTCGTTAAGCATCTTACTAACATATCCTTACCTTACCTACCCTGAATCCTATCCATCCTGAGGTGTGGTGCGGCCTGAAACCGGGTCGTTAAGCATCTTACTAACATATCCTTACCTTACCTACCCTGAATCCTATCCATCCTGAGGTGTGGTGCGGCCTGAAACCGGGTCGTTAAGCATCTTACTAACATATCCTTACCTTACCTACCCTGAATCCCATCCATCCTGAGGTGTGGTGCGGCCTGAAACCGGGTCGTTAAGCATCTTACTAACATATCCTTATCCTACCTACCCTGAACACCCCATCCATCCTGAGGTGTGGTGCGGCCTGAAACCGGGTCGTTAAGCATCTTACTAACATATCCTTACCTTACCTACCCTGAATCCTATCCATCCTGAGGTGTGGTGCGGCCTGAAACCGGGTCGTTAAGCACCTTACTAACATTATCCTTATCCTACCTACCCTGAACCCCATCCATCCTGAGGTGTGGCGCGGCTTGACTACGAGTCGTTAAGCTCCTCAATAAAATATCCTTATTCTATCTACTCTGTAGTAAATAGTATCAAGAAATGCATGATTCAGTATAAAATTGAGTAATGGTATCGATGACCTTCATCCAGGATAATCTAGTAGAATGAGCATCTGGCCTGCGGAGTATCTGGATAGGAATTTAAATAAACAATTTTTACTTTCCTGTGTTTCATTCCGAGACTATTGTCCTTGATACATGCTGTTTTGTTTGATTTTATTTTTCTGTGTGGTAAGTTTTATATGAATACTCCATTTCTGTGTATTCTCTGATTATTATGTGAAATTACAGGTACGCGATCATTCCTGTGTACTATTTATCTTTTAAGTAGGAACTTAACCTTGATTTATTAAATTTTATGTGTATTCTCCAAACGACTTCAAGTGACTTTGCAGGTATCTACTGAAATTATTGAACTTAACCTACATTTTTTTTACATCCGAACTTATTCTTGATAGTGTTGCTATTTTTAATCTTGAGTACTTTATTATACACTTATCTACTTAATGGTTAGCTTTTTCTTGATCCTAAATTGGAAAGAGATTGATAAAATGATTGTCTTAAGCTTGAAGGGCTTTCAATTGAGTCATAAAAGCCTTTTCGTCCTCGTACAATTATGCTGACAAGTTCCACGAAATATTTCCCAATGTTTGACTCGCATTTGGAAATAACCTTTAGCTAGGGTTTATATCCGATAGGCATCTTCGACTTGCAGCCTAATACTTATTATGAATCTTATTCTTTGAATAAATCTAAAATCCAACCCTTTTGCAAAAACTTCTGTGTTGAATTCGAAAGAAATTAGTCACAATTATTTACATAGTTGTATCGATTGAGGAGAAAGAGAACTCAATTTTGATATCCTCGTTTATACACATGCCAAGCAAAAAGCCGTGCAAAGAGAATCCTGACTAGAATAGAGGGAGGACCTTGATGTCCCTAAACGAGTTTATCAAACACTGATACCTACTATCTTAAGTTTTTAAAAGAGATGTTTTGAATTTTGAATTTAATTCAGAAGTTTCTTTGATCGGATTATCTCATTTTTAAATTAACAAGTTAGATTTATTTAATATTTACTTGCTCAAGTTGTGATTTTGGATTGTTACTTTGAAGTCAAATAAATCAATATTAACTTCAAAATTGAATATAATTTAGTGTCAAAATTTGTAGACAAGATAGATATCCTATCTAAAAATAGAAGGACGATTTTGGTGTACCTGGTTAGATCAATTAAAATACTGTCGGTTCTCTTCTATGCTACTTTATATTCAAAGTCAATTATTTTAGTACTTACCACCGATAGTTCTTCAAGTCAAAACAATTAAGCTCACTGAACGAAATCAAACCAAGGCCATATTTATATAAATAAATATTTACCATCACCAAATCATGGTGCTACTGGTTCTAAAATAGGTCGTAGAGTCTAAAAGAGCTTAGTCCTATTCATATCAAAAATTCATTAAGAGCCTGCAGCTCAATTTGAGTTTATAAACTCTTAAGAGGCGGGTAGTTATAATCGTACCTATTCTTAGCTATTTAAGTTCTATGTTAATTTCAAACAACCAATTGAGATTAATGCCTTAATTTTTAAAGTTACACATCTATAATGTTCTAAGATGAATTTCATAGGTGCAACATTATTCTTAAATGAATACATTACCTCAAGTTATAAACGGAAACTTCTGTCTTATAAATAGACATACCTATTTAATCAAGTCATACCTATTTAATTGTTGAACTCTTAGTGTTCTTGGAAGAAATTCAACGGAAACTTCTGTTTTATAAATAGACATACCTATTTAATCAAGACATACCTATTTAATAGTGAACTCTTAGTGTTCTTGGATAAAATTCTTAGTTTGAACATTCATCTAAAGAATATCTAGTTATATTTATTCGGAATCAATAGAAATCCCAACATCTGTCTTATAAATAGACATACCTATTTTATCATGAACTCTTAGTGTTCTTGGAGGAAATTCTTAGTTTGAACATTCATCTAAAGAGTAGATAGTTATATTTATTCGAAATCAATAGAAATCCCAACTTCTGTCTTATAAATAGACATACCTATTTAATCAAGACATACCTATTTAATAGTGAACTCTTAGTGTTCTTGGATGAAATTCTTAGTTTGAACATTCATCTAAAGAGTAAATAGTTATATTTATTCGGATTCAATAGAAATCCCAGAAACTTTAAAAACAAAGTTGAAACTTACAGTTTATAGATAAATGAACTTATTCGAATTATGAACCAATAGAGTTTAAATTTAATTAGAAAGTTACAAGATAAGACTTTATTCAATTAATAAATATATTTAAAAATATATATTATATTTACAATCCTATAATATTCTTAGATAGAGTTTCTTAAATAGTTATACCTATTAGGAATCAATAGAATTCCCAGAAATATTTGTACAATAAAACTTATAGCTTATAGATAAATAAGCTTATTTGTATAATAAACCAATATAGTTTAATTTTGGTTGGAATTCATAAAGTAAACATTATTATCGCAAGTTCGAAAATATAGATAATATTCAATTTATGAATATATTGAAATATAAATATTTTACCTAAATAAAAGGGAATTGAAAATATCATCCCTTAATTTTAAAGGTATTGTCTTTGGAGTTTTCCTAATCTATTAAATATTTGTTCCTTTTCCGCTATTAAATATATTTATATTTGGCGTTGGTTTGGAAAGACAGTAGTGGGGAGGAGGCTGTACTGTCCCGCATAAATTTATTTATGCGGATTTAAACATTCTGCATAAATGTAATTATGCGGCCCTTTGTTTGTCCCTATAAAGAACTAAACAGACGTCGATTTGAAAAGCAGAGTCTTTTGCTTTTCAAATTGGTTTCTTTAAAATGATTTTCAATCCCCTGATTCAGTATTCATAATATATATTTAATAAACTCTTAGAAAATTTTAATTATTAAATGATGTTTATATTTTATGAAATTCAACTAAATATATCATTTCAGTTTATTTAATGTGAACAACTTACTAAATATATTCATTTAGGTTATAGGAAATAAAGGTTCCTAAATATAGAATGTTAGTGGATGTAATAGGAAATTATAGAATAACCATTTATAAATATACTAGTTTTACTACCGTTCTAAATATTAAATAAGGTGTTTGAAATTCTAGCTTTAGGAAGGTTTAAATCTTAAATTTTATTCCTTAATATTCTTTGTTTATTTTATAATATTCTTTAAGAATATAGAGCAGAATTATATTAGCTTTAAATCTCTACTAGGTATAACCCTTTTATTTTATTACTACTTTATCATTTTCGTTAATAACCCTACAATTTAGTACTATTTATATGTTAGGAAAATTTAGTTAGAGTTAAATAGGTAGTGTTGGAAACATGAAGTTCTTTCACTCATTCAGAATGTTTGTCTGTGCCTCCATCTCATTCATTCGCTCTCTATCAATAAACGTCAAGTAAGCTGCACGTTGAATTTTATTATATTAACATCAAAAATACTAAATCTAGCCTAGGACCCAATTAAATACTGCAGAACCTTTCATATGGTCCTTTAGCGGAACATGGCTGGATTAGTTTATAAAAAAAAAAGTGAAAAACTACATTGTAGTGCGTCATTGTAATCGTTGTGAGCTTTTGGTGAGTGAAGACGCCATTTTGGTCCAAACGTCCAAAGTCCAAATTCTCAAGCAGTCGTCGTGGTGCATTGAACAAACAAGTGCAGAGAAGTTCGCTGCAGTTCGCCGGTTTGCGGGAGCTGCGAGCCAACAGCGCTGCCAACATCGGGGACGTCAATCTTTATCGTCATTGGAGTGACGTACGTGCCTGTCAAGCAACGCCTGAACTTCATTGGACATCTTGTATTTCATTCGACCGAACTTCGCACGGCAGAAGGAACAAGCGACAAGTCTGCCAACAAAACGGACAAAATTTCGTGACGTCAACTCTTCCTCTCAGCAGCAAGCAGCACTATCTTCACGTTTCAATTTGGTATGAGCAAGCAAGTTCGACAAGCAAGCAACAGCTACTACGCCATTTTGTTTGCATAACCAAGAAAGAAGACGTCAATTTCATTGAAAGAACATTGCGGTTTATTAATTAGAATTATCAGTCTGTGAATCTGTGCATGGTGGCAAAAAACAACAAACAATTATTGTTTAATTAAAATAAGCTATAGACCAGTGTGTAAATTGTAAGTGAAAGTACGTAGCGTACATTTTCTTCCCAGCGTGTGCGTCTCATAATTTTCGTACATTTTCTAATCGTTATACTTTGTGCTATTTAGCGTAAAAATGTCTGAGTCAGAGGCTAAAGAAGATGTGAAAAGGTTAGTCGCCAGAAGAGGGGCTCTTAAGGGCTCTCTCACAAGAATTCTGAAAAGAACTGAAGGTGGCGTCCTAGCAGAAGCGTCAATTCAAATGCTCATTTTGTTGGAGGAAAAGGCTATTAGTGTTTTTGGTGAGTACGAATCAGTTAATATGGAGTTCGGTGATGCGGAAGAAGATCTTAATATCACCGAAAGTTGCTATTTTGAATGCTTAGCTGCATTGCGCACGCGCATGGCCGAAAAAAGCAAGCAAACAGAACAGAGCTCCAAATCACCTTCTATCACGAAGCTTAAGCTACCCCAAGTTACCATGCCCCCCTTTGAGGGAAAATATGTAGAATATAAGCCGTTCATAGAAATGTTTAATGCTTTCATACACAATGACAATAATCTTAGCGACATTCAGAAATTCTTTTACCTAAGAGGTTTTCTCAAAGGAGAAGCTTACGATTTAGTAAAAAATCTTCCAGTTATAGGGTCTAGTTATGACGAAGCTCTAAATATACTTGCAGCACGATATGACAACAAATTCAAAATTATTCAGGAACATTTGAGTGCCTTGTTTGATTTGCCTTCATGCAACAAAGCCAGTGTCACATCACTGCGCTCACTCATCTCAAACACAAAACAGCACCTGGCTGCGCTTAAGAATTTGGGCGAGTCTGTTCGCAAATGGGACAGTATTCTTGTTTGTCTGCTTGTAAGAAAGCTAGATCACACCACTAACAATGCATACCACCTCGCCTTAAACCAAAATCAAGGTCTACCATGCTTGCAACCAACCTATAATATGCTTATGCAATTTCTAGAGGGCCGTGCTCTGGCCTTGGAAAATAGTGAAGGTGGCAAAGATACAAGCTGTACCTACAGGTCAACGGGTTCTGCGGGGAAGGTTTCCAATGTGGTCAATGTAAAGGAAGTCAAGTGCCTCTTCTGTGGTAAGTTAAATCACAAGATTTTTGCTTGCCCAAACTTCATGTTAGCTTCAATAAAAGAAAGAATAGATTTTGTCAAAAACAGAAAATTGTGTAGAATATGTCTAAATTCACATGCAAACAAATGCAAATTTCACTTCAAATGTCAGAAATGCAAAGAGAATCATAATACTCTGTTGCATTCTGAAAGTGAACAAGAAAAAAGTAAAGAGGAACTGGTATGTTCCAGCAGTGTAGCAAATATAAGTTCGAACAACTTGAGTGTGAAGACCCAAGTTTTATTGCCAACGGCAAAGGTCAAACTCATTTCAAAAAATGGCCAAGAAATCATTGTCAAAGCATTGCTAGACTCCGCTAGCCAATCTTCATTTATCACCTCTGGCGTTGCAAGAGTGATAGGTAAGCCGCTCATGCCCAACTACACTGAAGTAGTAGGCATAGCCAATACTGAAAAGACTATTCGACATGCTATGCTGTTGGACATTTTTTCATGTGTTTACCCATATAAAGTGAAGGCCAATCTTTTAGTAGTGGATCAGATAACCTCGAGGTTACCTCAATGCCCCATTGATATCTCAAAAATTAAAGTGCCAAAAAATATACGGTTAGCTGATGACTCCTTTCATGTCACAAGCGAAATAGATATCTTACTTGGTGCCGATGTGTTTTTTCAGACGCTGTTACCGCAGGATGAACAGCTACAAGAAAGCGTGGAAGAAAGTGATGCAGCACAAACAAAATTCGTGAATACACAGTTTGGTTACATTGTAGCAGGTAGTATCCCTAGCTCTTCCATACAAAATTCTGCTGTTGCTCTTTTCTGTCAGGAATGTGAAACTGACATTAGTAGTACAATATCCAATTTCTGGCAAACTGAAAAGGTCCCAGAAACATTTGCTGAGCATACGTCTGAACAACAATACTGTGAACAATATTTCACAGAAACTGTCAAGTTAGAAAACAATCGATTTGAAGTTTCAATGCCCTTAAAGATACCACTTTGTGACATGAACAATATATTAGGAGATTCTCTCAGTCTAGCACTAAAAAGATTTTTAAATCTTGAAAAAAGATTGCAAAAAGATGGTCAATTATATAGGGAGTACAAAAACTTTATTCATGAATTTCTTGAATTAGGCCATGGCTCATGTGTAGACATTACTCTCTATGATCTGTCAAAAGATCCAATATATTTTTTTGCACATCATGCAGTAATAAAGCATGATGCAATTACCACAAAACTTCGAACTGTGTTCGATGGATCAATGAAGACTAGTAACAAAGTTTCTTTGAATGACTTGATGTTAAATGGACCTATAGTCCAGCAAGAATTATTTGACATCCTATTGTTGTTTAGGCTTCATAAATATTTCTTTGTTTGCGATGTCAGACGTATGTTCAGAAATATTAATCTTGAAAAAGAACAAAGATCCTTGCAAAATATTCTCTGGAGAGACCGACCAGATGAAAAAATTAAATGCATTCAACTATCAACTGTTAGCTACGGTCTAAAGAGCTCATCCTGGCTGGCAACTAGATGTTTGCTCGAGCTAGTCAAGAGATTTGGGAATCAATACCCATTAGCTGCTCCGGCGTTGCTTTGTTCAACATATATAGATGATGTACTTCATACTGATAATAGTTTGCCCAATATTATTGCAACAAAATCACAGCTGATTGATTTATTACCTAAAGGAAGTTTTGAGTTGCACAAATGGTCAGCTAATCATAAGTCAATTTTGACCGACATACCAGAGCAGCAACAGAATTTTGGCGATTTAGATCTCAATAGGGACATAAAAACCTTAGGTTTAAAGTTTGATATTCAAACAGATTCATTCAAGATCTCATGTCCGCTCTCTAACGAAATTCCTAAAACTAAAAGACAAATACTGAGTTACATAAGTCAGTTCTATGACCCATTGGGTATTGCAGGGCCGGTCTTTGTCCAAGCCAAGATAATAATGCAAAAACTATGGCAATCTAATGTAGATTGGGATTCAGTTCCCCCACCTATTTTGCAAAAAGAATGGTTGCAGTTTTACAATGATTTACAACAGATGGCGCCAATCACTATTCCTAGAAATGTTTGCCCAGATAATAATAAATTAATTCAAATTGTAGGATTTGCAGACGCCTCAATCACAGCCTTTGGTTGTGCAATTTATTTGAGAGTCATTGACAAGCAGGAAAAGGCAACTATGTCTTTGCTGTGTTCAAAATCAAGAATTGCACCAAAGTGTAATAAATTGTCAATACCACGTCTTGAATTGAATGCTGCATTGCTCCTAGCAAAATTAGGTATGAGAGTACATGATACTTTAAGTAAAAAGGTGACCATTCAAAGCGTTAACTTGTTTAGTGATTCACAAGTAGTATTGGCTTGGCAGAAGACTGATCCAGCATTGCTAAATGCATATGTTGCCAATAGAGTAAAAATGATAAATCAATATTCAAAATCATTTCAATGGTCATACATAAAAACTGACCATAATCCAGCTGATTGTCTAAGTAGAGGTGTTCCTCCTACTGAGTTGCAATGTAACCAACTGTGGTGGTTTGGGCCATCCTCTTTATGTAATTCTGATTACAAATTCACCGATTATAGTTATGACTTACCTCTAGCCTTACCGGAGGTCAAATGTTCCAAGCATAACGAACTGGTTTGTGCAGCAACACATGATAAACCACAGTCATTTCTTAGCTGTATATTAGAGAAATATTCTAATATTAATAGGGCTGTAAATGTTCTTTCCTATATTTTAAGATTTTGCAAAAATTTAAGGCCATGTTTGAATAAAACAAAAGAAAGCTTTGTTACATATGCCGAGGCAAACCAGGCATTAAATTTATTCATCAAAGATGAACAATCAAAATACTTTCACCACGATCTAGCTTTGTTGCAGGCAGGAAAGCAAGTATCATCCTATTTAAGGTCTTTGAATCCGTTCATTGATGCTGAGGGCATCCTCAGAGTAGGTGGTAGACTGCAACACTCATCCTTACCGTACAGCCAAAGGCACCAAATAGTTTTACCTAAAGAGTCCTATGTAACTCAACTCATTATTCAAAATGAGCATTTGAAATTATTTCATGCAGGTCAAAAACTCGTCTTAAGTAGCCTCCAACAAAGATATTGGATAGTTAATGGTTTAAGATTAGTTAAAAAGTTTATCTACAAATGTGCAATTTGCTTTAGACACAAAGGTATTACTGCAAAACAGCTGATGGGGTCATTGCCCGCTGATCGAGTAAATGTTCATAGATGTTTTATGAAAGTAGGTATTGATTTTGCAGGGCCAATCATGATCAAGCAATCTAGAATTAGAAATGCAATTACAACAAAAGGTTATATTTGTGTTTATGTATGTTTTGTAACCAAGGCTATACATATTGAGTTAGTTTCAAATCTAGAAACAGCAACATTTCTAGCAAGTTTTAAACGATTTATTGCAAGACGCAACGTCCCATCAGATGTCTATTGTGATAATGCAGGCACCTTCAAGGCAGCTAATACACAGCTGTCAGAACTTTATAAATTAAATAATTCTAAATGTCATCAGACGCAGGTTCAAAACGAGGCCTCAAAGTTAGGTATAAAATTCAACTTTATCCCGAGTTACTCAGCTGTCTTCGCTGGTCTATGGGAGGCTGCTGTTAAAAGTGTAAAGCATCATTTGAAAAGAGTAATAGGTGCTCATGTATTAACTTACGAAGAACTTAACACTGTACTAGTTCAAATTGAAGGCATTTTGAACTCAAGACCAATAACTCCAATGTCATCTGATATTGAGGATCTTTCCTATCTAACGCCTGGACACTTTCTTACTGGTGCTCCTCTTAATTGTTTCCCAGAGCAAGACATTACTAATCTGCCAGACAATAGGCTTAGCTTTTGGAGTAAATGCACTGCATTGAAGCAGCATTTTTGGAGATATTGGTCTAAACAATATTTAAATGTATTGCAAAACCGTCCTAAATGGAAGGATAGCAAACCTAATGTAAAGGTAGGTGCTCTGGTAATTTTGCGAGAGCTAGACACTCCACCTATGACCTGGCCTATGGCTAGGGTGACCAGGGTTTTTGAAGGCTCCGATGGTCTTGTACGAGCTTTAGAAGTAAGAAAAGCCAATGGTAATGTGCATAAAACTTCTATAACTAAAATATGCATACTTCCTGTTGATTAAAGATTAACTTTCATTAGTTTTAGTATTAAATATTTAAGCTATTTTTATTGTAGCTACCTAAAGCTAATTGTAAATTTCTAGGATATATTTCCCCATCAATCTATGTAGGTAATGATGGTATGTTATGATTATCAGTTCATTTTTTAATCTAAGTAAACAGAAATAACTATGTAAAAGAAAAAAAAGGAAAAGATAATTCATACTCTAGCTATACATTGTGTAACTATTGTTCATGAGTTGCACATTTAACTTTTTGAAAAGCAAATAGTCTGTCTTAGGCAAAAACCATATCATTTTTGGGTCTTGTTAATTCAATAATGTTATATGCGTTTAATGCTCATCATTTACTAAGTATAGTTAGAAATAAATAGGTAAGTAGCTATGTACTAGGATGAATAATGGAGTAAGTTCCTATTGTTATTATCATAATATATCACTTAAAATATACAGTCCACTCTCTAGCTATCTCATATTATGTAAACTAAGGAACTATTTACCTAAAAATTACAGATAAAAATAAAATACTGTTTCTCTTTATAAGATTTATTTGTAAGGTATTTATAATTCGCAATAGATCTTTCTTGTTGTAGTGGAATATGTTGGAAACATGAAGTTCTTTCACTCATTCAGAATGTTTGTCTGTGCCTCCATCTCATTCATTCGCTCTCTATCAATAAACGTCAAGTAAGCTGCACGTTGAATTTTATTATAATAACATCAAAAATACTAAATCTAGCCTAGGACCCAATTAAATACTGCAGAACCTTTCAGGTAGTATAGGACTTGACTTAATAACTTAAAAGAACTTTGATTACTGCGATCACACAACGTACGGTCCTGCCACTAAAACTAGACGATCACATTGGCCAAACTTATAATCAGAAAACCCATATCTAGTAAAGCATAACACATTTCAAAGATCCATGCATTACCTACTATGATAATATAAATCCGCAGCAGTAAAGTAAGTACGTAATAATTCAAGGGTAACAGTAAAAGTGGGGTTGAGTTAAATATAGGAGTTCTAGTTAAGAGTTTAAGTAGTTTTCGAGGTAGGTTAAAAAAGTATAAAGAGGGGGTTTAATTTAGAGGGGGGGAAGTTACAACCTTAACCAAATGGTTACGGTAAACGCCCATTTATTTGTTCGTGAACTTGGGCCTTAACTTATTAGTAGTAACTGATTGATCCAGTGGCTATGATCCGTTGTACTAATACGTCCCTTATGTCTTTAATTTAGTAACTGTATGATCCGGTCTTAAACGGATCATTTTTGAAATTGTTATTTTAATGATTTTTTGGTACTTATTGACATTATAAACGTCGCAGAAAGTCGGTGGCTGGAGGCGGCTCAAGACCGTTTGTCATGGCAATCTAAGCGGGGAGGCCTATGTCCAGCAGTCGACTTCGACATGCTTTGATGATGTGATAACTTATTGATCTAGTATGGTTTTTTCACAGTAGTTGAACAGTCAAGAAACAAATATCTAAGTACCTACCTTCATTACATTGTAGGGATTTGCAAGACATTCCATCTATAGCTCTGTTTAATTTATCTTTTCAATCACGTGGCAATGTTATCAATTTAAATTGTTGCTGGACATAACATCTCATCTTTTACAAGAATAAAACCTACCTATGTTATTAATTCATTACTAAAACTGCCATAGAATGACCTAAGATAATTAGTCTTCATTTTCCTGCTGCGTAGTAGGATGACCGAAGCTTATGACGGCTCTGCACTCTCGACGAGACACCTTGAGACAGTCCGCTTGGGAGGGTGTCGGAGGACTATCTCGGGGTGTTACTTATCCGGTGTGACTGTATGCTGAGTGTTAGGTATAATATTTATTGCGAGTAATTATTCTTAAAAGTATTTGTAAAATAGCAATTTATGTACTTACTAATTTAAGTGTCTTTTATATTTTTATTCAGAATATTTTGAATTGTACTTCCGGTGGAAGCCGTCTTGGTTTTTAGTAAAACTAAAAACCAAAACGTCACGTTCGGTTTGTCCCACCATTTTGGTTTTTAGTAAAACTAAAAACCAAAATGGTGGGACAAACCGAACGTGGCGTGCCAGGGAGGTTGTTATTGGCATTCAAACGGTAGCTTCTGGACGGAGCGGTTGTGATTATTGTAAATTATGTAAAGACGTAGTAATAAACGGTCATAGTGATTCCTACATCTGCGTTGTTGATTCTATTACCTAAAATGAGACAGGGACCTATAGTGCTTGTACGGGAATTTCAATAAAGGGCTGCTCGGTGCGCACTAACCTTAACACCAATCGAACGCGGTCCAAGGTTCGTTTCCCGGCTGGCAGTGAGAATTTCCGCACTTCAAGGGTCCATAGGTGTGAAGAGGTTGGCTTGGCTGTATGTGGTCGTCTTCAATGCAAGAAGGTGGAACGCGCGATATTCCGGGGACGCGTCCGGCGCCGGCACGATCAAATCAATAAAATATACGCGGAGCGCGGTGCGACTGTATCGTCTCGCGGTTGGACAAGCAACGAATCCTCATTGGCTCCTCAGAACCACGCTGAACGTGTCAAAAAGTGTACACATCACCAACAGCCAATAAGAAACGAGTAGAATATATTTTTGATATACCCTCAAAATTGTGTCTGCTTTACACTAAATTGATTACTACCTACCCACATAAAGCGAAACAATGAACAAAAAATATTATAGAACGGAATCAATTCCGGTACGGAACAGTGCTTCTTAACTCAACCCAATGAAGGTCAACCCATTTAGGTATTTATATCGACTCAACCCATTTTTATTTTTATATTCTTAACTCAACCCAATCCTAAAACATGTGACACAGTGAATATGCAGTGGTATTAAAACTATAATAGTCTTCATCATCAGCCTGTAGATGTCCACTGTTGGACATCTATAGAATGTTTCCTCCTCTGTAGAATGCCACGACGAACGTTGTTGATTCGCCTTCATCCACCGATTTCCTGAGACCTTGACCCCACTAATAACACGCATGACACCATTTGGTGTTATTTTTTGGTCTTTAAATTTTATGTAACTAAACTAAGTACTTTTGTTTTTAATTTGTTGTTTTTATTTTTATAAATGTCATGTTTTTGTGGGTAAATAAATGTATTTTCTTTCTTTCTTTCATGAAGTGAAGCCCATACAACTCATACTAGTGTAGTTTTACGAGCTTACACTGAAAAAAATCGACATGTAGGGACAAATTCTTAGTTACATGAATTTAAGATGGCTACACGCTCTTACTCACAATCGAAAAAGGCGACGAGAGGTCTCTCCGAGAATGTACTGCGGGCATGTTTTGTGATGTACCTTTCTGTAACATAGGTCGCTTTTTGTTCATCACGAACCGCATAATTTTAGGTATCAATTAGCTGGATGATGGTATACCTACAGACTTTTTATAGAGCTTGACTAATAATAAGCCTAATAACCATACATATACTTTTTAACAGTGTTGGGTAAAATCCATAAGCGATAAAATATCTAAGTCTCCGCTCCCTCCTCCTAACCTCCTACCTAAGTCTTTTTCTGGATAAAGAGTAAGTTACTGGTAGGGCGCTGAATGCCCATTTGTACGCGAATTAAGCTTGCGTCTAATAAGGCTATTATTTCTTCAAACTCCATGAAATTTTGTACACATGATCAGTACACTAATATCTAGACCAGAGGCCGTAGACAAAGTAACATTCTAATAGCGATGACGCCAGTAGAGTCCAAAATGTATGGGATTGACGTTAGATATGTCACGTGGTCTTTTGTATTGAACATGTATTGAATTACGACTGTAGAAATGGAATCGCTTCGAAGCGAATGCCGTTTGGCTAGGACCTCTGTAGTGCGTCAGTTTTTTTTTTAAATCGTTTTTGTAGCCATATAATTTTATAAGAGTTTTTCCGCGTAATTAAGACATGGCCCACTTCAAGAAAAATATTTTGAAAAATTCTTTAGGGTAGGCAAACGATAACGGTGACGCCGCGCCGGTAAAAGGTAAAAAAGCCAGTTTGTTTATTTTATTTAAAAAAAAAGCAGGAAATTGATTTGTATACTCTCCTAAATGAAAACTATTACCTACTACCTACCTTATTATTATAACTTACTATTTATGTTTAGAATATTTTTTTGCAACTTATGGCAAGATAGAGCATGTAATTTTTGTCAAAAAAACAATTTAAGGATACAAGGAAAAAATATGATTGGTCTGTATCAGTAAGGACCTTCACAATGATCCTTTTAGATGTGAAATCAGTTAAAAATAAAATGTCGACGTCAATTAAGAGTTAGTTGTACTTGCACCCTAAATAAATTATTTTATGTTTGAGTGTGAGTAAGTTGTATTTTTCAAGAAGGTATATGATAACAAGGCTTTTTTTATTACTATGGCAAGCAAAAAAGCATACGGCCCACTAGATGGAAAGTAGTTACCGTAGCCTATGGACGCCTGCAACAACAGAGTCATCACACGCGCGCTGCCGACCCTGAGGCATAAAGATGAAAAGTCTCAATGTGCTTGTAATTTCATCGGCACCCACACCCTTCAAACCAAAACACAGCAATGCGAGCACTACTGCTTGGCGGCAGAAATAGGTACGGTGGTAGTACTTGCCCGGACGAATTCTTTCACAAGAAGTTCTAATACTAACTACTAACTACTTTTCTTTTAACACCTTCTATCCGTTAAGTTCCTAACTAGTGTCAAGAGATCTTCCTAACAGAAAACACAAGCAATACCTGAAAGTGTATTGTAGAAATATGAAAAGGCACGCTACAAAATTAAATACATTGCTAGTCCATTTCTTGCAGGGTGCAACTATCAAAATAAGGAAAGAATACAAAAACTAATCATAATTTAATGTATTTAATACTAAATCTTACAATAACCATTTAACTAATAAAAATGCCTTGTTCAGCTATTTGGACAGGGCTATGATAGGAAGCAAACAAACAAAAAATAATAGTTATGATATTAAAGTTACTTTCCAAACGGTACATCCTACTTAACTACGGCGCCCAACGTTTTTTCTAAATGAATAAGATTTTTTAAAAAGTACTTTTTATACTTTGGATCAAATTAAGATTACTCTCTACACAGCAAAGAATAATAAAAATTAAAGATTTTTTTGTTTAGTTCAGTCAAATAAATTTAGAAAAATTTTGATGCGCGTTTATGTCTTTTAAACCGATTTTGTGACACATTTTGTGAGATTATTTTTAAAAAAGAAAATTACTAGATATTGTGTATTAGGGCATAAACTGCCTATTCTTAATGAAGACATATTGTTGAGCTCATTTACATTTTCAGTTGCTTAAGAGGAAGTCACCGGTAGCTAACAAAAGGGCCCTTTCCCACGCGAATGAAGTTTGATTCTAATTTGGCTATTATTTCTTCAAACTCCATAAAACTTTGTACACATGATCAGTACCCTAATATAAAGACACGTGGTGCATTAGTTTCTTATAAAATTATATGGTTACCAAATAATAAATAAAAAAAAACTAATGTTTAAATAACTGACGCACAACAGATATTAGTGTACTGCACGTCTAGTACGGGTTTTGATAGTTTTCGTAAACTATATGATGTTTCGTTTCCTTCCATACATTTACAGACAGCGTTCCTAGCTTTCTTCTCGTTTTCGCTAGGGGCGCTGCAAGTAAATGTATGGAAGAAAACGAAACTTCATATAGTTTCGAAAACTATCAAAACTCGTACAAAAGGGCGTACGCGCTTTACCAGTAACCTTCTATCAAACATTACAGCTTCTGATCTCTCTCACCATGCGTTATAAAGTTATTTGATAATATAATAATGTCAAGACTTAAGCTAAGGTAACATCCTCATAACAAGGCTTAGTGAGAGAGGCCCTTTCATTACATTTTCTTAATACCTACATTTAGATATTCAGGTTAGCTCAGGTTGAAAAATGGATGCTGTTCAAACTTAGGCTTGAAGTCGAACTCTTTGACATCGCCATCTTTGTTGATAATCTTATGTCCAGCGCTCTGCTCAGTCTTCTGTCCATTCTGGTCCGACGAGGAGTGGAAGGTGTACTCTGACTCTCCATATACGTGGCCCCCTTCAATGAGCTTCAGGTTTTTTACATTTCCAAGAGGTACTGGCTGAAATTGGAGAAGAATCTGGGTTTAATTCTACGGAACTAATTTACCAGTTTTATGAGTTTTTCACCTTTATATCTTAGGGTGGTGGAGGCAGTGGAATGCTACGTAGGGCGCGTGACGTGTGAGTTGGACGTGACGTGTGAGTTGGACATGACCTATGAAATATTGCAGTTGCAATGAGCAGAAGTTCGTATTTAATATGCTACTACTTGCTTAAAACGGTGTAAGAAAACATTATCATCATCATCATCATCAGCTAGTGGAAGTCAATAATAGTCTGAAGAATGCCATGGCGAACGATCCCAAGCCGCCTCCATCAACGGACTTGTTGCGACATTCAAAATACATATATACATAGCACCCAACTGTCACATACATTGTCCTGATCCCAAACTAGGATTCTCTGTGTCGTGGGTATCAAGGACTACGAGTACCATGGTACCACAACACTCAGGTTTGGAACAAATATTTGCAGATCATGCAAACATTTATCCCGCAGCGGGAATCGAACCCGTACCTCTTCCATCTCAGCCGGCTACTCCCCTACAGGCCACGAAGGTGCCGCGAGGAAATGTCGTTCGGTTCTGCGAGTAATATGGCGGCAATTGCCACCCAAAAAATACATTACCGTGAGAAAACCAAAAGTCTGAACAAAATTTTGAATGTATGTGGCCTCCATCAATGCGACAAGGGCGCTTGTGGTGGGTAACGCACGGCCCGTCCACTCTCGCTAGTTGTGAGTCGGTCACATAAAATTAATAAGCTGACGATAATAATGATTAAAACAAGTATTTAATTGTTTTTTTTTATCAAGCTTTTATGAAATTAGTAATCGGTGCCGTGATGAGCTTATTAAAATGAACCTAAATACTGCCAGGCTACTGTTAATCATCAAGGAGTTCCGTTGTCCACCTTTCGTTTCCATCATCAGATCAGCTCGTTGTTACCGTAATATTGTATTGTATTGTAATCAAAACTTTACAGGCATGCATGGATGGAACTGGTACGAATTCAGTTTCATGATTTCACCTATAACTCAAATATTGCAAGTAATCTAAAAGATTTAAATAAAAAAGTGACCTGCCATCCTTCTGTTCCAAATTTGGTTGACAATCTGAAACAATAAAAATGATTTGTGTTCAATATCTTTTATCAATATTTGTTAATCTGTTATCTGCGATCACCAATCCGCCTACCAAGAGTGATGATTTGGTGACCTAGACGAGGCTTTCCTCAAAAGCGGGGGCTTTTGAGGAAAGCCTCGTCTAGCAGCGGACGTGTAATGGCTGCTGATAATGACTAAGAAAGTAAAGAGCCTCGGCATTTTTAGTCTTTTTGAAACAGAAATATGATGCAAGTGAATGAAATAGCGACAGTCAGTCATGAACGAAGATTTTAGAGATGCATTACTCGTAGTACCTAGTACTATACTTAGTCTGATGTTTTTGAATGTCGACCATAATTGATAATCAAAAGTTAAAAATGCAAAGTAGAAATATTTAAATATTTTGGAATAAGACTATTAAAAATCTATAGGTAAAACAAAAACTAATAAATCAAATCAAATTAGAAATATTTTATTCATTGAAATCAGAAAAATCATTTTGAATCGTCTTACAAACTAAAATTACCAACGCGCCTAGAAGAATCAGGCAACATACATGGCTTGACTTAATTTGATGATCCGTCTTACTACTATATGTGGGAAGTGCCTGATGGGTGCCTCGGAGCAGTAAAAAGCTGAATACATAATGTACATTAATCTAATGTTAAATTATAATCAGTAAAGAAAACTGTGGTCTATGGTAACATTGCCATACTCCTCATCATCAGTCGTTAGACGTCCACTATTGGACGAGGCTTCCCCCATAGAATGCAATTGGAGGATTAACCATAATCACCACGCTTGCATTGTTGATCACATTGTTGCTGTTGAGTCAGGTGGTCGCTGCTGCCCATTCCCTGGTTAAATCCCTTAGTTGGCTTTTACGATATCCACGGAGATCCATTCTTAAGCCGGACATACCACAGCACCCGGTCAAACAACAGCACTTTATTAAGATATATGTAAATTTAAATTATAAATACTTACAGACTTTGTACTTTATCCCAATTGCCTAAATTCGCTGCTGATATGACGTCATCAAATGGTGACTGGGGAGCGCCTGTAACATTACAAATTTTCAAATACAACAATGCATCCACATGTAACAGGACAATGCTACCTAAACCATCAACATTAAACTTCCTATTCGAAGATTTAAATCCTACATAAAGATGAATCTAATTAAAAAAGCGTATTACACTCTTGATGACTATATTAATGATAAAGCCGCGTGGCCTGATGTCGCTCTGCCCCTCGACTGCTAAAATGGAAATTTGCAATATCTGTACTTACCTATTTACATGTTTGTATTAGATTATTATTTATAAGTATAACAAGCGTAGCGTGTGCTGTCTTGCATATTTTTGCTGATGTTTATTTACTTTTGACTACCTTCCTAAGGTTTTTAAGTTCTCATTTACTATGTATCAGCAACTCCTTGCTCCGAGGCACCACACAGGCGCTTCTCACCTAGTGGTAAGACGGACCATTTATGTAAGCCAAGCCGAGTTTGTTGCCTGATTCTTCTAGGCTTGGTCGCGTTGGAACAGGAGTAATTTAATTTTATATAAGACGATTCAAAATGATCCTTGTGATTTCAATGAATAAAGTTTTTTTTGACTTTGACTTTGACTTTGATCACATGTACAAGATTGGGATCACTAACAGCGGGCTATGTCGGGGCTGTTTGCAAGAAGAAATGACGGTGGAGCACGATAATCATAATCTAACCCTAGACAAAAGAAACCAGCAAGGCTATTGTCTAATCAATGTCAACTACCAATTTGCTGTTCATTGCGCTACATGTTTTATCTGTTTTTCAAGAGCGGAAATATGGTAACACACGCAGTGCAAGTAACAAATTAGCTTTGCTGTCTGTGCGTATATTTATCATCAGGGGAGCGATTTTTGAAAGTTATTCCACGTTTTCCAAATTTCTATACATCTGAAACTCATTGATGACTTAAATTCTTATACCTATGATAATAATTCATACCTCCAGTAAATCTCCTAAAAAACTGTGATTTGCGGCCTTTTTGATGATATTTACTCACTCAGTGACATTCAAATATCGCACCCCATCAGGCCCATGATGGGCCTATATAGGCTATATCATTTAGAAAACATGAGTAGGGTGCAAAATAACTTTTAATTTAAAAAACCGACTTCCGCCATTGTATACGACTAAATATTTGGATGACAAAAAAAGATGAAAGAACCATAGTGGTGAAAGGATTATGATACTTTTTGAATGCAAATGCTTGGTTTGTTGCTGAAAATATCAAAATCGCCATATGTATGCCTACAATATTTGAGGAGTTCCCTCAATTCCTCATGGATTCCATCATCAGAACTGGATTCTGAAGACCAACCTGGAAGTATATCTATTAAAATAAAAAAAGAATTTTCCAAATCGGTTCATAAACGCCGGAGATATGCGGTAACAAACATAAAAAAAAAAAAAACAACCTAATTGAGAACCTCCTCCTTTTTTGGGAAGTCGGTTAAAAAGACGTGTCAAGCAATCAATTTTCGGTGAAGTCTATAATACCAAATGCTTTCTTTTGTAAGAAAAAATTATAATCTGTTATTTTTATTTTGTTTCATGAATATCATGTTCTAAGATGCAAGTTTACACGGAAAGTAACACAATTTGAGCAACATCAAAGCACTATTGTTCCTGAATTGACATTTAAAATTAAAATTGTACGATAACCGAGACATTGCTGTCTTTAAAATTAAAATACAGCAATGGTAGTTGCTTAGAAACACAAACAGTGGACAAACGAATGGATTAACAGATACCGAAGTCACTATACTTTTTACCTACATATTTGGTAACGAAACGCTACAAATTGTGCTAATCCCAATTTTTTTTAAGTCTATAAGGTTACACAAAAAGGTTTAAGGTTTACATCTTTTGAGGGATTTTGTTTCAATACCGCTCCCTTAGAGCGTCGGTAAACAATGCCAGCTGGCCAGAAATTCGGATCACGGAGCACGTGTACTTCGCCTGAACATGCGGAGAGCATAAGACAAATGATAATAATAAGTTATAGCCTTATTATTTTTATTATTAGACGTTTTATGCCAAAAACAATTGGAAACCCTGTTAATGCAGTAACAAATACTTATCAAAATAACATTAATTGGTCCTCCGAACCGGAAGGTGTGCCATAAATCCTGAAAGTGTAACTTATCTTTGCAGTGCGATAACTACGTCAACGAGGTTGCGTTGGCGTATATATCGCCTAGCCAGCACCTACACAGTACTTATCTATACGTCACAGAACAAGTAATATTATGCTGGTGCCTACGACATAGGTACTTATAATCTCATAAAATTCAATACCCGTAGGCACTCCAGTAAAACCAAAACAACTATACAGATTTTTCCAAGCTAGTTGTAAGTTATGTAATTTATGAAGGTTTTCATAAATTACACAACGGCCTAGAGCCACCTCCATCCACCGACATCCTGAGACGTTTATGATGTCTTTAGTCCATCGAGTGGAGGGCCTTAAATTCTTCTGCCGTGTCGTCTGGTTTGTGGTCGCCACTGGAGAACCTTTATTCCCCAGCGGATGTCAGTTCTGCGAGCTATGTGACCTGCCCATTGCCACTTCAACTTGCTTATTCTGAGAGTTAGTTAGTTTTGATAACTAACCATCCTAGCAATGTATATAATATACTAGTTGCGCCCCGCGGTTTCAACCGCGTGAATAATGATGAAAATTGATGATGATGATGATGAAAAGTAGCCTATGTGTTAATCCAGGGCGTAAAGTATCTTCATTCCAAATTTCACTCAAATCCATTCAGTAGTTTTTACGTGAAAGAGTAACAAACATCCATCCATACTCACAAACTTTCGCGTTTATAATATTAGTAGGATGTAAAAAAGGGGTGGCGTCAGTGATCACACGGATCCTCAGATATCTGTTATGAAAGCAATCGGTGCATTAACTAAAAATATCAAAATAAGTAATCGTACGTGGGTGGCAGTTTCGGAGGGGGTGGGATTAACCTTTATTGCTTATGGTAGATGCCATAAGCCATGAAATGAAGGTACTACTTTGCGTTTCGCTTACTTTCGCATGGAAACTTCGTCAATGCACCCTGAGTTTTTAACCGACTTCCCAAAAAAGGAGGAGGTTCTCAATTCGGTTGTATTTTTTTTTTAATGTTTGTTACCGCATATCTCCGGCGTTTATGAACCGATTTGGAAAATTCTTTTTTTATTTGAATAGATATACTTCCAGATTGGTCCCATTTTTTTCAGAATCCAGTTCTGATGATGGAATCCATGAGGAATTGAGGGAACTCCTCAAATATTGTAGGCATACATATGGCGATTTTGATATTTTCAGCAACAAACTATGCATTTGCATTCAAAAAGTATCATAATCCTTTCACCACTATGGTTCTTTCATCATTTGTTTCATCCAAATATTTAGTCGAATATAATGGCGGAAGTCGGTTTTTTAAATGAAAAGTTATTATATAATCTAGCTAGACCCAGGCGTCACCGTTTGTCAGGAGATTTATTGGAAGAGGCTTGAATTAATATCATAGATATAAGAATGAGTTTCAAATTTATAGATATTTGGAAATCGTGGAATAAACGGTTAACTTACGTTTAGTTAAGATGACTTTCAAAAAACGCACCCGGACAAAATAATAAACGTCATTCAGACAAATGCCTAGAAAACGGAACTGAGATGAGCAAATAATAAGAAGGTTTCAGCATCACTTATTTGTCAATTTGCATTGATTTTCATCTCCAAATCGATATTTAGTATTCACTATCATAATATTGACACAAGCATAGCGCAGACAGAGTTTTAGATTTGAATTTTTACCTAGAGTTTTACATCTAAATTGATGATTTTATAAGCTAAATTTGCTAGTTTTAATGCTAATAAAACAGGTATGAACATAACGACGAATAGTGATCCATTGATGATGAATTTTAATCTGTCGCAAGATTCAATTTGTCTCTATAACTTTTTTCATACAAAATTTAACCCCCCAAGGTTTAAATTTGTAAAATCCTTTCTTAGTGAGCAACTAGAAGCAAAAAAAAAACATTCAGAAGGATGGCAACTGTTGACCCATATAAAAAAAATACACCAGACCCTAATTACAGTAGCAAATGGTAATGGATAACACATCAATGGGGATCATTTTAGCAGCCTTAGCGCTGTCCAAATCCTTTGGAAGTTACAATAAGTATATATACATATGGTTTTTATTTATTATCCATTGAGTATATGGGTTATGGCTGGTCTCTGACCAAACGCAGGGTCTCTGCCCAAGAAAAAACCAGTTACACGAAGTGTATCCATGTCCCAAAAATATTTAATGTGATACATTTCACGCAGGGTAAAATGTTCTAGAATGTTTGTGTACGGTTATTTTGCTCCTCAAACACAGGAAATATTGACAGCAAACTAATTCATGCAACGGATTTCCGTATTCAGGTGACAATTATTACATCTAAATAGTTTAGAAGATGATAATTGAACTTTACGTAGAGGTCAAGTGGTTTGTCGTGATACAGGTTATAAATTATTATAAGTATGTTATCTCTAGTATTTTAAGTCCAAAAACATCAAGCACTAGAGCTAAAAAAAAACCTGTTGAGTAGTTTGTTTGCAAATCGCAGCTGATCGCGGAAGTTTTATTTTGATCGATCAATGTAGAGTCTGCTGACGATTTTTAATTTTAAATTAATAAAACGGCCAAGTGTGAGAGTGACTAACGCCGTAAGAGTTCCAATTCATATTTTTTTTAATGTCGTAGGTAGTCTTTTAAAAATTCAGACACTTCTTCATACAAACTTCACCATCCTATTTTAGGGGTGCTTCACCTTCCTTTATTTGTGCAACAAAGGCTAGAATTTGATATTTCAGCATTCTGAAAACCAGTAGTACTACCAGTGAGGTGATTGGAAGTATCCTAGAGGCATCCTAGAGGTTTTTAATTTTCGCGATTTAATACAAAAATAAGACATTCATGGCCACATCTTTTTAATGGATTAAGATAAAAGCTTGTTTTTTACGACACTATAATATATAGACACAGGTTTTTATATTTTAATTGATATTTGGTATAAATAAATAAATAATGCTGGACTTTTCACACAACATTATCTAGCTAAGCAGAGCTTGTGTTATGGCAACTATATAACTGATATACGTAATTATAATACATTACATAGATATATATTTTTATTATACATAGAAAATACCTAGAGCACCCGGAACAATTATCGCACATATATTTGTTCCGAGGCTGGGATCGAACCCGCAACCGCTTGCGTCGCAGGCGAACCTTCACCCGCCGCACCACAGAGGTCGTATAAATTTAAAATTAATAATTAATAATAACAAATTTTAATTTAAATTTATACAAAATTTAAAATTAATACCTTTAGTCATTCCTGAGAAAAAGTGTCTTGACAAATAGACATACGGACAGAAAAAATAAGGGTCCCGTGTTTTCCTGATTTGGAATGGAACCCTATTACTCAATTGATGAGTTTTACGAGTTGCCAATTATTGAATTATTTAATAATTTAAATTAATGACGTGTATCTTAATGTTATTAATAAAGAATTGTATTGTATTTTTTAAATGGATAGGTACAACTTTATTTCACTGCAAAAGTTGGTAAGACAAATTTCAAATGTAATGAGTGGATATATCACTCATACATAACATAACAAATCCAACAGTCACATACGTAGTCATGATCCCACACTAGAATTCCATGTGTCCTGGGTATACAAGTACCATGGTACCATAACACCCAGACCCGAAACAAATATTTGCAAATACAAACATTTATCCTACAGCGGGAATCGAACCCGCAACCTCATATCTCAGCCGGCTACTCAACCACCGCGCTACAGAGGTCGACATACATTTTTATTTTGGTAAGTATAGCAGCAAAAGCGCCTGGACTCATTGGAAGGCTTTAAATACTCAAATAAAAAGCTAATATATGCTCCGGAACCCGTTGAAATTATAAAAATTCTAGTATGCAAAATAAACAGTAACATACAGGTTTTACAAGTATTATTTTTACTAAATATCGACAAATAAAATACTAACAATACATACAGAATTGTCATCAAATTAAAAACTAAACAACCCCAAAGCTTTTTATTAACCTCATATTTTCGCTTACCTTGGATAGCCAGGACTGCAAGCGTCATAAAAATCACTAATATTTTGGACATATTCAACAATGTAAAAAACAAGGATTTTTTTAATAAAATACCGTCCGATACGATCGAGTTATCGCGTTCTAATGCTGGCAGAGTTGTGATATCTAGACTTATATCGGATGCAGAACATGATATTCAGCTATACACAATGGATATTTAATACTTTATGGGATAACACGGCATTGTCACAGGGTCGTGGGCTGTTTATTCAGTTTATTTTGAGCACTTTGTCACGCAAATATTTATGGTTGAATTGTTTATTTTTGTAATTTATATGCAGATTTCAAGTAAGGTTAATTCACTGACCTGTGTCGCTATCTGCATCTACCTGCCTAGTACCTATTATTTTAAGGTGGATCGTCTCGCATGTGGCGCTAAATTTAAATTTTATTGTGTTTTTTGCTCGTCACAGCTCACCAACATTACTTGAGATAGCAAAAACAGGTTTTACGAAAACTAGGTGACCCAACACACATTTTTTTAATTAATAGTATCTTATAAATATCATTAGCTAAGCTACGGATTTCCCTGAACCAAAAAAACACTATAAAAATCATTGAACAATACTCGTAGCTAAACTAATATCTTTATGAGATACTAACAACTAAAACATGTGTCATTGGTCTCTTAGTTTTCGCAAAATCGTTTTCGTTATCACAAGAAGTGTTCATGAGCTGTGATAAGCAAAAAATACGAATAAATTTTAATTTCGCGCCACATGCGAGATGATCCACCTTAATGGAGTTTAAATACTGTTGTTATTACATACCTACCTTCTGTTGGTTTTCCTATAAATAAATACATAATTATGTTAAAAACCTCTGCTTGCAGCAACCCTGTAGACAAGTCTCACTTTATTATACCTACTTACTTCCAAGTAATTTCTAATGTTTACACCTGATACGTAGCTCTCATTCCTTGTGTGATTAAGACTTGAGTTTTGTGTTCTAATCTTCATGTACCAAATTTGTTTTGAAATTATATTTGTTGATTATTTCTCAAATATTTCTACTGCAAAAATAAATTATACCATAGTTTAGCAGTATCTTCCAATAAATTAGCCTCTTATCCTATATCATTAAACGAGTAATATTTGTATATACCTACTTAAATCTATGTATGATTTAAGTTCTCGAAAACGGCTCTAATGATTTCGATGAAATTTGCTATTATGGAGGTTTCGAGGGCAAAAAAAAAAAACAATTACAATTTAGCTAGGTTTAATTTCTGGGAAAACTCGTTTTTCTGAATTTTCCGTGCAAAGCTCGATCACCCAGGTACTTAATTTTTTATTAAATATTATGATAACTTGGGGCCTTCCTCTACCCCGTCTCTGGTAGTGGTGGCACTGAACAGACATGGCAAAAACGTCACTCACGTTCGATTTGCCGATGGTATAGTCATCATAGTAGAATCATTGGACGCCCTTGTCACAATGCTCAGAGACCTCAATACCGTCTCCCAACAGGTGGGTCCTAGTATTAAGATGGACCAGACGAACATTATGTTAAATGCCCATGTTGCATGCGTTGAGAACTAAATCGCGTTGACCACTATGTCTAATTGAGTTAGACAGTCTGGAAATACATAGATAAATAAATATACTTATCGATATTCATCATCGGCTATAAATAGGTGTAATTACGACAAAGAGGTCAGCTAAAGAATCTGTCTCGGATGGGCGGCGTTTTGAGAACTACGCATTAATAATAATATATTATAATACATTATATTATAATCACAGATACCGCTGAGCCTTAAGACGAAAGTTTATAACCAGTGCGTATTGCCATGCCAGTGATGATTTACGGCACTGAGACGTGGTCGCTAACTATTGGCTTTATACACAAGCTCAAATTCGCGCAGCGGGCTATGGATAGAGCTATGCTCGGAGTTTCACTATTAGATAGAATCCGAAATGAGAAGATCCGTAGAAAAAATCAAGATCGACTACATTGCTCTCAGAATTAGTAAGTTGAACGTGGCAATGGGCAGGCCATATAACTTGCAGAACTGACAACCATTGGGGAATAAAGATTATCAAGTGGCGACCAGAAACTGGATGACTTAGTGTAGGAAGACCTGGAGAAGTGCTCGATGAACCGTAGACATTGTAAAAGTAGCAGAAAGTCGGTGGGTGGAGGCGGCCCGAGACCATTCATCGTGGCATTATATAATAGGTGTGGCTTCTATAGGCTGATGATGATGATTATGTTAATTACAAAAAAAATGCATATTTTATGCGATTTAAGCAGAGCACGTTTTATTACCTTGAATAGTATTAAATTTGAGCATCGACATTAAACTTCTGTTTTTATTTTCAAAATATTTGCCAAAGATTTTTATTGTTTTTTTTTGTGTGTACATAAAATGCTTGCCTATCTTGTTAATTGGTAAAACACGCTGATTTATGAAGGTTGCTAAAAATGTTCGACCCTTAATCATATTGAAATTCCATTTTTTTACATGTTGTTTTCCATGTTTACCTGAATAGAAGAACTAAATACGTAAATACCGGACGACGTCAACAGTCCTATTCGTGGTGTCCATTCGAGAACCTTCTGGCTTATTCAATAAAATGTATTTATTTTCTGATAAGGCATAACATTGCACTTACGAAAGTCTAACCCCCTTATTCATAATAATTTTTTAAACCTATTTTAGTTTTATATAGCTTTTGTTTTGTTCTCGCTAATGTAAAATGACATACGCCAAAATAAGACAAAAGATATGAAATTGTCTTATTTTGGCGTATGTCATTTTACCTTTAATATAATAATATATTTTTCACACCACCTGCTCGACAATGTCCAATTAAATATCATGCAACCTCAACGTAAAGTAAAGCATTGTCTCTCTAGGGATATAAAGTTGTATGGAACTCCCTAGGGAATAAAGTGATTTGAATTCGGAACGTCAAATTCGTGTGGAAACTCGTGGAAAACTCTGAGTAAAAAATGCCCATATGGCATTGTAAAGAGGTTTGTTCGAAAATCGAACTGGCCACTATAGCAGAACTCGAAAGAAAAAAAAAGAAATAGGCACGATTTTAAAGAATGTGAAACAAAAGAGATGTTTGGTGCTGTGATTTTCAGTGAATTTTATTGCAATATTTTTGTAATATCATATATATGTCAGTGACAATATTAGTGTTGACAAAAAATGTCGAGCGATAATGATTCTACTCCAGAGTTTATCAAAACAGACGATACTTATTTTATGGAGCCCTGGCTTTTTATTGTCTCGCAGTAGGTGTGAAAAGTAGAGTATGCTCCTCTGGAATAAAGCCTGTCTTCGTCTTGGGCAGCTTAAACCCCTCGCTTCACTCAGGACTCTATATAACTCCCTCGCTACACTAGGGAGTTAACTTTAGAGTCCCTCGTTACACTCAGGGTTCAATATGCCACCCGCGACATAAGACACTGCTTTATTCCCTTAGTGCATAATCTACTATTTCACACCACCTGCTCGACAATGTCCAATTAAATATCATGCAACCTCAACGTAAAGTAAAGCATTGTCTCTCTAGGGATATAAAGTTGTATGAAACTGCCTAGGGATTAAAGTGATTTGAATTTGGAACGTCAAATTCGTGTGGAAACTCGTGGAAAACTCCAAGTAAAAAAATACCCATATGGTATTGTAAAGAGGTTTGTTCAAAAATCGAACTGGCCACCAAAAGCAGAACTCAGAAAAAACAGAAATAGGCGCGATTTTAAAGAATGTGAAACAAAAGAGATGTTAGGTTGGTGCTGTGTTTTTCAGTGAAATTTATTGCAATATTCTAGCAATATATAATTACGGCAATGGCAATATTAGTGTTAACAAAAAATGTCAAAGCGATAATGATTCTACTCCAGAGTTCATCAAAACAGACGATACTTATTTTATGGAACCCTGGCTTTTTATTGTCTCGCAGTAGATGTGAAAAGTAGAGTATGCTCCTCTGGAATAAAGCCTGTCTTCGTCTTGGGCAGCTTGAACCCCTCGCTTCGCTCAGGACTCTATATAACTCCCTCGCTACACTCGGGAGTTAACTTTAGAGTCCCTCGTTACACTCAGGGTTCAATATGCCGCCTGCGACATAAGACACTGCTTTATTCCCTTAGTGCATAATCTACTATTTTAACCTTTGTTCAAAAAAATATTATGAATAAGAGAGGGCTAGTTTATGTTAACTTTGCGTGACATAATTCACAGTTTCTAGAGTAATTATATGTGTTCTATTATGTAATATATTAACTTAACATTGACGACCTCTGTGGCGCAGTGGGCGAGTAGCCGGCTGAGACGCAAGAGTTGCTGGGTCGATTCCCGCCGCGGTGCAAATATTTGTTGCGGGTCTGGGTATTGTGGTAGCATGGTACTCGTGGTTCCAGATACCCACGACACAGGGAATCCTATATTGTGGGATCAGGGCAATGTAAAAATATTTGTTTTCTTTAAAAATGCTATCGCTCGTCCAAGTTTGCAAATACCTAAGCAGAGAGGTAGACCGAGGTTCTCAGGCGCTTTTGAAAGGCCCAAATCGCATTTGGTATTCGGTAGATAGTCTTAATAGGTAGATATGTACTATCTAGTCAGTTACTAGTCGTTCGTCCCGAACTGAGACCTCGCGATAACACCTTTATCAGCCCGACTACTTAACAATAGTAGATTATGCACTAAGGGAATAAAGCAGTGTCTTATGTCGCGGGCGGCATATTGAACCCTGAGCGTAACGAGGGACTCTAAAGTTAACTCCCGAGTGTAGCGAGGGAGTTATATAGAGGGGGAGGGGGGAGTTATATACAAGGGGTTCAAGCTGCCCAAGACGAAGACAGGCTTTATTCCAGAGGAGCATACTCTACTTTTTACACCTACTGCGAGGCAATAAAAGGCCAGCGCTCCATTAAATAAGTATCGTCTGTTTTGATAAACTCTGGAGTAGAATCATTATCGCTCGACATTTTTTGTTAACACTAATATTGTCACTGACATAATATTATATTACAAAAATATTGCAATAAAATTCACTGAAAATCACAGCACCAAACATCTCTTTTGTTTCAAATTCTTTAAAATCGCGCCTATTTCTTTTTTTTCGAGTTTTGCTATAGTGGCCAGTTCGATTTTCGAACAAACCTCCTTACAATGCCATATGGTAATTTTTTTACTCAGAGTTTTCCACGAGTTTCCAACATGAATTTGACGTTCTAAATTCAAATCACTTTAATCCCTAGGGAGTTTCATACAACTTTACATCCCTAGAGAGACAATGCTGTACTTTACGTTGAGGTTGCATGATTTGTAATTGGACATTGTCGAGCAGGTGGTGTGAAAAGTAATTTCCATACTTTCTATTATTATTTTTGAAAATTTTCACCTCGAGGTCTAGCAGTACAGACAGGATCTATCAGTAACTACTCTAATTTCCTGCACATCATCGAAATAACCTTTGAATAGGGCTAAGCAACGGGGCGTAATACTACATACCTGTTAGTACCTATATCAAGTACCTGACGAATTAATTGATAACGTCCTTTTGACGAAATCATAGAACTCCGACGTCATTCAAATTCCTAGAAATGGGAGGTCAACAATGGATGTTATATTGGTTTCTGTTGTATGGAGTACAAGTTTCTAAATTCTTCAATTTCAGACTTTTTCCTGTAGTTTTGACACAAAAGCCACAAGCAAAGCAAATGTCAGCATTGTGGGATTGCTGAAAGTACCCTGGAATTTTGGATTTTTACGTTTTTTATATTTCCTAATATCTCGAAAACTACTAAGGCTAAATACTTAGTAAAAACAGTTTTGTAATGTCCAACCAAAGAAGTTTCATTAGACATCCCACTTGATCTGACTGTCTAACTTTTATTTTTTTTACCCCCTCTTGAACCCCAATATCTCAGCAACCCCCTGATCTATATAGCTCATAACCTTACCTACAAATTGTACCAATACTATCTACCCCCATACCAAATTTAATGAAGATCGAATTAACGGCTAACCGTTAATTCGATCTTAAAGTTTTCATCGGACAAACATACATACATACAAACGCCGCTTCTTCCAACTTGACTCAGAGAACTCGCTTCGCTCGTTCAAATAGTTAAATTGGTATGGAGGTTATATCACCAACCATTTTTATTCTTGCCATAGTTTTGATAGATCAAAATTATAATTAAAATATAATTATATTTTGATTATAATTAAATTATAATCAAAATTGTAATACCTACGTCTCTTATTTGTAGCGGAAGCCTTATATTTTTATACTGACATTGCGTGTACATACATTTACTGAGTGCTTCTTATCTCAATCCATTTAGGTATATATTCATATCGACTCAACCCCATTTACCACTTAGCATTGCTGTCAGTACTTATCTACCTAGGCCTTCTACTTATCTATCTAGCTAAGACCTTCTGAGTACAGAATCTTCTGGACTCAACCCGAGTCAGCTTTTAGAAGAGGCGTGGGCAATAAGGACGTTTCAGTGCTCAATTACGGATTTTGTATTGTTACAACACTGTCTCGTCCTTATCGCGAGTGGGCGAGTAGCCGGCTGACACGCGAGAGGTGTAGCTTCAATTCCCGTTGGGTATAAGGAACTACGAGTAGGATGGTACCATCAAAGCACCCAAAAACGGAACTAATGTTTTATGATATGTAAAAATTTTGTCCTGCAGCGGGAATCGAACCCGTACCTCTCGCGTGTCAGCCGGCTACTCGCCCGCCGCACAGACGTCGGCTACTATCTAAGTAAGCTCTCAGATTAATATATGACAATCCTAAATTTATAACCACTATGATGGGTCTACGTTGACAGTCGAACTAATAACCTGGTAAACAAAATTATTTAGAATAAAACGATAATAATCTTGATGCTACTTAATATTTATAATTTTTATTCAAAACTTTAAATCAAAAATCATTTTAAAATGTCACAAATTTTTACCTTTTCAATTTTAAACAAGCGTTTTGTCAGATTGTAAAGATTTGTCTATCGTAGACGATGCGAGTATGCGATAGGAAAAGTCCTAAAAAATTTAGGAACTTTTCCTTAGTGCAGTAGTAGTAGTTGTAGGTAGCGCCGCATAATCCGTAGGTACACCGTCTACAAAGTGCATGTCTCCCTTCAATGTGAATTAATTATGAAATTTTTGTTGGACGATTTTATCGCCCATTTTCGATGTGTAAGAACCTTCCATCGTGGACACGCCATTTACCATCTTTGAGCTGCTTTCGACCATCATTGAATTGCCCGGTTGATTCTTGAGGTTGTCAGTGCTTTTCATGGAAGCGATCTAAGAAACAGAAAAAAAAAATATCAGTCACATTTAAACATAGTTAAAGACAAAGTCAAAAAGAACTTTATTCATTGAAATCACAAGGATCATTTTGAATCGTCTTATATAAAATTAAATTAAACCCTGTTGGGAGACGGTATTGAGGTCTCTGAGTATTGTGACAAGGTTGTCCAGCGATTCTGCTATGATGACTATACCATCGGCAAATCGAAGGTGAGTGATGTATTTGCCATTGATGTTTTTGCCATGCCCGTTCAGTGTCACCACTAACCAGACGACGCGGTAGAGGAAGGCCCTAAGTTATCATAATACTTTAGTAAACTAAGTACCGCACTTTGCACGGAAAACTCGGAAAAACGCGTTTCCCCAGAGATGAAACCTACCTCGATCGATTTTTTGCCCCGAAAAACCCACATATAACAAATTTCGTCAGCAAGTCGTTGGAGCCGTTTTAGAAAATTTTTGAAGGTCATCTACTGACAAAGCGTCTGTAAAATTGCCGGTAAACCCCGATTTCAAAATTTCTATGTATTGAAACTGAATACTACTGAATATGTACTCACCTTTAAATTAGTATGAAAAATGTAAAGTTTGAACAATTTGAACTTACATGAGCATTAATATCTGCTATCATCCGGTAAGGATCGAGGCTGGGGAACCTATTGATAAGAAACATTTTAGATGACAGATTAAAAACAACTTCTTCCTAGTCTCCTTGGTGTTTTAAGAAAAATATACCAATACTTATAATTCCTAGAATTTTAGCAGACTGTACTTTTCAATAGCAAGGTCGTCACTGAATCTATTAGTATTCGAAAATTCAGATCTATTAGTAACATCATAGTTCACCAGATCTATCAGTAACTACTCAATGAAACGCCTATATTTTTGTGGTCCCAGGATTCCGTCTCACGTCCGGTTCCATGGTTATGCCCAAATCAATAATGCCAATAGTATATTTGAATCTTCTTCATCAACCGTTACACGTCCACGGTTGGACGAGGCCTCCCTCATGGCATGCTATGGGGGATTTGTCATAATCACCACGCTTGGTAGGCGGATTGGTGATCGCAGTATTGGTGTTGAGTACTCAGGTGGATGCCTCTGCCCATCCCCTGGTGTAATGCCTTGGTTGATTTTTACGACATCCATGCGAAAGGAGACGGAGGGGTCTATTCTTAGGCCGGACACACCACGGTAGTAATGTCTGTCCAACAACTAAAACTCGACGGATGAAGACAAAAGTCGTAGGTACTTACTGTTGAAAAGGTGCAGCTGAAACAAGCAAAAAGGATACATTTAGAAGTTTTTTTGTTAAGGTGATTCGTCTCGCATGTGGCGCGAAATTCAAATTTTATTGCTTTTTTGCTCATTACAGCTCATCAACACTTCTTGAGATAGTAAAAACTGATTTTGCGAAAACTAGGAGACCTAACACACATGTTTTAGTTTATAGTTTCACATATAGATCATTACTTCAGCTACGAATACTCTTCAATGATTTTTACAGTGTTTTTTTGGTTTAATGATATTCGTAGCTTAACTAATGACATTTATGAGATACTATCAATTAAAACATGTGTGCTAGGTCTCCTAGTTTTCGCAAAATCTGTTTTTTCTATCTCAAGAAGTGTTGATTAGCTGTGATTTACAAAAAACACAATAAAATTTGAATTTCGCGCCACATGCGAGAGGAATCACCTTAAAACGACATAGGCAAAAAAAAAATATGTGTGGTGTTTTTTGCTTGAAACAGCTTCCATTAATCAATATAATGCCTAAATATATCATGAGATACAATTTAGCGGAAAAAAATGTAGGCATACATATGGCGATTTTGATATTTTCAGCAACAAACCAAGCATTTGCATTCAAAAAGTATCATAATCCTTTCACCACTATGGTTCTTTCATCATTTTTTTTCATCCAAATATTTAGTCGAATACAATGGCGGAAGTCGGTTTTTTAAATGAAAAGTTATTATGAGTCATGATGTTTCTATGATGATGAAAATGTAAGTTATGCTTATGAGCAGCATACTACAGGCTGATGATTACCAAAATGCATAGGACGGATTTTGTACTAACTATTAAATTACAAATAAACATAGATGATCTCACAAATGACCTAGAGAATGTTTTAGAGAATCGCATTGCTGATAACGAAATAACACTGTAGGTAAGGTACTAAGGTAAACAAGGCACACAATAGCACATAATAGTTTTCACTCAATAGTTATTGAATATTGAAATAAAACTATACATAACTTTTCATTTAAAAAACCGACTTCCGCCATTGTATTCGACTAAATAATTTTGGATGAAAAAAAAAATATGAAAGAACCATAGTGGTGAAAGGATTATGATACTTTCTGAATGCAAATGCTTAGTGTCTTGCTGAAAATATCAAAATCGCCATATGTATGCCTACAATATTTGAGGAGTTCCCTCAATTCCTCATGGATCCCATCATCAGAACTAGATTCTGAAAAAATGGGACCAATCTAGAAGTATATCTATTCAAATAAAAAAAGAATTTTCCAAATCGGTTCATAAACGTGCGGTAACAAACATAAAAAAAAAATACAACCGAATTGAGAACCTCCTCCTTTTTTGGGAAGTCGGTTAAAAATTGATATAACCAAAATTAAATGAAAAAACTCTGTTTAAAACTTAATTTTGTTTTTCAACCCTTCTCAATCATTTGCTATTTTATCACAATAGTCATCAGCCTGTTGAAATCCGCTACTTAGACATAGTAGCCTTCCCTATGAATGCTACGACGCCGACGAATGGTCTTAAGCCACCTTCTTCCAAGGAATACCCAACATGAATACTTTTTTTTTAAATCTCACAATTATTTAACCAATATTAGTCGTCAAAACCCTCTGTCAAGTCATGTTCTAGTAAATCGATGGCAGTTTACTAGAATGTTCCTGGACAATTTCCACCCCTTCGAAAAGACACGCAATACACTTATTTTATTAAAATTCACTACCATGTGCTCATTATAAGCTACACCGGTTAAAATGCCACCAAAATTACACGATATAACTAAAAAAACACTAGAAATTTAAATAAAATAAAAAAGGACGACGTCTTTCTTCGAAAAACCAGAAAAAGTCCCCTATATTTGCTTTCATATTATTTTAAGGGTTCCGCGCCTCAACAGGAAGAAATTGTACCATTATAGGATCACTTTGTTGTCCGTCTGTCTGTCTGTCGATACCATTTTTCTCAGGAACGGCTAAAATTATCAACTTGGAATTTATACCAAATAACAAAAGTCTGTGAAGTTATAGGGCCGTAAAAAAAACAAGCTTCTAACTCAATGCAATAAAGATCGTAGGGAATTACAAGAAGCAAATGCTTGTTAATAATAATTCTGGTCATTTTAATTTTATATGAAGCTTGGTAGCTGGTAGTTTTTTGTCTGCTAGAGTTATAAGGGTTTTCTTTGAATGGACTCTATGGTTCAAGGCCCAACCTATAAAGATGGCAAACACTCAAAAAATAATTTTAATATAAGCTAATAACCTAATTAAATCTTTCGTTTCATAAATAATTTTTGAAACGAAAGATTCAAAACGTGACATTTTTACGTACCTTTTTATTGAAAGATACGTAAAAATGTCACGTTAAAAAAAATATTTTTAAAATTATTTCATTCAAAATTAAAAATATTTTTTGGGAGGAGCAACTTTCTCTTGGATATTAAGACTAAAAAAAAAAACTACAATTGTACCTTCAGCGCAATACACGAAAGCCACTAGAGTCACAAGAATAATAGTTATTTTCGTCATATTCTCAAATTTACCAAAACACAACTTCTGAAACTGGATTACTGAATAACACTGAATTAGAATTTAATTTTAGTTGTTTTATATATGAAAGAAGATAAGCATTTAGAAAAATAGACCTTGAAAGTGTCACTGTCAATCTGTATCACTTAATTTACATATTCATGTAGAGGAGGTTGGGGTAATATTATGATGTATAGTAAATTTATTTCAGGATATTATTTTGGAAAATTGAATTGGAAATATTTATAATATAAAATGTAACCTAACTATGCAACCTACATTTTGATAATAATGTACTTGCTTAGGTAATTTATTTTGTGAACTGCTGATTAAATTGAAACGAAAAAACTAACTTTTATTTACCTGAGAATAATTATAATAATAAAGCTGATACTTGCTTTATTATTGTAGTATATTATTAAGCGTTTATTAATGGCTACAGGAAACTATAATCAATGTAGTCAATACACAAAAAACAGTAATACTACTATTAATAATACTTACTAGTCACAAATATGTAGGTAGGGTATACTTTTTTTTTTCAGCTACACTCGACCATAGTTTTTCCCTTTGTAAGGTATTACTTTTTCAAGCATCAACAATTTATAATACATAGTACCTAATATGTATCTAAAGACATATATTATATGGTACACAGTCATGTGATGAGACGCGACAAAGAAACTTTTAAATGATTTAGAAAGTATTAAATACAGATGAGAGACGCCGCCGTGGCCCCCAGTAACCTGGATGCAAACTATTAAAAACAACATGAAACTGGCCAACACAACAACTAACCAATAATCGTACGATGTGTCGTATAATTACTAGGAGTGCTAACCCCAAATAACTTCGGACAATAGCCAGGAGAAAGAAGAAGACATGAGACATGGTTATGAAAGCCTCTGCGAGATGCATTTAATCTTTTCAGCACACTGGTGTTGTTTCCATCGGTCACAAAGTCTTTATCATACCTCAACCACATTTTTGACCTAACGGAACCAAATAACCAATGTCTCCACAAACAGATGAATTGGTTCTTCTAAGCCCACTTCACTCTCGAGATAATCGTTTTATGCCTGTGACTACTTTTTGAGTAATTTAACAGTACCTATCTACTTACTACTACTTACTAGGCTAATAACTTCTTTTTGAACCAAAAAACTGAAAAACATTATTCAAGGTTCGATGAGAACAAATGATTTAGTTTTGTTCGCTTCTTCGAAATTGACACAAAAGTTTATTGTTCTTATAATATTTGTTAAATTAAGTAAAATTATGTGTTGTCCGTGTGGTTGCGATACCTAGCCTTATCCCAAGGCCGAAAGAATGACGACCCAGGTACAGTCAGTGACAAAAGTCAATTGGTATAGTTTCCTGCCATAATTTTGTCCGATGCTGTACCACTTTGAAACATGAACTCATTTTATAAGAATATAGATCAGAGGCCGTAGACAAAGTAACATTGTAATAGCGATGACGCTAATAGAAAAGTCCAAAATGTATGAGATTGACGTAGGCTATCGATATGTCACGTGGTCTTTTGTATTGTATTACGACTGTAGAAATAGAAACGCTTCGAAGCGAATGCTGTTTGGCTAGGCTTGCAGCAAGCCTAAAATATATATTATTATTAAAAATATTTTCATGAACTCGTTCGAGTTTGAATGTCACTGAGTTCACGCTCGTTTAAGCGAGCTTGCAAGAACAGTCTAATCAAAACGGTGCGTAAATGCGTTCGTAAACCATTTCACGTGCTTGATACTCGTCAAGTCACCACTATAACCATGGAACTCGCATCGTATCTACTAGGCAAACACGCAATGCCATGAAGGTCCAGAAGAAATACCTTAGCTATAATTTTGCATTTGTTATGGCCAGGACTTAGCACCAGGGCCCGTATTCTAGAATAAATCTCGTCCACTTGATGACGTCACATCTCGTATGACGCCCATACAAAATTAAGGTTAACATTCGAGATTCGACGTCATCACGTGCACGTGAGTTTTCCGTGAATCACCCCTCTGGTGGGCACCAGTTCCGTCAGCTACTTAAATAAATAAAAAAACCCTTTAATATAAAATTAATCTTGTATCTCCTACGATGTTCAGAGCAAACATTTTTATTTATTTATTTATTAAAACACTATTATAACTCTAACAGAGTAGGACCTAAAGCGATGTTATATGCACATGATTATAAAAACAAAGAACCAAGCTTAAAAATAAATAGGCACCTACTGGGGAATACCTATAATATTACTAATAGGTACTAGGTACCACTATTCCACTTTCTCCAAAACAAGCTGCGCTATCTCCATGAGTTTCGGCAGGCTGTGATGAACAGTGTCAACATTGTTCTCCGAAAGAACATTAACTAAACAGATGGCGTGTGACACTGGGGCATATTTGAGCGTGTTTGTTAATGTTTTTAAAATATATTTATCTTAACAAAATACCTAAACAAAAGAAAACATTAACATCGAAGTACTTTTAGAAATTATCTTTTTACTGTTTATTGTAATTTTTTTATGCAGCCGTGTCTTAAGAATCCCCCTTCATCTCCTCCCATGGATGTCCTAAAAGCCAACAAAGGGGATAGGCAGCAGCATCCACCTGAGTAATCAACACCAATATTGCGATCACCAAACCACCTGCCAAGCGTGTGGCAAATCTCCCCATTGCATTCTGAGGAGTTCATTCATTCATGAGGGAGGCCTTGTCCTATAGTGTACGTCTAACTGCTGATGATGAGGATGATGATTATACTAAAAAATTAATAAATAAAATTTATTAAATAATAACAAATTTTTATCGAAGCATTTAATAACAATTTAAAAATATAGCTAAACTGCAGCCTTACAATATACTATCCATATAATACTATCTGCGTTATGGATATTTGTTTGATAATATCAGGCGTTTTCTTTTGCCTGACTGCTTTAGTGAGGCATAGCAAAACAATCTATCTCGATTTAGTGAGGAAGGGTAATGAATTTAGCGTTAAGGTGAAACGTTTCGCAAGTGGCGCGAAATTCAAATTGTATTGTGTGTTTTGCACATTACAGCTTATCAACACTTCTTGCGAGAGCGAAGACATGTTTTGCGGGAATCAGGAGCCCTAACACACATGTTTTAATGAATAGTAACTAATAAATATCATTAGTTTAGCTACAATGAACAATCAATCAACGAACAATTTGTCACATGAAAAATGAAAAATGATGAAAATGTGATTGTTTGTTTGTCAATGAACAATTTTATAGTGTTATTTTGGTTCATTGACATTTGTAGCTGAACTAATGATATTTATGAGATACTTTCAATTAAAACATGTGTGTTAGGTCTCCAGATTCCCGCAAAACTAGTGTTTGCTATCTCAAGAAGTGTTGATAAGCTGTAATGTGCAAAAGACACAATAAAATTTGAATTACGCACTACTTGCGAAACGTTCCACCTTAATAGAACAAAGAAGACAACAAAGAAGAGATTTTTTAAATTCTAGTTTTTTTTAAATTGTATTGTCCATTTTGTCTTCAAAAGGGGCTGGGACCCTTTATATTCAAGGGGCCCTGGGCTGAAGTCCAAGAAACCCTAAGATAGATCCGCCCCTGAATATATGTATGTTTTTAGATTAGATTTACGGCCCTCTGGTGAACTTTTCCACCTTTTCATTGACACGTCCGTTATAATTGTCCATTTCAGCTACCGCCCCTTCACTATTCACCACACCGTCAATATTTGAGGAAGAGAAGTGAGAGCTGACAACATGACCTTGGTAATTATCACCATGTTTAGGCACGTAGTTCCTCATTTCATCTATGTCTATTTTTGGTATCTGAAAACAATAGTAGATTGTATTATAAGGGAGCAAAATATCCAATCTTTCATTTCAAAACAAAACCATGAATTTCTAACAATCCGTGAAAATTGACGAAAACGTGGGCTAAACGTGTAGTTCGCGCGTTTTTAATTTGTTTGTTTGTAGTCAGCGCGGCGGCGGCGCCGGCGCCGGCGGCGCGGCGCGACTATTGGCCGTCGTATCAGCCAGTATTTATTCAAACAATATTTGTGTTTGATTTCTTTGGCGCTGAACACTAAGATGTTCCAAATTCAAAAAGTGCGCGGCAAAGATAAATTGCGACGCACTTATTTGCGTTCGATTTCTTTGGCGCTGAACACTAAGATGTTCCAAATTCAAAAAGTGCGCGGCAAAGATAATTGCGGCGCACTTATTTGCGTTCTATTTCTTTGGCGCTGAACACTAAGATGTTCCAAATTCAAAAATTGCGCGGCAAAGATAATTGTTGTGCACTTATAGAAGTTTCTCATAGAAAACACCCATCTTTGGGTGCACTTAAAGGCGAATCAACTCGTCCTTTTCAAATAGATGGGATGAAAAAGTTTGTTGTTAACAACAAACTTTACACAATGAACGAGTACAATGGTACTCGTATAACATAATTATCACTAGAAACGAGGTATTTACCATGATTTTTGAACTTTATTCCTCTTTTATTACGAACACCCCTACCATCAGAAACTGTGCCGAAATATCGGGAATCAATAAAGCTCAAAAATCATGGTAAATATCCCGTTTCTAGTGATAACCATGATAGTTTCAAAAGTTAAAATGGTACTCGTAGTTCCTGATACCCAAGACACAGGGAATCTTAGTGTGGGAACAGGATGTACGTGATTGTTGGGTGTTTATGTTGTGTGACGACCTCTGTGGCGCTGCGGGCGAGTAGCCAGCTTAGATGCAAGAGGTTGCGGGTTCGATTCTTGCTGCGGGACAAATTTTTGTATGCTCTGCAAATATTTATTGCAGGTCTGGGTGTTATGGTACCATGGTACTCGTAGTTCCTGATACCCACGACACAGGGAATCCTAGTTTGGGAACAGGACTATGTATGTTATTGTTGTGTGTTATGTATGTTATATTTAAAGATTTATCAAAATGTTTATGTTTTGGATTAAATTAGGTACCTAGGTAGAACATACCTTTATTTCAGGAAACTTGAAATCAGGAATACCGCCAAACTCATGGTGTTTGAATTTAGGGAACTTTGGGAGTTTTGGGAACGCAGGAAAAAGAGACTGCAAACAATTTAAATATTATAAAAACATGTAGGTACAGACAGCAAAGTTAATTTGGTCCCAGGGTGTTGTCCAATTTAGTAGCAACTAAACCTCTTATTCATAATCAATTTTTAAACCTTTGATAGCTAAAATAGCTTTTGTCTTGTTTTAGCGTATGCCATTTTACATCAGAGGCCCAAGCACGAACATCTAACGTTATCGTTACGATAGTAAACGTCAAATATGAACCAATCAACTTAGTAAGATTTCAAGTTACCCTGATGTCATTGGCCAATATTTGACATTTGCGATCGTCTCGTTAGCGTCTTGCTAACGTAAATTATTCGTGCTGACCCCACAGAGAGAGCAAAACAAAAGCTATTTCAACTAAAATAGGTTTGAAAAATGATTATGAATGTAAATGTTTCATATTTTTCTATATCTACTTTTTTATCACAAGTTGTGGATTTAGCACTAATCTTTGTTTATGTGAAAGAAAAAAAAAATTCTCACAATGTGTTAAGAAATAACTTAGCATGCGGGACATTTGAATATTTATACAACTATTGTTTTATCTGTGAAGCGGGAACCAATTAGCTTTGCTGTTTGTACCTTTAAATATTCAATTTGTTATTGTACGTGGTTTTTATTATTTTTTAAACCGACGTTTCCATTTATTCATAAAAAACTTACCTTTAAAGCTTTCACTCTGGCCGTAAAGATAAAACAAAAAAAAAAGTTTTTTTGGAAACGACGATTTAATTTTATTAATAACTTTAACTAGTTCGTCTTTGTGTGTTTCTTTACCTTTATAATACAGAATATCCTTAATATCGTATAAGTAATAAAAAATATAATTTAATATGTAAATATTATGTCTTATGTATATTAAATATTTATTAATTCCTTTATTGGCAGTTTCCCGGGTCCCTGAAAAAATATGTTTGAACGAATTTAAATAATTATAAATAAATCTATTCCAAGCAAAATTTGCAAGCATTATAAACACATTAAGATGAATTATTATGGTGATACGTACTCTTGGGTATTGCCAGGATGAACGACTAAAACAAATAAATAAAATACTTAATAAACATAAATTAACAATAATTACTTAGAAAAATAAAAAAATATTGGAAGTAATAGTAATTCCAAGGGCCCATTCGAAGAAAAACAACACAGTTATTTGCAATGTTTGTTTTTTCGACCCATACTTTTAAGTTGAGTATGTGCGGAAAGAGAATAGTCGTGGTAAAAACCCAAAATATTTTGGTTTTTATGTACAGATATCAACCCGACCCAGATACTTCACCATTAAGCATTATTTATTTTGTACTTTTAAATTTCAAGTGCTAAGCTATAATTTCTAGACAGTGTTGCTAACAATACCACAATCAGGCACAGTCACGCCCTCACCTCCCATGACCATTCTCTTACCGCACAAACACTACTGATAAAAACAAATCAATGTATAATCGTAGTTTGAGAATCAATTCTTACATTTTTTATGAAAAGTCTCTCCATTGATGTTCACCAAGATCTCAGAGTCCCCTTGGCCGTTGGAGTTACTAGAAGAGCTCATATAAACTCCATTGTAACTCCCTCCTTTCTGAGGTACTTGATTTTTCATAGTATCGAGGGATATGATAGATGAAGGGGGGAAAGGAAGAAACGGTTTAAAAGGTTTGAAAGGTTGGAATGGTTTGAAAGTTGGGTAGTGGTGGTTGAAACTGATCACTGGCAATGGAGGAGGTTGGGGTAAACGAATCTGTGGAAAACCTAGTAGCTGCGGTGGCTGGGGTATTGGAAGAGCCGTTACATATGTCACCTGGAAATAACAAAAGTGTGTGCCTAGTGACAAAGACGAACTAGTTATTTTAATTATTATTATTTAATTATTTGTGTACGTGTTTGTGTACTTTACCTCGGGGTCTAGTCTGTAACAAAAAATTAAAGTTTCACAATTATCTCAATAATAAATGTATATTTTATATTAAAAGTATTTAAATAAATATAATATATAACTTTTCATTTAAAAAACCGACTTCCGCCATTGTATTCGACTAAATAATTTTGGATGAAAAAAAAATTATGAAATAACCATAGTGGTGAAAGGATTATGATACATTCTGAATGCAAATGCTTGGTGTCTTGCTGAAAATATCAAAATCGCCATATGTATGCCTACAATATTTGAGGAGTTCCCTCAATTCCTTATGGATCCCATCATCAGAACTGGATTTTGAAAAAATGGAACCAATCTGAAAGTATATCTATTCAAATAAAAAAAGATTTTTCCAAATCGGTTCATAAACGTCGGAGATATGCGGTAACAAACATAAAAAAAAAAAATATACAACCGAATTGAGAACCTCCTCCTTTTTTGGGAAGTCGGTTAAAAATAATTAATAATGCAAGTATATAAATAAATAAATAAATGCTGGAGTTTTCACACAACATTATCTAGCCCCAAGCTAAGCAGAGCTTGTGTTATGGGTACTAGATAACTGATACTTAATACAATACATTACATAGATATATATTTTTTATTATACATAGAAAAATACCCAGAACACCCTGAACAAATATCTGCAGATCGTACAAATATTTGTTCCGTGGCGGGAATCGAACCCGCAACCTCCTGCGTCACAGGCGAACCTTCGCCCGCCGCGCCACAGAGAGCATCACCATGTTCATGTCATATGTTTACGTACCAGAGTTGAGTCTGTACAGAAAGAGAGCCGTCGTGGCCAAATTGTGAACTAACTTTGTGAACAACCATAATAACCATATTACAACCATAATTAAGGAGCTGGTTTCTTTTTGTCGGCATTTTGAATCATAAACTAAAGAAATAATAACTGTTGTAATAGGATCAAAACGGAACAGGTGCGCTATTATATTGCCCGCTAAACAAAAAAGGTAATTAAGCACATCAACGTCCTCAAGTCCCACGACTGGTCTCTTTCTGAACGGACTCTACCTACATTTTGCATTCTGAGCATTTGTTAGTTCACCCAACAGTCACATACGCAGTCTCGATCCCACACTAGGATACGACACAGGGATGTGTCGGTGGTATCAGGAACTACGAGTACCATTGTACCATAACACCCAGACCCGGAACAAATATTTGCAGATCATACAAACATTTGTACCGCAGCGGGATCGAACCCGCAACCTCTTGCATCTCAGCTGGCAACTTGCCCGCCACGCCACAGAGGTCGTCTTTAATTTATCTGCTGCCATGTAGGCCTATTTCTCATCACCACTTGTTAACATATCGCCCCTGCAAAGGGGCGTTCATATTTCACCCCTAAACCCTCCAACTGTTAGGAACTGTAGGATTTTCTTAGTTAGTAGTATTTAAAAATGCTTAATGCCCTCATGCAACTTATCATACCAGCTACTACCTACTAGTTTTTTGATTTTTTGTTAATATACCTACTGAATTTGAATACTACATAAAATACTTAAGTTTAAGTAACTGCACATAAGTCTAGCGCTGAACGAAACGTGGAGGGGATACAATACAATTATTATAAGATAGATAGAGATACCCAAGATACCTTACTTTTGACTTCTGCGCAATAACGGTCAGCGCTAGAGTTTCGTGCCGCTACTTGTTGGAGAAATATGCTTACCCTGGAAATCCAAAGTTAGGTTGAGCCAAACCTGAAACAGACGAAAAGTTGAACTGCAGGTATTTTAAAATACCTATAATGTAATTTGTATATTATGTATAATTTGTATAGAAAAATATAAAGCAATATTCAAAAATATCTATAAAGTGCATCACGCACGCAGCAGACGTGGTAATATTTTATATGCGCATAAAAACTCATCGCATCTGAAGGTATCACACACGCAGCAGATACAATAATATACGAAAATGATACATTCACGCGGAAACCTTCAAACTGTATTGTATTTCAATTTGTATACACAGATATAATACTGTCAATCTTTTGATATTATAATGTCGGTGCCTACAGATGCTTGACGGTAAAATATAAGTGATCTGCTACGTGTGTGTTGCTCCTTGAGTTTAGTATAGAGAGCGATATGGACAGATACGCGATCAGATACAGATATCTTACCGCATCTGCTACGTGTGTGACATATAAGACTGGGGTCGATTTTAAGAATAAATTAGGTAACTTTTGCCATGAATGTAGGAAGTTTTAATTATATGTATTTTTAAATTGAGTTTTAAGTGTCCAGTGGTGTTTTTAAGCAAATACAAAATGAATCACTTACATTGTGAGAGGCTAAGAAAGTTTTGACACCGCATTCTTGCTTATTTGCAAAATATGCAAAGTACTCAATTTGCAAACAAAAGGACATTTAGAACTCCAACTGAAGAAACAACATTGTGTGGAATGAGGTTTACAAGCTTGTTTCTTTACTAGCTTTACCACAAGTGTTCCAAGACCACACAAACGTAACATCATCAGACGGTTGATGTCCGATGCTGAAAGAGGCCAAGATAACAACGAGATAACAAGCTTGGCAGGTGGATTGGTAATCGCAGTATTGGTGCTAAATACTCAGATGCAGAATACTGCTGCCCATCCCCTGTTATAATCACTTAGTCGCCTTTTAAAACGCCTAAGGACGTCATTATTTATGACGTTTTGTTAGTAGTAGAACTTCTTGAGAAAGAGTTCGTCCGGGGAAGTACTATTTCTGACGCCAAGCAGTAGTGCTCACATTACTGTGTTTTGGTTTGTACGAAACACAGCAATGCGACATTGCAGGCACATGAGACTATTCACCTTTATGTCTCAGGGTCGGCAGCACGCGTGTGATGCCTCTGATGTTGCAGGCGTCCATAGGCTGCGGTAACTACTTTCAATCAGGTGGGCCGTATGCTTATTTGCTTGCCAAGTAGTATAAAAAAACACACATACTACGATATGACACACACGTATCGTGCCAAACTTGTATGGTCTCATGGTTGCGTTGTGTTATTCCACCACTAGACGCACTTCACAGCCACATATTTAAGTTTGAATACTTGACATAATGTGTATCACATAACTATGGCTATCAATCCTGGGCCTTGACTCAATAAAGCCAATACTCAGAGATTGAAAGCTTGTTATCAGGAGATAGAAAGCAGCATGTAGGAGTGTGAGGCTGAGTGATAAGAAGAGACTTACTGACATCAAAGAATTAACATAAGTGGCTGATGTATCAAATAAAATATAAAGACTGAAATGGCGATGGATATGCCATATACTGAGATCAAAAAAAAACAAATGGATACGGCACAACAGTCTCCACCCACGAGATAGGAAGTGCAGTAGATGCAGACCTGTGAAGAGCTGGGATTTGCCTAAAGAATGACACAGAAAAAGAATAGAAAAAAATAACTTTTGGAGGCTTTTTCCGATGTTACAAAGGACAACCTGACTGAAAAATTACCAGTTTCACAAATAAACTATAGGTGTATGTAGTGAAAGGGGTGAAATTATAGTCAGCGAATAAAGGCTATTTTCATTGCCTCATTCATTGTAACAGTACTTACTTGTCATAGTAACTATTCTAGAAAAGCTGACGTCACACTCAATATTTGTACAAATGTTCCACTGTGTTGCAGCAATAGTAATAATCGAAAACTATTGTGAAACAACAAATATAAACACCTATTCGTTGAAAACTTCTAAGGTTAAATATGACAAATCTATCAAATCAACATATTAAATTATACCAAGTGTACCATCAATACCGTCAATATTCCAGACATATTCCATTATATATATACAACTACGTAAATAGTATATTATTAGTATTATATTATATTATAGTATAACTACGCAAACTGGCGTGCAATAAAATAGGGTGACTTAGAAAAACCACAATACCTCCCAAACTTATTATTTGTGTATATATTTTTTATTTAATAAATATTATGTACTTAGTTCAAAATTCAAAAAAAAATATGCCGAATTTGTCTAGATAGTATACCAAAATATTGCCTAATTCACTAGGTGTTATTAAAAAAGTATTTTTAAATAACAATTGCATAAGTTCATTTTCATTTAAAAGACATCAACGCGCTCTTCAATGAAAATGACAAACATGAGTAAGATTCACGCCCTGAGGTTTCCGTACCGTTATTTTGGCTAAAGACATATATATTTATGAATATCACATAAAAAAAAACATTAAAACACGTATTTAAGAATAAATGTTTTTTTATCTTTGGTATAAGATCTCCCTTCCTACAAAATTTCTGGATTCTTGGTCAACCGGTTTTGGTAAATTTTCAGTCAGTTATTTAAAAATACAATTTGAATTACCTTTTTATATTAATTAATTTCGTGAATTTTTTAGTATTTGGTCCAAATTTCAACTCGATACCTGTTATCGTTCTCATAAAAAAGGTCTTGACGGACAGACGCTAGACGGGTGGACAACAAAGTTGCCATATAATCATTCCGTTGGTACCCTTTGAGGTACGGTACCCTAAATATTAGGGTAAATTAGGCTATATAAGTACGTGTGTGTTATGTTTTTTGATTCCGCACTCATAAGATCTATATCTATATTATATCTTTATCTCTACTAAACGATGCATACCTGTTTTTAAAAAAAATATTATGGGTAGGTACTTTTGGACCATTCTATTAATAGTTTGACAGCTAGCCCAAGATTTTTTCCGGGATATAAATGGTTGTATATTCTTCTAACTACCTTTTCTAATATATTTCCACACATAGGCACCTTAACATAATTACGGTTTATAATGCGAAAATTTTTGAACACGTCATGGATCATGATATTGAAATGCTTGCGTTGTGTAGCTACGTAAGCACCTTCATCATTATCATTATCAGCAGACTTAAGACGTCCCTCTGCTGAACTACCCCTCCAAAAAACACAATGGGAGGAATTGCCATAATCACCATGCTTGGCAGGCAGACTGGTGCTCTCAGTATTCGTGTTTTATGACCCCTTTATGGGGTGATGGAGGGGTCTATTAGATTGGACACACAACGGCAACTTTCTTAATTATACAGAATTGCAAGCAGTAGAACTAAATATATAATGGATTACTAAACTATAGTTTTTTGAAATAACAAATTAACTTACCATCTGAAAGGGCGACGAGCAAAGTGACAACAACTAGGACAGTCGTGATCGCCATTATTGGCAATTAATAGCACTGATAGTAATCCTTTATCTCTCACGTACAGTAACAACCGAAGATAGAAGTCGCACTGAGGACTCATGAAAATAATTTTCATTTAAGTATCATTTATAATGTTGTTTTCAAATGAAGCCACCTGAACAAATATGTGTGACGAACGCTTATTCTGGGTAACACTATTGAAAATTATATTTAAATGAGCTGGAACGTGAATTTTCACCACATTTGTGAAGACTTTTGTTCACAAATTCTTAATACAATTCTTAAGAAGTAAATAACCGAGATGTCGGCAAACAAAATGAGACCATACCTGTATAAACAGAAGTACTAGATAACAAAATAATGTCAAACAGATCATAGCTGTAAACGCAGCATAAGATATAAGTATTTAAAATTATCTTAAATTTTAATTTATATATTTAGATCTACCAACATTTCATACATGAAAATGTTGCAAGATTAACTAAAGATTAAGATTGGCTAAGTAAGTAGTTGGTAGTTTTCGGCTCCACGGATAATTACAAGTAAACACATCATGCAAATGATATCCGTGATAAAGTGAGATATCAAATCACAATAAAAATAACCGTGCTAGCGAGGAAAGAGAAGATGATAATCTTAAAAACCTACAAAGAACCCAACTAACTAAATTAAAATTACAACTCTTGAGAATCAGAATAAAAAAAATAATTAGAAATTAAAAATCTCCTATGTATGTCATGAAAGATATTGCTGTAGACTAATTGGTTACAATAACTGATACAACATTTTCTTAAAACGTGAGTTTGGTCGGTTTTATTGGTACATGATATAGTTATTAAATGAATAGTTCCACTTCATTCATTAATAGGTAAATAAAGAAAATTTCTAGAATTTTCATGACTAAATAACAATACTTACTACATTATTTTTTACGACATACACAGCTGCCTATTGTATGCTTAGTTATATATTTGCCTTAACACTCTATGTGTGTTGGTATATAAGTTAAACTTAAGTTGATTGCACAAAATAGATATATTCCCCTGCTGACGTTTCGTTGACAGTTTAGAAGTCCTGAGATTGTGAGACGGTAACTCCCCGTCCCCGTTATTCCCGTCTCACAACGAGCGTGGTCACAAACTCCCCGTTTCCGTTGTGCCCGTCTCACAACGAGCGTGGTCACAAACTCCCCGTTCCTGTCATTCCCATCTCACAACGAGCGTGGTAACAAACTCCCCGTTCCTATTATTCCCGTCTCACAACGAGCGTGGTCACAAACTCCCCGTTTCCGTTGTTCCCGTCTCATGACGAGTGGAATCGCAATATCCTCCTTTCTATTGTTTCCCTCTCACGACAAGCACGGTCGTAGGCGGTGCTACTGCATGAGGTAGCACCTATAACGGCCAACGAAACGTCAGCAATAATAAAGTATTATATTAATATAGTCGTTGTAATATATTACAACGACTATATTAATTATTACTTATAAGAAGGTTCCAACCTTAATTAAAACAATTGTAAACCTGTTACAGAAATAAACAAATTATTATTATTATTATTATTAAATATATAATATTATAATCGTATACATTTTTTAAATGATACCAAGCCTCGATATGTATCAAAATTCTTGAGTTTACGAATATACAAAAATTTCAATCGTTTTGGCAGGTGGATCGATTATCGCAGAGGATAAAAGTGGTACTCAGGTGGATGCTGCTGCCCATCCCCTGGTATAATCCCTTTTCCGATATCGACGGGGGAAACGGATGGGGTCTATTCTGAGGCCTGACACATTCCATGGCATCCTTTAGATTTAGGGTCATTGTATTTATAGCAATTATAAAAATGCTAAAGTTTATATCCAACTGGTAATTTTATTAAGTTTTTACGTATGACAGTTATCCCAACATCCGGTTAACAGTGGGTGAGACCCGTGATAGTGCGTCATTGCCGCATTTTTCTGTATCTTGTTTGGCAGTATTGCAACATTTAGGTGTTACATATGAAAGCGATACTGTTTGTCTTTCAAATATCATTGATTACTTGAAACTTCTGAAGTCTTGTTTAATTAACCTTCTTCCGGCGAAATATGAAGTAATCTTCTATGCTGTTATTATAAAAAATGCCCTTAGTCTGGGTTTAAACCAGGACTACCAGTCTAGGCTTAAATATCGACCTAGGGTATATACGACTGTAATACAAAAGCAGATGGTTTGTTTTCCAGAAGCAACTTTCGAGCTAGATATGCCAAAAATGACATAAGCTTGGACTATCTCTGGTTTATTTAAATCCAAGCAGCCCCCTAGTTTAGCAATGGTCTATAAATTGACAGTTGATTGCTTGTTAGAGGTAAGAATTGGACATTGTTATGTGACACAATCCGTCAGTTTGATACTTTGGAAATTTGCGAAGTAGCGCGAGAATTGATTTCGGAAAACAAACCATCTGCTTTCGTATTTAAAGTCGCATATGCCTAATGTCGATATTTAATCCTAGACTAGTACGCTTGGACTAAATTCAGATTTAGTCCATGTTCTGTAATAAGGCCGTTAGGGTTTAAGGCTTAAAGCTTAAAAAAATAAGCTTTAAGATGTCACACTAGTTTTATTAAATTAGATTGTATGCAAACTATATTTCATTATTATACACACACGATTAAAGATTTGGCTTATTCTACTTTTCCCTCACTTTATTCATTATTATTATTAGTATATTTATTTTAAATGATTTAATTATTATATTTTGATATTGTATTTTATTATTCTATAAGTATTGTATAATTACGACACAAGTAATCCTAGTGTGGGGTAGGTATATAAGTCCTGCTAAAGTGAAAGTTGGGGTGCTATGTTGTGTTAATATTATACACTTATTAAAAACCATAAAATCCTTAAAATCCTTCAGATAATTAGGTATATACTCTTCTATCAAAATTCAAAATCAGATTTTTCGTAAATGGTACCCACTTAAACTGATAAAAGATAATATACGGTCAAATCCAAAGACAAGTTTCCAATCTGCAATTTAAATTTGCCAAGAATAGCTGATGCTTATTAATACTTAGACTAGTTTTTAATTTCATCAATGCATTACGTATTCGTTCCTTGTGTCACGAGTTGAGAAACAGTGTTCAATGTCATTGCGATCGAAATTTTTGTCATAAGGTTCCCACTTATAGGTACCTCTTTGATTTTTTCGATTGAACTAAGATCTCAGAATAATGACATGCTTCAGAGACGCTTAAGTATTTTCTGATTCATTGTTTTCAAAAATGAGATCGTTGCATACCCAGATAAGTCTTATCTAATTACTACTACAAATTTTTATAAAGATCTGACATGTAGTTTTCAAATTAATGATAAACTAAATTTTTTCGATACATCTAGCCCTAGTTTCGTTTTAATTTAAAAACTACAAGTAGGTACCTGATATCTTTTTACAATTTTGTTGATCTAATTGGATAAGATTATGATCCGAACTTTATTTTGGCTATTAATTATGAAGAGAATTATTGGCTTTCTGATCAATAGTCTGTATTATGTACCTACGTCCTACATATATTGTGTGCATATTGTGGTTCTGTTACAATATTTGGTCAACTGGAATAGGTATTGTTTTTGTATGAACATGAATCAGAATATTATGGAGAAAGGCTTTGTGCGAGTCATGTTCTGACGTCTATTCTCCTTCGTAAATTATGGACGGTGAACAACCTTCCACGTCTGCGGGCTTGTGACTGTTATTCTTATTATAATGCTCGGGTTGTTTCATATTTTGGTTTCAGTATCCACGCAAGGATGCTAAAAGTTAATAATTGACTTATTACTAGCATCTCGAGTCTCGACGTAGCTAATTTTGAGAGTGATTTATTTCAAGTAAATTTTTTTGAACACTGAAGTCATCATCGTTTGGACTGGTTGAAATTACTCCTGTTCTAACATGAACAAATCTAGAAGAAAATAAGTCTTCAAAAATAAAGTCAAATAGTATGGTTTGGAAACTATAATCTGAGTATTACTTAACCAATTTGATATCAGGAAAACCTTACCTTTCCATTTCAGTTTCAGGTTCTCCGACAAGTTGAAAACACAGTGAAACACATTGAAACAACTTGTCTGAGATCCTTCTTTAGTTTTATAATAAAATAAAGAATATATTGCATGCTCACCGTATAAACATATTTTGTAAGGTATCATAAATTTCTAAGTAACATTTTGGTATTTAAATACAATACAATACTTACAAAAAATCCCTAAAATAAGGTTCTTTATAAAAATCATCAAAAGTTTGATGATTTTTATGAAAGAATAAGAAATATTTAGAACCAGAACATTGCGTACCTTGATAAACGATCTATACCCTGATTTTTTATTTCAGACAATTTTTGTAAACAAACAAATGTCAAGATATGCCACTGTGAGTATAACTGTCATGATTGTGTAGCATACGTGTAAATTCACATATGACACACATACATGACACTCATACACACAGTGACATTTCTTTGTTTACAAAAATTGTCTCAAATTAAAAATCAGGGTACCTATAGTGTCTCAAATTGTATTCTCCTCAGCAACAAAGAAATGTGACTAAAACTTGAACGAAGCTAAAAAACGGCATAAAAATAACTATCAATCCGTTCCACCTTTATTTATACTAAGTTTAAAAGTTGACCGATTTCAATAAATTCCTAATTCAGTCCTGATTTAGCCAACTTTCAATGTGGTTGTAATGATCGAGAATACGAATGTGAAATACTTTAAGTTTTTTTTTAGGTGAATAGTGAAATCTTCATCTGCTATAGACTTCCACTATTGGACGAGACCGCCCCATGCCATGATGCAATGCGGGGATTTTCCATAATCACCCTGCTTGGCGAGCGGATTGGTGATCGCAGTATTGGTATTAAGTATTCAGATGGATGCTGCTGGCCTTATTCTTTAGTCGCCTTTTATGACATCCGTGGGAGGAGTTGGAGGAGTCCTATTTTTAGGCCGTGAATAACGGAATATTTACTATTAAAATCAACTCTACAAAAAAATCTCTTCACTCTAGGAAATTTCTAAATAATATTAGTTTCATTTTAGAAAAATGTACTTAAAATTTTTTTTTTACTCTTCTGCTGACGAATATTAGTTTAGTTTTTCTGAAGTTTTTGTTTGAAAAGATAATATTAGCTATGATTTGTTTATATGCTAGAAAATTTAAAATATAATAAGGTCTTAAACCAGAATTAGTCCAATTATGTTCTACCTTTTACTAAGGCATGCAAACTTTTATAGATTTCACATAATCCCTATTTTTATTATGTTCAATAAAAAAATAAAAACAAAGTCAAAGTCAAAAAGAACTTTATTCATTGAAATCACAAGGATCATTTTGAATAGTCTTATATAAAATTAAATTACTCCTGTTCCAACGCGACTAAGCCTAGAAGAATCAGGCAACAAACTCGGCTTGGCTTACATAAATGGTCCGTCTTACCACTAGGTGAGATTGGTTTTCAAATTGCAATTATAATGTACTTTTTCAAAACAATTTAATAAATACAAATAAAATGAGAATTAACAATTAAATTACTAATAATTACATAGATTTTTCCGCAGGTTTTGGGAATACGAAAATTTTACAAGAGAGTTTGTTGCTGATATTGGCAATGCGATATTGCGTTGCGGGTTTGTACGGGCACTAAACAAAGTATCACTGCGAGTAGGCACATCGCACGCTACTCGCGACAGAGCAGAGGTAAGAGTAACAGATACATGGAGTGATTGCAGATGTCAATGGTAACTTACGTGCGTACGCACATGCGACTAATTGACCGTGACACGGACGTGTGGCCCTGTGGCTGGGTTGACACTGCAAGTGGCGTTCAGACACAAAATATATAAGTACAGAAGGCAAACTTAGTACAACAAGCGGTAATAGGTGCATGCACACATAGACCCACGACGATCTCGGTAGAACTCGGTCGAACGCCAGTCGCGAGTCGGCACAGTTCTACGTGGGTACGCGTGTCTGTGTGTGCATGCGCCTGTTATCGCTATGTTTGTGTTATGTTGTACTGAGCAGGCCTCCTGTATCTATATATTTTGTGGTTCAGAGGGCGTATTACAAGTTTTGAATTGCAATCGATTTACGAGTCGTGAGTATTCAACGTGACTAACGTAGTAACTATTTATAAATATGTGCTGTTTCTATCAATTGCGCGGCACAGACTGAACAATAGTTGCTATGTAAGTCACGGTAAAAGCTCACGACTCGCAAATCGATTGTTGCAATGCAATACTCGTAATAGGCCCTCAGGGCTGTCACCATTCCAAATTGTTGGAACACCCTTCCGATATGACACCTATGGGTCAATCAGTGCCGGATTAAGTCTACTTGATGCTTGATACTTGACGGACGAGAATAGATCGTCAAAAAATCCAACTACAGTCGCTGAAAACCGTCGTCTTGGCGATAATGATCCGTTGTCGTCCGTTTGTAAGTGCGATTGGACACGAAGGGCGTGATCAAAGAGCAGGGTGAACCGGGTTTTACTACCGGTAGTACTCTCAGAAATCAATTGTAAAGAATGCAGAAAGTTGCAGATTGCTTTTGTAATTCGACCTTTAAAATAATTGATATGTTCAGATAAGGATAGTAACATGTAGTTGTGGGTGCGTCCATATTCATCCCATTAATTCATCCCACAAGTGAATAGTAGTAATAATTATTCCGGATTCTGCCCACGTCATTTTCGGAGTCCGTATTCTTCCCACCTAGAAGTAATATGAAATATGTTACATAAGTCATATTACTTTATGTACCATCTAAAATGAGTAACGTCAGAAAAAAAATGTTATTATAAAACATCTATTTATTTCACGAAATATTCGGTACAAAATAATCAATAAAAATGTAGGTCGCAGTCACAAAATAACAATAGATGGTTACAAAAATTTACTCTAAGTACCACTTTGCATACATCAAAGATTTTCTAATTCACAGCTTTTCGATGTACAAAAACAGTTGTTTCAAAAGAACAACATTTGATTATTGGAGGATTTGAATTACATAAGCATGCCTCACCCGCCCTTTACTTCCTTAAGTGATCAAACAGAGCCAACGTGCTTGGGTTTCATAACATCTCCTATAACACAAGTGGGACGATCGGATTTCCCAACAGTTCGACCATCAAATTTTCCCCGTTTAAACAAGACAGCAGACAATACTGTCATTAAATCTAAAAGGAACAGTGGTCTGGTGGGGGGATTGGTAGCAGCAGGATGTTGTCTCGGGCATAGCGCAGTGGGTTTTCTGAAGGCTGAGTCGCGAGCCGCATGCCAACACCGCGTCTGACCTCAAACGGCCCTATTAAAACAAGATACGTCGCCGACCCGACATAGTGTCACCGATCATCCGAACCATGAAGTTCATCTGCGTGTGTTTATGTCTTGCCGCTGTTGTGCAAGTGGCTATCCCAGCGCCGGCCAATGGCTTCGTGTTCCCGGAAGAGAGGAGAAGGGAGAAGAAATTGGAGCCGATTATAACACCCCCAGTTCTCCCGGTGTTGGAGCATTTGGAGCGTGATCCGAGCACTTTGCTGCCGGGTGAGAGGCGAGCGCCTATTCAGAGTGTTAAACCTCGGTTTGGTTTCGGCGGAGGATTTAACGTTGCTCCATCAAATGGAGGGCTGACAGCTAGTATCAGCAGCAGCGCCAACGGTGCCGGAGCCAGTCAAGCCGCGTCACAGTCCTTCTCGTTCGGCTTCAATGAGGGTTTCAGCGCTTCTCATTCGGCGAGCCAGTCGTCGTCATTCAACGGCTTTGGAAGGTCAGTGACATTTGTATATTATTGGTCCGGTTAGTGACATAGGATGTTGACAGGTCGACCTCATTATGATGGCAGCAACTGAGAGCATTGGCCACATATCATATCTTAAAATAAAATATCAAGATGTGGTGTAAGATGACATTTTTAGATCCGTGATTTATATATTATTCACGAATCTACAAGAAATCATTCATTTTAGGACGAGCTAAGCATTGTCTAGAATTTCATACAAAAGACTTCAACGCGCTTATTTAGAAAAGCCAATATTCTTCCCATCAAACAGTTATGATATAACTTAAATAAAGTTATTTTTAAGCGAGTATTTTCATGAAGATGTATCTAAGTAAAGAACAAAATATTTCGTTACAACATTTCAGTCTTTGGTGTCTCAAGTTAAGACGCTGACATGAGTAAAATAGGCTCAACTTAAAAATATTTTTAGAAAAAAATTTGAATCCCTGAATTGTTGGATTCGCCTGGTTGGTAATTTTTGGGATATTATAAAACCTTAATATTTCCCATAAGTGTGGGTTAGCAACAAACAACCCATTTGTTTAAAAAAAATGTAAGTCTCTATTACATAATCAACGTAAGTACCAACTTACGTTGATTATGTATTTTACCAAAAATGAATAAGAGCAACAAATAATAATTAATTTATAGAGCCAAGTTAATTTATATTTTAGGAAATATTTTGTTTAAGTGTGGTGTTTCGTGTTTTTAGCTGACTTTTCGTTGCACGAGCGCTATTTTATATAGGTATATTTTTTTAACTTAGCTGAACTTTAATGAGTAAGATAATGACAGAATTTGGCTGTTGTCAGCGCTATAGTGAGTCTTTTTTAATCTTTATTTATTGCTAAAATATTATTAACTTTCATATCGAAATAAATACTCTTCACTGTATGATCTCAGTAAATAGGTACTACAAAGATATTCGTCTGGCTACCTCTAGGTATGATCTTACAAAACCAGGTCAGGCTGCTAGTTATATACGAACACTTTGGCTTACCTCAAACATTTTGAGCTTAATCAATACGCAAATTCTAAAATGACGGTGAATATAAGTAGGTACCTGACACAATACAATTGTGGCAAGTCTTGTATTACAAAACATAGTACGCGTACATACTGAGCAAATTTAAAGTTAAATATTACATCATTGACGACCTCCGTGGTGCAGTGGGCGAGTATCCGACGCAAGAGGTGCGGGTTTGATTACCGTTGCGGGACAATGTTTTAATGATGGGGGACGTCAACGACGAACCAATATGTTGTACTGAATATTGAACTGAATGGCTATAAGAGCTCATGGTAACCCCCTTGTATTCGCAGCCACTAAAACCTTATACAGAAATTATTGAAAACATCTGTCAAACAACTTTTCATTTAAAAAACCGACTTCCGCCATTGTATTCGACTAAATAATTTTGGATGAAAAAAAAATTATGAAATAACCATAGTGGTGAAAGGATTATGATACTTTCTGAATGCAAATGCTTGGTGTCTTGCTGAAAATATCAAAATCGCCATATGTATGCCTACAATATTTGAGGAGTTCCATCAATTCCTCATGGATCCCATCATCAGAACTGGATTCTGAAAAAAATGGGACCAATCTGGAAGTGTATCTATTCAAATAAAAAAAGAATTTTCCAAATCGGTTCATAAATGCTGGAGATATGCGGTAAAAAACATAAAAAAAAAAAAAATACAACCGAATTGAGAACCTCCTCTTTTTTGGGAAGTTGGTTAAAAACGTTGGCAATAAGCGTAAAAGTACGGCATAGGCGTTGGTCAAGACAACACTTGGTAATCGGAAGAATAACAGTGTATTTAATGAAAATTACAGTGACTTCAGTGGTAGCCAGGCCAGCAGTCAAGCAGCATCGTTCAATGGCGGCGGCAGCGGTACCTCCGTCTCGGGTGCAGCGTCTTCTGCTTCCGCCTTTGGGGGTAGCTCGGGCAGCCAGAGTGCGTCCTCTGCCTTTGGTTTCAACAACAACGGGTTCAATACGCTGAATGGATTTCAGCCACCTGATGTAAGTCATCATCATCATCATCATTATCAGCCTGCAGAAGTCCACTGCTGGACATAGTCCCCCCCCCCCCTCTCCCGCTCCTAGAATGCCATGACGAACGGTCTCGCCTGTGAAGTGTTTTTTAATTTTTTTATTTTCTATTTTGACATATTGTTTTACGTGTTGTTTATTAAGATTTATGTAATTTTTTTGCACGCCTAAAATGGTAGAAATAGTTGGTACTTTTTTATAATTAACATCCTAGTAACCCTATTTGAAGCAAATAAATAATTTGATTGATTGATTGATTGATTGAAGTACATTGCTGTCAGATTGACACAAATCATCAAACATTTTTTGTTCAAAAACTTTAGTTTTAGCGAAAAAAAAAAACAAAAAAATTTGTCACAAAAATCTTCAAAACTTTGAACTCAAACTTAGAATGATTTTCCTACTCACAGGATGAAAGTTAGAATATGTTTTTTTTATACCACTTTACTTCTTAGCTTATTTACCCCTAACTCTTTGTTTTTCAGGCCACCTTCGGCGAAGGTCTCCTAGACGTCAGGCACCGAGGAGTCCCCAACTTCCCGTTCCCGCAGTTTCCCAAGAGTTTTGGCTCCACTGCCTTCCGAGGCGCACGAGCACGACCATCAGCCAGAAGTAGAGAAGGCATCATTACTACTATCGTAGTATCCGATTAAAAATAAATCATTAGCGAAATTTGAACTCAGGTACTTTGATATTAAGGCGGTTTTCAATAATTCATGAACGTGGACAATACAAAGTTGTTCGTCGATTTATAGAAACAGCCGCTAAGTTTTAGCTGTGGTTGGCTTCATAGGAGACCAAGGCTTTTCATTAACTGTAACAGATAAGATAAGATAAGATACATCAATAATTGAATGTGCTACCTTAGCTTATAAAGTTCTAGTCGCGTAGATCGATTGTAATAATGAATGATGCAGGTACGATGTTTAAGGTACTACTTTCGCAAAGCCTTGGTATTTCGAAATAAAGGGTAAAACTATACTTCCTCATTAACCTGTATGTATGATTTAAATTTCGCTTATACACGAAATTTAAATCATATTTAATTTCTCTTATGTAAGAATTACCTACTGATTCATCTTTAGGATGCAACTCGTAGAAGTTTGAAGGTAAAAAAGTAGTAAAAACTTAGTACCTACTTAGTTCCTAACTAGTACCTACCCTAAGCTATAGCCAAACCAACGCATTCAAGCCGCGTCCGTTGTGGCGTGCACGGTGGCGTTTCGTACAAAACATATCGCCACCGTGCACGCCCCATAGCGGACGCTGGCTGAACAAGACCTTATCCTTCTACTTGTACATACTCGCAGAGTGAAGACGACTTTATAAATAATTGGATGGAACCATAGACATCTAATAAAATTTTCTATTATGGAATTAGGCCACTGTTCACCAACAAATAAACAGATGGTTAAAACAACTGTTTAGCCTAAACAATTCTTTTTGACAGATGCTTTCATAAATTAACTGTCAAAATGCATTGGTTAGGCTAAACAGTTGTAAGCCCTGTTTATTTGTTGTTGAAATCACCCCTTAGTGTCTTACACAAATTTTATTGCATAAACATGTTCAGCATTTTCTTTATTTTCTTCTGATAGTCTTTTTAATTACGGCATTCATGGAACAATAGCAGAAATTATGAGCAGTACAATGCCCACATTGATTTGTAAAAAGAAGTAATAAGTTCCATAGAGATATATTGTATTATTATGGTTATATTGTATTCTGAAATTCATGTTGTAATGATTTCACAAAGAGATATGAAAAACTAATTAATTGCGACCCTAGTCTAGCCTAAGCTATTATTTACGATCTAGTTAATTTCTTAGATAGAAGATTTGGTACTTAAGGGGAGGTTACCAATACTTTCGCCCTTTTGTACGCGAATGAAGCTTGTTTCTATTTTGGCTTTTATTTCATCAAAATACATAACATTTTTTTTTAACTTTACACTTGTATCTAGACACGTTCTACGTCAATTTTTAAAAAATTAGTTTATTTAAATTTATTATTTGGTAACCATATAATTTTATAAGAAACTAACGCACCATGGATCTAGATATTAGTGTACCTACTGAACATGTGTTACAAAGTTTAATGGAGTTTGAAGAAATAATAGCCAAATTAGAAGCAAATTTCGTTCGCGTGACCTTCTCTTAAGACATTATTTTATTTATTACTTACTTAATAGATAGTAATTTTATTTATATTGAAGGTATAATGGCAAATAAATTATTCATCATTAAAGTTATCTCCTAGAGAATATGTTACTTACTCTAGGTTTTCAAAGTAGTAGAAAAGAATAAGGGTAACCATAACGCCCAGTTCTACAAACCATTCTGTAAAAATCTCAGAGGCCTTATCATTGGAGCAAACAATGAAACGCCGAGGTCTAAACTCAACCCTACAATCATGAGTTCTTATAGCGATTTAGTTCAAAAACCATTCAGTACAAAATATCGGTTCCATGATGTCTGCAGCTATATTGAAAGGCAAAGTAGCAGTTGGTTTATAGAGTTCTGCGATTAAAGTTATTCAATGATGACGGATATCAACGACGAACCGACATTTTGTACTGAATAGTTTTTGAACTGAATCGCTATACGTTCCAGGCATGTTTTGCGCATGATATTTCATAAGGTGCTATTATGTCATACCAAGTTCAGTACAAAATCAAGATCATTGAAATAAAATAATCTATACATAAAAACATAGTTCAAGTCATTGACCGCGGGCAGGGTGCACAGGCTCTGGAGACGTTACTCCCATGGATGGCAATGCTGATTTCATGACCGAGGTAGGTAAGATGAATACATCATAATCACTAGCCTGTTTACATCCACTGCTGGACGAGACCTCCCCCATAAAATACAATGGGGGGTCATCCAACAAATTGCCATAATCACCACGCTTAGCAGGCGGATTGGTGATTGCAGTATTTGTGTTGAGTAGGTACTAGGTACCATTTAGATAATTATGTATAGAAATAAATAAATAAATAAAAAATAAATTCGTATAGATGTTAAGGTTAATATTATGTATAGACAAAGTTTCATATATTATTACCAGCGCTTTAAAAGTGTGCTTTACAACTACAACTCGCTCATAAAACACAAATTTAATTAAATCAATAGAATTAGATATATTTAGAAAATAAATGTATTAAAGAAAAAAAAAAAACTACCGATTTGAGAACCTCCTCCTTTTTGTGAAGTCGGTTAAAAACTACATTTATTTATAAATAGTAGAAGCAACATGAACGTCTATTTTCCTGCTATTGTGCAAACCACGGTGAAAAGAGGCTATGCCTACCCCTTTGCGGAAAAAGGTGTGTTTATGTATGTATGTATAACACGAAGCAGCTTGCTGAGAGAAAACTACTAGGCTCTGTTAAGTTTCAACGTCATCAGGAGCCTTTAGACGTCCACTGCTAGACGAGGCCTCCTCCATAAAATACAATGAGGGGATTTGCCATAATCACCAAACTTGCCAGGCGAATTGGTTATAGTAGTATTTGTATTGAGTACTCAAGTGGATGCTGTTGCACATGATGATGCTGATGCCTTAGTTAGCTTTTACGATATCCACGGGAGAAGATGGAGAGATCTAATTCTTGGGACGACATACCACTGCACAAGCATAATATAAATGTCCAGCATTTATTTATTTTATTTTACTATTATATCCAAATCTGGCCTACACACAGTGACATGTGCATGAAAGCTCAGTGCGAAGTTTAATCCATTCACCACACTAGGTCTTTCACCATCCATTTTCATTCTGTCTTTTTAGGGATATCATGCTATAACCTGCCCCCCAAATTACAGTAGCAAATGGGAATGGGGAACGAACAACGGGGATCATTTTGGCAGCCTTAGCCTTTTCTTTCTGTTTTAGGTTAGGGAACCTCAAGCAAAAAGAACCATAATTAGAACCACGCCAAACTATTTAATTTTGTGTGTTTAAAATGTATCCTATAATACTATTTGTTATATACATAAAATTTTACTAGCATCAGGTTAGAAATCACCGAACAAAGAACCTTCGGCTTATCTGCGCAAACCGGTCCTCGGACTGGTCTAATGGTTAAAAATATGGATCTTAGAAAAATCATGCTCAACAATAATTTGAACAATTTTACTACGCGATAGATACCAAAATGAGGAAATCCGTATAAAAACCAAGATCACCGACATATCTCTATCAGAATTAGCAAGTTGAATAATAATTGGCAATGAACAGGTCATATAGCTCGCAGAACTGACAACCGTTGGGGAATATAGTTTCTCGAGTGGCGACCACAAATCGGACGACGCAAAAAAGAAAGATCCTCTTCTCTGAGCTAAAGACATAATAAAGGTAACAGGTAGTCGGTGGATGGAGGCGGCTTAAGATCGTTTGTCATGGCGTTCTAGGAGGGAGTAGGCCTTCCTCCTAGAATGCTATGACAAACGATATCCGGCAGTGGACTTCTACAGGCAGATTATGTATCTGAGATACATGATTTTGAAGCAAGGAAGATTACTTCCCTGGAGGAATTACTAAACAAGGAGGTCATCAAAATAAAATGACATTGGCAGAATTTTAGAAACTTATATCTATATACAGCAACCATAATCAAAAGAAGTCAAAACCAGAGCTAGGAGAAGCACCCGTTTATAGACTTGTGATCTGGGATTGAGTTTCATTCATCGAAGATGCGTGATGAGCTGAGAAGAGACGTAGAGTCCATCCCAAGGTTGTCTGGAAGAGATCGCTCTCAGCGATAAGACCGTAAATTTTACTACGCGACGCGTTGAACCAGATACGAGCCAGCTCTCGGGCTACTTTTTATAATTATGTATGTACATTCTTCTGTATATTATTTGTAACAACATAGGTAATGTAATTAAATTAAAGTAAATTTTCAATAATTATAGGCCGGATCTATTATTTACTAAATAGACAAACCTACATAATTATTAATTAATTTTAACACTGTTTGGGCAATGTATTTTTTAATATAAATTTTAATGTAAATAATATTAGTTTAACTGTTGGTATTTTCACCAAAATATAATGGTGTCACTTAATAAGTAACACTCGCAAAAGCTAGGTGAGTAATAAAACGATAAATCTCATCTCTCAGCAATCAATAAATTTCCAAAGCCGTCGAAGCCTCCAAAAAGCAGTTACGGATCCTACCATCTCAGGGTGAACTGGTGAATATGATTTATGTAAATGGCACTCCCAATTACAACCTCAACTTAATTCGAATTAGATAATAAAACATCATTCCGTTCCAATCTGTCGTTTTGTATTATCGTTGAAAGTGTTTTAAAAAAGCAAACATGATGAGATTGCTGTTTGTAGTTTTGTGTTTGTGTTCTGTTAGGAGTTACAAAATTATCCCTTTTTCTATCCAACCAACCGAAAGTCAAGACGTCGAAAGCACAACAGAGAGTGTAGAGGCAGTAACTGCTTTAGTTTTCACAAATCTTCCAACGACAAATAGTGCTCATTCGACGTTGAAAGTGGTTGATATTAAGTCAGATTTTTCAACGGATTCAGCAAGCCCGTCTGATTCTACAGCAGATTCAACAAGCCTACCAAATTATTCAGCAGATTCAACAAGCCCGTCAGACTATACAACGGATTCAACAAGCCCGTCAGATTTTTCAAAAGATTCGACAAGTTTGTCAAGTTCTGATACGGCATCAACGAGCCCTCAAGACGCAGTTTTGGCTTCAAAAAATGGTTCAACAAACCTATCAGAAACTACAACGCCTTCAACAAGCCTGTCAAGATCTGTAGCAGATTCAACAAGCCTATTAGAATCTGCAAAGGCTTCAAAAAGCTTGTCAGATTCGACAAGTTTGTCTAATTCTGATCCGGTATCAACGAGCCCTCAAGACGCAGTTTTGGCTTCAAAAAGTGGTTCAACAAGCCTATCAGAAACTGCAACGCCTTCAACAAGCCTGTCAGGATCCGCAGCAGATTCAACAAGCCTATTAGAATCTGCAAAGGCTTCAAAAAGCTTGTCAGATTCGTCACGTTTGTCAAATTCTGTCTCAAGTCCGGTAGATGCGACTTCAAAATTAACAAAACCACTAGAATCTGCAACGACTTCAACAAGCTCTTTAGATTATACATCGACTACAACAGTCTCTTCAGAGTCTGTATCGGCTACAACAGTTACTTCGGATTCTTTATCGGATTCAATAAATACTTTCGAAACTACGACAGAAGATCTCAGCTTCTTGTCTTTAGATTTATTACCACCTAAGGTAATTTTGAATTATATTTGCTTTTTTAATTTTATTTCAACATGTTTCTGTCTATAATCTTTAACGTTGGCAATAAGAGAATATTTTTTTACTAAATCAAGTCTAATGAAATCATTCATGATCTTTCTTCCATAGAAATGAGCTTGTCCCTGCGACTTACTATTCTAGTGAAGCTCGGCGTGTGCTTCGTATTAAATAATAATTATATTACATCTTCCGAACAAGCACGGAATACCAAGTGTCTAGCATGCGTGCACTGAATTTTCTTTGTAATAAAGAAAGTTTCAAGACTAGTCTGACCTAAGAAATGAACTGATTCGATTCCCGAATCATAGCTCAAGGTTTTTTGAATTCAATGCAGTTTTTCTTAATTCTTAAATAGACGTCATGGATCCTTTCAATATTTTTTATATCTCTCTCCACTTTCCCGTTTCAGTTACATAATACTATGCATAGTTGAGATTAAACTATGTTCTTGAACTTTTATTTTTGTAAGGCATAATATTATTTTTGTATGAAAACATTTTTTTTAGCGCTCTATAAGGAGTCTATTGTACTGAATACTCTAGAGTATATAAGAGTGTTTGTCACAGTGGACCATTCCCTCACACACTAAAACTATTAGCCTGTGCTGTCCCATTCTTAGGCAAAGGCCTTCCCTCATTTTAACCGTCACTACGGTCTTACGCGTTCATTTGCCAGTTCCTTTCATACGTGTCCAGTTTTGTCCAGCCACCTCATGCATGGTCTTAGACACCCTTATAGTACCGAGGCTCTCTTCTTCATCAGCTGATAAATATCCAGTGCTAGATCTCCCCATAGAATAGGGAGGATTTGCCATAATCACCACGCTTGGCAGGTAGATTGGTGATCGCAGTATTGGTGTTAAGAACTCAGATGAATGCTGCTGCCCATCTTCTAGAGTAATCCCTTAGACGCCTTTAACGACATATACAGAAGGAGTTGGAGGAGTCCTGTTCTTAGGACGAGACACCACGACCGTTGCCGTGTCATCAGAGCTTGTATTAGCTCTATTTTGTGCTAATTCTGGCTCACAGCTTGTCGGGCATGCAACAAATATGGCTTGCCCAACCTCGCTTTTTCTCCCACATCTGCATTTTTTGCAGACATACCTTCCTATATCTAATTACCTGCATTTATGTTATTAATTTACCGTTTGTATTGTTTCAGACTGAATACCGGAAGAACGAGCTCGACCCGAGGTACGATTACTAAGAAAGGTTAGATCCAACCTGTTTCTTCAATTAACATAGACATTAGTTTAATAAAATCTTAGTCACGGTCGAGTTTCAACTACGTTGTAAATAAAACAGTAAATACCAAATCGTTTTTTTTCTTTGTTTACGCTACATCATAATAAGACAGGTACCTGATGTTTTTACTGGGAAAAACGTATAACTCGCAAGAAAATTATGCTAATGAACATGTAGCGGACGATAAGCGGAAACCGCTGTTTTTATAGTTGCTAGTCATACAATGTCTAGTCAACAGCGGCGGACATAGATTATATGAAATGTTCTCCTGTAGAGGCAAACTCTACTGTTCATCATCGAGAGAATATAAAATTGACGGCTAGAGAACCTTATCACCTACATAAATTATAACATAGCTAACTTTTGTTATTTAATTTGTAGAACCTCTAATGTTAGTCGAACGATATGACACACTGAGTGCACGCAACGCAAATTTGAAACAGAGCAATTTGTCCACCAGATGTGCATAGCTTGGATTTATACTCATTTTTTACAACCCATAACTCAATTATAAGCGTTCAATTTCGTAAAGTTTTTATAACCAGTCGATGTAACAACATATTTTGAATAACGACATATACCTATCATATAATCAAATTGTATATGAATGTATTTTTATCGGTAGGTATAATGTAGGTACCTTCTACTGCTAAAATCATAATACTTATTACAATGGAATAAGGTTCATAACGTAGATTTTTTATTGATGACTTTTGTTATGATGGTTTTCTTTGGCATGCTGATTACTGAGATTCCCAACTAACAAACCGGCCTCACCACTCAACTTGTGTGCCAAGACCATGAATAAAATGTGACTTATTTTACTACGTGACTCGCATAAATATGGCTTAGTTGGATCGCAGAGAAGGAAAATATTAGACATACCTACCTATACAAACTAATTCACAGAGACGGGTCCTATTCCACAAGCCTGATTGTTTGAGGGTTCCGTACAGGAAACAGTAAAAAACGGAACCCTTATAACATAACACCCAACATACGTAATAGTCCTTATCCCACACTAGGATTCCCTGTGTCGTGGCCAGTCGTGGGTATCAGGAACTACGAGTACTGGTACCATAACACGCAGACTCGGAACAAAAATTTGCAGATCATACAAACATTTGTCCCGTAGCGGGAATTGAACCCGCAACCTCTTGTATCTCAGCCGGCTACTCACCCACCGCGCTAAAGAGGTCGTCAATATATAGTTATAGGATCACTTTGATATCTGTCTGTCTGTATGTCTATCTGTCAAGCCCCTTTTTATGAACGACTTAAATGATTTTTATAAGAAATATAAGGGTCTGTGACTTTAAAGTGCCGTAAAAAAATTAAGCTTCTAACTCGAGGCATTAAAATGTTTAATTAGCTGAAAAATCAATAATAAATAAAAAAATAAATTTTGTTATTGCAACACAATATCTCGTCAATACTATGTTAAATAGGTACATTCTTACTACTTAGACTTTAAAAAAAAATAGAAATTAAAAATTACAATTACAATAAGCCTGCCTAAAATTAAAATTCCAAAGATTTGTTCAATATCCGTTCTAAAGAGGCGTTACATACCTACTAGATATACGTCACTAAACATTAAAATAAATTAAAATGTGTAAAGGGGCCTCATCATAATTTAAATAATTGTAAAATAAATTAAACTAATCATCTAGACATAGGTATTCATTAGTAACTGGCTGATAGTCAAAAATAGTGCCCAATAAAAAACATACATACTATACTATGACTGTGATGTGTCATGAGAAGAAAGATAAATAACCAGATTTTTTAGCTAAAACTTCTTACGTAGATTTAACAATAGAAAATTAACTTATGAGTTTATCATCATTAGCAGCTTTTAAACGTTCACCGCTGAACAAATAAATAAATACAATGCTGGTAATTACCATAATCACTGGATTGTTGATCACAGTATTCGTGTTAAGTACTCAGAAGGATGCTGCTGCCCATTTTGGTATAATCTCTTAGACATCCACGAAAGAATAGGAAAGGGTATATTCTTAAGCCGGACTTACCACGACACTAAGGAAATCGTCAGCTGTTTCAAGATAACAAATTTAGATGCATTTAAAAAACTTATCAGTAAATACCTACTCAATTTGATTGGGTTATTGCAATCAAACACGACTGCATCAAATCGAATCGTGATTTTAACAAACAAGGTTGGTATAAATAAGACTTCCTAAATACTTCCTTTTCATTCATAACCAAACACGATGAGTGGTTTTTGTGGATTGAACATTATAATTTTAATTATAATAAATAATTTTGCAAATTGTAAAGAAAGTGAAGTCTTTTATACAGCTCCAGTGTTAGCACCTCCGAAGGATTCATTATCAAAAGTTACAGAAAGAGCTAAAGATTTCCCTATATTGAAGCTGCTAGCTAAAGGTAGCGAAGAAGAAGAGCTTGAATCGTTGTCTTCAGGGAATTTAATCATTCAACCCATCTACGTGCAAGTGAGTATCCTTCTTATAATCAACATCAACCGCTAACGTCCACAGCTGCTACACGGAATGAGGCTTTCTTCATTGGGATTTGTCATAATCATCCCGCTTAGCAGGCGAATCGGTGATCGCAATATTGGTGTTGAGTCAGAAAGAGAGCTGTCGTGGCCAAATTGTGAACTAACGTTGTGAACAACCATAATAGCCATATTGCAACCATAGTTAGGAGCTGGTTTCTTTTTGTCGGTATTTTGAGTCATAAACTAAAGAACTAGTAACAGTTGTAATAGGATCAAAACGGAACAGACGCGCTATTTGTGTTGCCCGCTAAACAAAACAAGTAATTAAGCACAGCAGCGCCCTCCAATCCTACGACGGGTCTCTCGCTGAACAGACTGTACTGCTGCCTATCCCCTGGTGTTATCCCCTTTGAATTTTACAACATCCAAAGGAGGAGATGGTCTGTTCTCAGACCGAATATTATCACGGCCTTCTAAATACTCAAACCTAAATAGGGTTGAATTAAGCTTCCTGATCAGAAAGTCTAATTTCCTGAGGCCTTTGCTCAGCATCGAGACAGAGATAAGAGAGGTGGGGTAGAGGGATTGGATTGACGACCTCTGTGGCGCGGCGGGCAAAGGTTCGCCTGCGACGCAGGAGGTTGCTGGTTCGATTCCTGCCTCAGAACAAATATTTGTACGCTCTGCAGATATTTGTTCAGGGTGTTCTGGGTATTTTTTTATGTATAATAAAAATATCTATCTATGGAATGTATTGTATTAAGTATAATCAGTTATTTAGTACCCATAACATAAGCTCTGCTTAGCTTCGGTCTAGATAATGTTGTGTGAATTTCCAGCATTTATTTTATTTAAGTTTTTATTTATTGGATGCTTTTTTAAACTTTTTTTTTTATTTACAGAAACTAGAAGATCAAAACACTAAACGAGCAAACGACGTCAGCGCTAAAGTAAATCCCCAAAGCTTCATCAATAGCTAAAAAAGTTCGAGGTAATTACTCATAGTTACAAAAAATATGCTTGAAGTTATTAGTGGTTCTAAACATAGACAGTTTTATTACTTTAGTAAAGAAGAATATAGTTATTTTACACCAGTATATCCTTAGAATTTTAGCAATAGATATAAACATTGACAACCTCTGTGGCGCGGCGCCCCGGCCGACGCTAAGACGCGATGTGCGGGTTTAATTCCCGCTGCGGGACAAATGTTAGCATGATTTGAAAATATTTGTTTCGGGTCTGGGTATTGTGGTACCATAGTACTCTTAGTTCCTGATACCCACGACACAGGGGAATCCTAGTGCAAGATCAGGACTATGTATGTCACTGATGAGTGTTATGTTATTGATGATAGATAGATAGATAGATTAACACTTTATTGATCACCACAGAAATAATAAACAAGTAATATTACTAAAGAAAGGCAATACAATGGACGGCCTTATCGCTGAAAGCGATCTCTTCCATGCAACCTTTGGATGGAACGAAATGAGCAACGCTATAATAGACTGCGGTGTACCTACAATGCAAAACTAAGAAGTATTCTAAACTAATTAAAATATATAAGAAGTTATGAACAATATTGACTAATACCTACCTAAGCATAATCCTAATACTTATACATTCACATAATAAACTAATACATAATAAATACGAAGTTATCTGTAACGATGAAAGAATACCAATAATTACATAATATGCTTAAATAACGCTAGGTAGAGATGCGACTAAAAGGTAGGTAGGGATGATGCTTAGGTACATCATTTTTGGGTGACCGAGCTTTGCACAGAACGCTCGGAAAAAAGTTTTTCTCAAAGTTAGACTTTCACAGCTGAACAAATAAATAAATACAATGGCGTTGCTATAATCACTGGATTGATGATCACAGTATTCGTGTTGAGTGCTCAGGTGAATGCTGCTGCCCATCCTTTGGCTTTGGATCTCTTAGTCGGCTTTTACGACATCTACGAAAGAATAGGGTTTGTATATTCTTAAGCTGGAAACACCACGACACTAAGTTAATCGTGAGCTGTTTCAAGGTTATGAATTTAGATTCACCGGATCATAGCCATAGTATCAGTAACTACTCAAAACTAAGGGGATGGCAGCAGTATCCACCCAAAATTTATAATACGCCTGCCAAGTATAGTGATTATAGCAAATTCCTTTATTGTATTCGATGGGAGAGGCCTCGTTCAGCATTGGACATTAATCGGCTGATGATGATGATGATGATGATGATGATTCAAGACTAGAATATTCGAAAAGTTTTAATGTCGACTCTACCTACGTACTTTACGGTATTTAAGTCAAGATCTTCATAGTATAATGTCACCACCGATTAAAATAATTAGAAAATACACTAAGATACCATCAGAACATTGAGCATATAAGAGCGAACAAGGCTTTCTGAAGTCAATTATAAGCCAGAAGGACAGAGAGGTGTCTTCAGGATTTTACTTTATAAAATAATGGCTAAGTTTATTGTGGTTGTGCTTCTATTGGGAGTTTTAAAAGTTAATAGCTACGCTGTTAGCCTTCCTGGAAATTCACCAGCCAGTTTAAGTTTACAGGTAAACTAGTTACTCCTTATAATAATTATCTTAATGTAGCTATTCCAAAATTTGCTTTATCATTAGCGTGTAAACGTCCACTACTGAACATAGACTTTCCCCCTAGAATTCTACGACGAACGGTCTTGAGCCGCCTCCATCCACCAACTTCCTGCGACGTTTATAATGTCTTATGTTGTTTTTAATATTTAAATTCGCTTAGTATTAAAATAATCAAGCTGTATTGCTCGCACTATGTGCTTGCATCAGCGGTGGTATGTTTGGCCTAAGAATAGAACTCTTCGTCTCCTCCCATGGATGTCGTAAAAACCGACTAAGAGATTAAACCAGGGGATGGGCAGCAGTACCCATCTGAGTACACAATACCAATACTGCGATCACCAATCACCTTGCCAAGTGTGGTGATTATGGCAAATCCTCTCATTGCATTCAATGGGGAGGCCTCATCCAACAGTGGACACCTAACGCCTGATGATGATTTGTGCTCACATTGCTGTGTTCTGCTTTGAAGGGCGCAGTGGCATGCCAAGTGGGTGTGCCCTAGGTGGACGTGACCTAAAGCTTTATTACATCTGTAATGGGCTTGGGTTACCACTTAACATCGGATGGGCTAAATGCCAGCTCCAGTCATAATGATGGAACTGGCATTTAGCCCATCCGATGTTATGTGGTAATCCCAATTTGAATAATCAAATAAAAAAACTCGCACAAAGAGCTATGCTCGGAGCTTCACTACTTAAGTAGGTACGTGATAATATCTTAAACACGAGGAGATCCGTAAAGGAACCAAGTCATCGACATAACTAAGCCCGTTTGGCGCCACAATGTTGTTGTTTTTTTATTATATCCTCTGAGGAAAATCTCCTCAATTTTGCCAATGTCAAATAGGTTATATTATTCATTCAGCTCATGATAGCTTGCAATGTAAAATGAGCTCTAATTTCGATAACTTTAAATTCATAAGGCGATGGCCTGCGCAATGACTTCCATCTGCAATTGCGTTGCTCGGAAGTCTTCCAAAACCTGTTCGATAAGAATATATGAATTAGATGACACTTCTTGGAATGGGCTCCGGCCTCAAGAGCATTTTTCGGTATATGCTTTAAGCCCACGAATTGCCTTAGTATCTGGGTATGGGGAACATAACTATGGGAAACATTTTGAGTGTCTTGGCACGATCAAAAACTTTTGAAACATGAAAAGGGAAATAAAGTTTCCTCCATTCAAGTTTTTGACAGTACTATGACTCTCAAAATGATCCACAAAGCTACGTTCCCCAGGGTTATATTAGTGATAGTGGTAAGGGACATAATACTATTTCATATTTCATCGGGGCATATTTTTACACCTATTTTGGCATTATATTGTTGTTTGTGCGAGAATCAATACGATTTGTATTTACAGAGTTTAAATGGAGTCGAAGAATCAAGTCGCAACAGATTGAGGGTCACTCGCCAATCGATAGGTACCAATTTTATATTATTATAGATAATAATACTGTATGTTAACATGATTTACTGAAAATCTACTTATTCGTCTGCCTCTTTTATTGCTCCTACCTTTCCAGGAAGATATAAATAAATTAATAATTATACCTTCAAAAAAATATAAAAAATAATGATAGATTAATAGATTTAAAACTCAAATATAAGTACAACCTAAGATATTTATAACAACAAATATATTTATAATATATATATAAATAAATATAAATATATATGTTATTAGATCCTAAAAATGTCCTCAACCTCATTGTTTCATTTTAAAATTCATTATGCGATCAATTCGAAACAAAGATGCATCCGGCAGTGTCAACTGTATGTTAGCCGTTCTGGCAGATATTTTAATTCCGGCATCTTAGTCACTGCGCTACAACAAACATTCACCAACGCCTGCCAGTTTCGTTGAGTAACAATTTCAATGTAACTGGCTAAATTAAAACAATTCGCGTAAGAAATTATTTACTTGTATTAAATTTCGAATTGAATTGTGTACCTACTTATAAGATTAAACGAACTTACTGTATGTGAAGTTCTATCATAATTGTATGGAACTCATGTGGCATAGCGCGGGTACATGACTCTACTATACTTCAATAACATCTGGCAAGGAGTAAAATACAATTACATAAATTTATAAGTAAGTAGGTAACATGTTAATTTTTAACGTGACAAGACCTCAGCCATTTGTTTTGTCATTTTGTTAATTTGACATAACTATTACCCAAATTATATTTTTATAGATTACTTATAACGCCCCTAAAAAAGCTCGAAAAGGCTTTAGCCGTAGACCACATCCACACGATCAGCAGATTATACAGAAGACCGAATTTTACTAAAGTAACTTTCGTGAATTATATCATTCATTTTGTAAAAACGGGAAATTTTTACGTATCGATATGTTGGTGCGAAGAAGGACGCAGAGGGAGGTAGCGCGGATCCTATACCCACCCTGATGAAGACCCTCGATTAGGATCGACACTGTCTCCAGTAGGAAAACTGTATACAAACGTTTGATTGCTTGCAGGTTACCAGTCACAAGTCCAACCGAAAGACCAAACAGTCATAGTCGTTCCCAATGCAGGTAATCACACTAATTATAATAAATGCGAAAGTTTGTGAGTATTTTTGTTACTTCTTCACGCTCAGATGGCTGAACGGATTTGTGTGAAATTTGGAATGAAGATACCTCATACTATAATTTTCATCTTTGTTCACGCGGGTAAAACCGCGGGGCGCAGCTACTAAATTTTATAGTTTTACGCTATTGTTTTCTTAGCAAAGAATCTATAACCACAAAACATTAAACCACTTGGATTCTGATTACGTTGGTGTGAACACTGATTTTCCTATTTATGCTTTCTAGATAGTGAGAAGTAATTTTATCGCTACATGACATTACTAGCAATATTTTTTTACTCTATGCACCGCCGTCCTTTACGGCTTCGTTCATTACTTTCCTTCCTAAGGTTGCCTGGAAGGTATCACTTTTAGCAATAAGGCCGACCAATAATTCCTGGTAAACAATAAAGTGTTAATCTATCCATCTAACGCGTTACAGTTTGTACTATCTTAAATAGAAGTTATACTTATCCCTTTATTAAATAGGGAGAAAAAAGCTTTAGCTTTTTTAAAAAAAACATGTATCTGTTTTCTTATCAACTTGTCATATTTTATGTAACAGTAAAATATTTAAAAGAATATTCTCAGAAAGGTTCATTGATTTAATTTCAGGATCAAATCAGGCGTATCGTGGAGGGCCGAACTACGGTGCTAACAGAGGACAGACTGTGGTAGTTACCAAGTAAGTGCAGGAATACCGAATACTTTAATTAAGAGTGTTTAATTTGTAAGGGTAACTTTTGCAAATTAGTCAACATTAAGAAATATTTTTAAATTATTTGTGTACTAAGTGACATACAACACGATTCTTGAAGGTTTTTTTTTCCGATTTGAAAAATATAACCAATCACCTCACCGTCTTCAGTAAAAAGTGATACAGGTAACGTTAAACAGTCTCGAAAACTGCTAGAACCTTCTTTAGAGAATAGACTGGAATGGAAATCGTATAGTAGAGTCATCGAAAAATCAATAGTAGATTATGCACTAAGGGAATAAAGCAGTGTCTTATGTCGCGGGCGGCATATTGAACCCTGAGTGTAACGAAGGACTCTAAAGTTAACTCCCGAGTGTAGCGAGGGAGTTATATAGAGTCCTGAGTGAAGCGAGGGGTTCAAGCTGCCTAAGACGAAGGCAGGCTTTATTCCAGAGGAGCATACTCTACTTTTCACACCTACTGCGAGACAATAAAAAGCCAGCGCTCCATAAAATAAGTATCGTCTGTTTTGATGAACTCTGGAGTAGAATCATTATCGCTCGACATTTTTTGTTAACACTAATATTGCCTTTGACATAATTATATATTACTAGAATATTGCAATAAATTTCACTGAAAAACACAGCCCCAACCTAACATCTCTTTTGTTTCACATTCTTTAAAATCACGCTTATTTCTTTTTTTTCTGAGTTCTGCTTTTGGTGGCCAGTTCGATTTTCGAACAAACCTCTTTTCAATGCCATATGGGCATTTTTTTACTTGGAATTTTCCACGAGTTTCCACACGAATTTGACGTTCCAAATTCAAATCACTTTAATCCCTAGGGAGTTTCATACAACTTTATATCCCTAGAGAGACCATGCTTTACTTTACGTTGATGTTGTATGATATGTAATTGGAAATTGTCGAGCAGGTGGTGTGAAAACATATTTTCAAATACTTCTATGCCTATGACATAATGATTCCCTTTGTACGCGAACAAAGTTTGCTTCTATAGTTTGGCTGTTAACTAATCCACCACGGGTCTGGATATTATACTGATCATGTGTACAAAGTTTCATGGAGTTTAAAGAAAATATAGTGAAATTAGAAGCTAACTTCGTTCACGTGCAAAGGGGCGTAAGCGCCCTTTTGCTAGCAACCGGTTAATAACGTTAATGTTAATGTTAAAGAACTCCCTTTTCCGCATTCGAACTCTATGTATGGTCCATTATGCGTGAGGGTTAACTGGCTAGATAGTTAGCCAGCCTAACTCCATCCAGAAGCACAGAAGCTTCCTGGGGTCTTCGCAGGCTTCGCGGAGTGACCTCGGGTTGTTGAGGATTTGTTCACGTTGAGCTGCTACTCCCACGCATTCCAGGACTACGTGGGCAGCCGATTCTTCTTCGGTCAGACACCCCCTGCAGAGAGGGCTGTCTGTGGCTCCGATGTTATAGAGGTGTTTGTTCAGGAGACAGTAGCCAGTGAGTGTCCCCACGATAGTACGAAGGTCTGGTCTTGAAAGGTTGAGTAGACGACGCGTGAGTCGTGGTGAGACAGCCGGAAGGGCTGCTCTTAACTGTCTGCAGTCCGTGGTCCGTGCCCGTCCATGCGTGTGGCTAGCAACCGGTGATATTCTCTTAAAGGTCGTAGGAATTCTTTTGTTTTGGCGTTCTATGAAAGGCCTAGTCTAAGGTCTTAGTCGTCCAGCAGTGGAGCAGTGGCTGATTATGCATTAATTGATGGTTTCATTTTCATAATTTGATTTACTATTATTTCAGATGATAACTACAGACGCCGATACTAACGTCATATAATCACGGATGAATCACGACAGTCTGCTGTATTAGCAATTATAATTCAAGTCATCCTGAATATATTTATACGATGTTAGCGATAAAAAATAGTTTTATTTGATCACGAACTACCTACCTCAAGTAGAGACGCCATAACTTGAAGCTACCAGGAAAACAAATTCAGCCTTTTCTGCGAAGTCTTCTTTTTTTTTATTTATTATTCAATCAACAAGGATCACTGGGTTAGTAAAATATACCTTACCTGCCTATTCTATGGTTAGTAAGAATATTTACAATTATTTAAATATCTCATCATCATCACCAGCCTGTGGAAGTCCACTGCTAGACATATCGAACCATTTGATCAAAATAAAAAACAACACAGGTACTTAATTAAATTAAAAATATCAATACACGGCATGTCATTATTAAAATTACTTATAAATGTCATATTTGAAGTGATTGTCATTGGTGAGGGCATGCATCATAGTGGTACATGTATACACAGTCAGATCTATTTGTAAATATGCTCAGAATACCGTTGAAGCTGGCCCGAACCCTGCGCACTAGAGATGTTCCCCGCTTGCGCATGATGCTGTCTGTTTTGTCTACATAAAAATAATTCTAGTTTAAGCCTCAATCAGTTGGAAGTTGGATAAAAAGGAGTGAAAATAATTATTATGAGATTTCAGGCAGAACCTAGACTAAAAAATGAAGGCCTATACCAATTGGTACGGTCAATAAATTGCACAAACTCATGCGACAACAACGGAAAATGTTGACAGTCCCATCTCGTATTAATTCTGGCCAGTTTAATTCGATCGAGCTGGAATTTACTCACCCCCCCGGATGCATTAGGCATACTAGGAGACTTTTAGACACAATTGAAGGCAAAAGTCTAAAATTAAATTTCCTTCCCCTAAAATATGAGGGTGAAGATAGTTAAGGTAAAATAATTACGTTTGGCATTGAAGGACATGAAACGTAACGAAACCATCATTTCGCCAGTCCTACTCGCACTTGCCATCTATAACTAAAGAACGCTATGGCCAAATCCTGTTTTTTTAATAGTCCTTTTGCTAAAGTATCATCACTCATCTCGGTCAGTTAGCTAGCTGTAAGTAACTCTCAGAAACATACCTACAATATTTAAAACTTCATAATTATTCCCCACTTTTTGCGTTCATAATACTAGTTTCTATGTAAAATACCTTTTCCAGTCTGCATACAAATTTATAATTACACGCATCGCGGCATTAGGTACAGCTGTAATAACGAGTTAGGTCATACAATGATGTTGCTAGATGCCTCTGATGTAGGTAGAGTCTGTTTAGAAAGAGACCCGTCGTGGGATTTGAGCGCAGCTGTGCTTCACCTTACACCCGTCTGTTCCATTTTAATTCTATTAAAACTGTTAATAAATGTAGTTCACAAAGTTAGTTCACAATTTGGCCACGACGGCTTTCTTTCTGAACAGAGTCTAATGTGTTTCAGTACCACAGAGTAAAAAAGGTCATATTATACTCCATAGCAAAGCTTAGCATAGGCCACAACGACAATCGATAGGGTTGCAACTCATCCAACCAACACGTTCACGATCTATGCGTTCACGCGTCCACGGTCGCGTGTTTGAGTATAAAAAACCGTGTGATGGGTGACACGTGTGACAGAGTTAAACGGCTAAGACGCGAGAGGTGCACATTTAATTTCTGCCACGAGACAAATGCATATTATCATTGCATGATTGGCAAATATTTGTTTCAGGTGTTGTGCCCATGAAATACTCTATATATCAGCTCTATGCTACTGCTACGCGCTTGGTGTGCCCACTTTTTTGTGTTCCATGCCCAAGGGGTGCCCATGTACTAAGTATTGTATAATTGAATGTACCTTTGGCGCGTTCTGTCAAATAATTGTTTGAAACATTTCATTTTTATTATTCTATAGAATTCCTTCCGCAGGGTTAAAAAATCAACAACGAATATTATCTGGCGTCAGTCATGAGGCGATTACGAGAGAACTTACTGGCTTCTCTATCTCGAAACATATTTGAAACAGGCGTAAATTGTGCAATCAGGGCTATCAAACGTTGCTTTTCTTATCGTACCCAAATTCCTGGCAGCGACTTTGCAAATCAGCACCAGTATATAAGGAAGTTATCTTTTTCGGGGGCACTTGGTAGAAATTTAAGCAGTAGCTACTCATGCCTAATCGCAACTTAGCCGATTTGTGGCCCATATTTTTATCTGAAAAACTTATGAAATGAATGTTTAAGTTTTCCCACTAGATAAACTTCACCATCAAAGAGAACCTTTTTTCGCAAACGGTTTTGGTTCTGCAAGATACATGCCCAGCCCATTACTTAAACTTGCTAATTCTGAGAGCTGACAGTGACCTTGGTTCTTCTAAGGATCACACGAAACGCCTGATGACGAATTACCCCTAACTCCTCTTCTTCATCAGCCGGTAGACATCCACTGTTGGATAAGGCCCCAGGAACATAATATTCTCTAACGAGATATACCTTTCTAAGGTCTTTAAGTTCTCATTTACTATGATACTATATATATATATATATATATTAGATATTACTATCAGCAACTCCTTGCTCCGAGGCACCACACAGGCGCTTCTCACCTAGTGAAAAGACGGATCATTTATGTAAGCCAAGCCGTGTTTGTTGCTTGATTCTTCTAGGCTTGGTCGCGTTGGAATAGGAGTAATTTAAGTTTATAAGACCATCAGGCCTCCCCCATAGCATGCGTAGCGTACAACCCTTAATGTGGAATGGGGGATTTGCCATAATCACCACGCTTGTGGCTCGCTTGGCAAGCCGGATCGCAGTTTGATGATATGTACTCAGGTGTATGCTGCTGCCTATCCCCTGGTGTACACCCTTAGTAAGGCTTTTACTTCATCCACGGGTGGAGGGGGTTTATTCTAAGGCCGGACCACCACAACACACCAGGGCACTCGTGCACTGTGTTCTTTCAGTCTTTGTATAAATGCACATTGTCCTACTCCTACTAATATTATAAACGCGAAAGTTTGTGAGTATGGATGGATGTTTGTTACTCTTTCACGTAAAAACTACTGAATGGATTTGAGTGAAATTTGGAATGGAGATACTTTACGCCCTGGATTAACACATAGGCTACTTTTCATCATCATCATCATCAATTTTCATCATTATTCACGCAGGTGAAACCGCGGGGCGCAACTAGTATAGGAATAAAGAGCACTTACGTAACGTAACGTAATATATATTACGTTACGTTACGTTGTATATATTTATATATGTGTGTGTGTGTGTGTGTGTGATTTAACTCCGTTAATCGTAACCCAATCACGACTTCAAAACAACACTTTTTTATTAAATTAATAGGTACCTATCTTATAGGTTGTTTCGTCATAAACAATTTATACCAATCTATGATTATATCAATTAATGGTATCGTCAATCAATATACATACATATATAAACAATTTTATCAAATCGTTGCGTGACTGTCTGACTGACTCACTGACTGACTATCACAGTACGCACCGCTTATAGACCTGAAATTTGGAGGGTACATTCCTTTTACCCAAAGATTACCCACAGGTGCCTATTCACAAAAAAACACACACGCCCTACACACACACACACCATGCACACCACCCCCCACACACCCACACACAAACTCGCCGATCCTTCACAATTGTTGGAACAAAACCTTTATTTTTAGGTTAGTTTTTGTATACTTCTACCTGGTTGGAACTCATTGCTTTAAAGGAGGAGAGCGTTGGTGACTGTAAAACAGTTTTCGTACTTCTACAGGCATCATTGTTTCAAACTATACACATTAATCTATTTTGTTGTTCCTCAATAAATGCTTTTAAAATGCTTAAAAAAATGCTTTTGTATTCTATCTAGGGGTGCACTAAGAAAGGAATTTTACGAAATAACCCCCTAAGGGGCTACGTGCGGGCTGTTGAAGGTGATTAAAAAAATTATCATGCAGACGAAGTCGGGGGCTTTCCACTAGCCGTCTATAATAAAGCTCTGGCTATTTTTCCGAATATTCACGTCAAAGAATTGCCGTGACGCGTCCGGCTTAAGAATAGACCCCACTGTCTTCATGGACATCGCAGAAGTCGACTGAGAATTCACCAGGAGGTGGCGCATCCACCTGAGTTTATAATTATTATCATCAGCCATCAGAAGTCCACTTACTATACGAGGCTTCCCCCATAAAACGCTATAGGAGATTTGCCATAATTACTTCACTTGGCAGACTGATTGGTGATCGCAGTTTTGGTAATGACTACTCAGGTGGATGCTGCTGTCCATCCGCTGGTGTAATCCCTTAGTCAGGTTTTACGACATCCACGGGAGGAAACGGAGGGGTCTATTCTTAAACCGAAAACACCACGGTTCCTGAGTAATTAACACCATTCCGCCAAGCGTGTTATGGCAAATCCCTCATTGCTTTCTATGGTAGAGCCATCGTTCAACAGTACCCATCTACAGGTTGATAATGATGATGACGTCAGGAAAACCGCGTTGTATAAATAGGTTTGCAAACGAGTCCTGCGGTAGTTAGCATGATGGGAGTCGGACGGTTCGTGAGTGCGTTGGCACTCGTAGCGCTTGCTTCAGCGTCCATCGGTGACAATTCCATAGACGGCGGTGACAGAGTGGTGCTAGCGGCCCCGGTGCTCGCGCCTCCTCGTGACTCAAGGGCTCATGACACAACTCGATCGAGACAGTTCCCTGTTCTGGTTCTGTTGGCGCCGCGGAATCCTTCTGCCAATGTGAGAGAGCATGAAGCTAAGTCTCTGGAAGGCAGTCAGCCCATTTATGTTCAGGTAATTTTGTTCCTAAATTATTGCTTGTAGGATGCTGTAATGGAACCCATATAAGATCGTTTAGGGGAGGTGTAGGGTGTCCATCTATCAGAGTATGTGACAGCGTCATATCAGACTTGAATCTCTTTTAAAAACTTGTTGCTTTTCAATGTTGGGGGTTACCTCGCCATATACCTAAGAGCGCGGAATTATTTTTTGAGCGCACCCTTTTTGCTGCATTAGGTATATTTTTATTAACCCTACGATCAGCGAGATATCAAAGTCGTCTTCAATTAAATGAATTCCCCATGTTATAGGGTTAAGCTGGAAACACTCATTCAAAATTATTAGGCGTATGATCCTGATATAACTTAGATAACATAACATAACACCTAACAGTCTCATACATAGTCCTGATCCCACACTAGGATTCCCATTGTTGTGGGTATCAGTAACTACGAGTACCATGGTACTATAACACCAAGACCCGGAATAAATATTTGCATATCATACAAACATTTGTCATCGCATCTCGCATCTCAGCCGGCGAGATGAAATCTTTTTGAGTTATGAAGAGAAAACTGACTATGATTGGTCCGACACGCACTTGGCTGATTTTATATGTTTTATAGATTTCATCATTAGATGTGTTTTATTTTTACCCGCAATGCAATGAGCCGGTAAACATTTATAAGTATATTATGTATGGTTATAATATGGCCGGCTATAGTTTGTTTTGTATGTTACCATTACCATGTGTCTCCAAAACGGCTTAACCGATTGTAATACGGTTTGTTGCAAACGTTTTGTATAACTTCAAGAATTGATCTTAGATTTTTTAACCTCACAGGACACTAGGTGGCGCTGCCTTACGTGATATATATATTGTTGCTTCTGATCATCATCAATGAAGGATCATCAAATCAAGCCAAGCCGTGTTTGTTGCCCTGATTCTTTTAGGTTTGGTCGCGTTGCAACAGGAGTAATTTTAGTTTATTCGATTTAAAGTAATCCTTGTTATTTCTATGAATAAAATACTCTCGACTTTGACTTTGATAAAAAAAATGACAATACGCTAAATTGATAATAGCAGCTTCATAGAAAGTTTAAATCACCACTAAGGGTCGTTAAATGATTAGGAAATGGAAAGGTTTTTTTAACAGACTTCACAAATAATACGAGGTTCTCAATTCGTCTGAATGTTTTTCTATGTGACCTAATCACATAACAAGTGATGTTACCAGTTATGAGACTTTTGTTCATTTAAGAACTAACGTATCTATTAGGGTTTTCCCACAGGCTTCTTAATTCATAATTTTTTTTATGTATGTTGAATAGAGTTGGGGATTTTTTGCGATAATAAATAATAAAGGCGGCTCATCTTAATACATTTGTAGTTAAGCATCCTACCTACCTCAATAATTAACATTGAGGTATCATTAAGTAGATGATGTTAGATATTATGATGTAACAATGAATTTCCTTGTTTTGATGGAGTCTTCACACAATTGATAGGTTGTAATGAGTACATACTTACGTACATTATACATTCCGACAAATCAACTGTGTTTGAAATATTTTTATTTAACTTCCAAGTAAAACATAAATTTATTATGTTTTCGGGTTAAGCAGAGACACAATTCTCTATTTAAAAAACATTCCAGTTACAATATAATCTTATGTTGACTGACATGAGATTATATTGTTATTTAATCGTTTTTTAAATAAGAGAATTGGGCCTTAGGAAGATGTTGTCATAATAATTAATAATTATAAACGCGGATTTTGTATGGAGATACCGATGAGTGCCCCTAGCGTACACTCTGTAAACCTCATTTTTCATGCAAAAATCAGCGTGAGTGTGTCTATACAAAATGTATGTAATATTAGTTGACCGTGCTACGGCCGTGCTACGGCCGACGTTCGGCTCGGACCGGACACGGTCTAGCGTGAGTCATCCTTTACAGTTTACACTATACCATACGTCTCTGACAATTTTGCTTATTAAATCAGACTTCGGTCTCTATGATGACTTTCATCACTGAGTTGCTGACTATTGGCTGCATACAAAAGCTCAAAATCGCGCAGTCTAGGTAAAGGACCGCAATCAGTTTGAAAATGCAAAAATTTTCAATTACAGAAATTAGATGATCAAGAATCTCTGAGCTCTGGCAGAAGTCGACAGAAGCGCACCCTGAAGCATAAGAACAAAGGTGGTTATTATCAACAACCGGTATATTACCAACAACCGGTATATTATCAACAACAACAGCCGCCCCAAACATACAACATCAATGTTGTGCTACAAAAACAGCAAGGTAAATTAATATTTTTATAAAAACAACTTGTAAGTGACGTAGCCAAACATGCTTGGGAAATGCGTCAAGTGCGCTTAACACGTTACGTTACCACTTTTCTGACTATTCTTCTTCCTTTTATTTGATATTTTCCACTGTTTATCGCCACGCGACATACAAAATTCAAATTCAAAAAATTTAAAGGTGGTTACATGGGTCGGGATCACTTTAAGTTATAGAATTTTTATTTCTCAAAAGAGACAATAAGTCACTTACCTACAAAGACATACACTAAGGACATGCCGGACGCTCGCTAGATAACCGCCAAATAAACCGGTGTCAAAAATCAGTTGACTGACACCCTCGATAATCAGTCGGTGACGTACATCGCAAGTGATCGTTTCGGCCACAAAATGCCGTGAAAGGCTGCAGAAATAACTTTGCAAAGTGTAACTTAAAAAAATATGGAATTTTTTATCATCGGTGTGGCAAAATGTTGTATGTTGAACTTTCCCTAACTATAGAAAACAATTTTATTTCCTTCGTAAATCGCTCTCCAATTCAATAAAGACACGACATACAAGCAAAACGCTAAAACTTTGTAACGATGTTAATTGATACGCGTGCGAGTTTCTTGGTTGTAAATAACCGGACTCCCAATAAGCAAAAAGGTTATGGCGTTCGGGTTTTTTTGTTCATTTCAACGTAGTTATAATGTAATCCGAGAGACGGCGCTGATTTTTCTCTAAGGAGGCATTGCTATATTGTTTTGTCTGACAAGCGTATCTTTACTTTATATCTATGCTTACCTACATGAGAACAATATTATAAGTACCTACAAATTATAGTAATGAAGTAATGATAAATTAAAAACTTAGGAAGGTAGAGAGACATGCACTAGTGATTGGTACCTAATATATAAGTAGGTCATTGCGGGCACATTGCGGACACATGTTCACAACCGCAATGGCAAATGGTGATGTGACAGAAGGCCACTTGCAGTGACAAATTAAGGAGCGTCTTAATAATATCAGCGATAACAAATCTCAGCAAACCCCTAGAGAGTGGATTTTGGAAATATCTTTCTTAGTGTTTTCCTTTAGACCAGAAAAGGAATGTGACCTCTATCATAGCCGACCCTACTTGACGTTAGTTATCTCTTTCGTAGTCACTTAAAAATTCCGATATCTAGATATTACATTATGTCTTAGGAAAAGTAACAACATAACATAACACCCAACAGTCATATACATTATCCTGATTCCACACTAGGACTCCCTTTGTCGTGGATACCAGGAACTATTAGTATCATGGTACCACAACATCCAGACCCGGAACAAATATTTGCAGATCATGCAAACATTTGTCCCGTAGCGGGAATCGAAGCCGCAATAGTAGCCCTTCTATTTCGTCAAATTCTTTCTACCTGACATATCCAACTCTAAACGTAGGTCTGACAAAGTTTGCAAAACTGAACACCGGCGAACAGCATTAGCCAGTCGCCACTTTTACTTGTTAAGCTCTATGCTCTACAACAAAGTTAACAAGGCAATTCACATCTATCCCCTCACAAAGTATAGCTGCAAACATAAATGTCAACAGTGGCTCATAGCCTTGTCTTATGAAGATACTGAAAACCTCCTTAAGATTACCTCCTAAAATACAATTCAACAATTTTCATTCTGCACGTTAATCAAGTTCCTTGTTTTTTTTTACGTACAAACACACACACACTCACTCACACACACACACACACACATACACACACACACACACACACTTATAATATACTTTTGTACTCATGTTTAGGTTCATTACATTTAATTTTTCATAATTTTTTTGGATGTTAAACATTTCGGAGGAAGGCGTTAATGTTCGCGACACAGTTTTTCAAACTTCTGCGAATGTTATCGTTCTCTTACTGTTTCTGTAATTCATGTTTTTGTTCCAAAATAAATATATATTTGATTTGATTTTGATTTGAAATGTCACAAAATTAAATTTCATAATAAAAATTAAATTTCACAAATTTCATATCTTGCAGGGCATGGCGGCCATCAGGGTGGGGGTTACCAACGCAGAGGTCAAGGCGGAGGACACAACGTAGGCGGTGGATATGGCGGCGGATACGGTTACGGCGGCGGCGGAGGCGGTGGCGGTGGCGGAGGAGGAGGTGGCGGAGGCGGAGGAGGAGGTGGCGGAGGCGGCGGAGGGTAAGTGGAAAATACCAGTTTACATCAATGGGGGTAGGATGTGTTGTGGCTGAATCTACGGCATCAGCGGCGATGCATTTGCAACTGCTATAGCTCATTCTAGTCTAGCTCTTGAAGGAGGGTACATAATGTCTCATAAATATCCATCATCATCATCATTTGCCTGTAGGAGTCCACTGCTGGTCATATACCTCCATAGAATGCCACGACGAACGGTTTTAAACCACTTCCATCCACTGAATTCCTGCTACCTTTAAAATGCCATCGACACATCGAGAAGGGGGCCATCCTACATTGCGTCGTCCGGTTTCTCCGATTCCATTTCGGGATCTCTACGGGGGGCCGATCAATTCCTACTGTAGATATCTGGTTTGTGGTCGCCACTCGAGACCTTTTACTTTATTCCCCAACGGTTGTGAGTTCTGAGAGTTATTTGGTCTGCCCATTGCCACTTCAACTTGCTATTGTGTGCTATGTCGGTGATCTTGGTTCTTCCACGGATTTCCTCATTTCGTATTTTATCACCTAGTGAAAAACCTAGCAAAGCTCTTTACATAGCCCGCTGCACGACTTTAAGCTTGTGGTCAATAGTTAGATTAGGTATCTACTAGTTCAGTATAGCAGGAAACTCATACATTTTTCTTTATTACAGGTACGGCAAAAAATAACTTCATGAAATGGAAGGCGCAGATTTGAACTACTGTGATCTAACTGATGATTTGTGTTATTTTTACTGTGGCAATGTTATCGCTGTTAACCAAATAGCATTATTATCAAGTTCTGACCTTCTGAATATTTAATTTAGACAATCAACAGGATGGTTTCTGATCAGTTTCGGATGGTTCATGTTAAATACATCAGTAAGGTTGAACTAGATTATATTTTTAAGTATTGACGACCTCTGTGGCTCGGCGGGCGAAGGTTCGCCTGCGACGCAGGAGGTTGCGGGTTCGATTCCCGCCTCGGAATAAATATTTGTACGATCTGCAGATATTTTTTCAGGGTGTTCTGGGTATTTTCTATACAATAAAAATAGCTGTCTATGTAATGTATTGTATTAAGTATATATGTCATCTAGTACCCATAACACAAGCTCTGTTAAGCTTGGGGCTAGATAATTTTGTGTGAAATGTCCACCATTTATTTATTTAAACGTAAGTAAATAATATTTTTACACAAAAATATTGATTTGTTATTTTATTACTAATCTACCAAACCCCTACACTGAAACTATTGAACTAAAAATTAAAAAAATAAACGGAATATTGTGCCTCATAACAACACATAGTTTACATGAAGTGAAAAGTCTTTTAATTCCCACAGAGGCTTTAAAATGAGCTCTTATAGCGATTCAGTTCAAAAACTATTCAGTACAAAATATCGGTTCCGTGATGTCCGCAGCTATATTTAAAGGCACAGTAGCAGAAGGTCTATAGATTTCTACGATTAAAGTTATTCAACGATGACGTATGTCAACGATGAACCGATATTTTGCACTGAATAATTTTTGAACTCGCTATAAGAGCTTCAAAAAACAGTAAATATTCGTACTGATAAAAATGCGTTTAATAAATAAGTGGTTACTTTGGTAGTCTACTTGTAAGCAACCCTTTTCCCACAAGTCCGGTTCTTGACCGGTTTTTATAAACGAATTAATTGGTTTCAACTTTGGCTAACAATAGAATATCAATGTTGGGTTTTTTTGAATTGTTTCGTATGGCGTTGTACAATGTTTTGACTAGGGTAAGTACTTCTTCTTCGTCGAGTCACTGGTTTTTTGTGGTCTCCTGCTTTAAGGGCCTTGTGAACGAAAAAACCAGTGTGGTGAAAAGATTTATCGTGCCTTGTAGAGGATCCTATTATTTAATTTCACATGCCTTCGAATTTTATGGTTCTTGTAAATTTTCCTTCACAGTCCCCATATATACCCATATTGGGCACATAAAAAAATTAAAATTACATTATTGCATGCGCACGACTGAGATTCGAACCCATGACCTTAGGGTAGGAAGTCAAGGTTGCTAGATTCCACAACACTATTGTTCTCAGGGTAACTTGATGGAGTTAGAAGGTACACGCAATTCCTGGAAGGATATGAGTAGATGTCGCGTTTGGGGTCTTGCATAGGCACGAAGTACAGATATCAAAGCTAAATAGATACCTCCCAGCCAGTATACTTAAAGATTAAAGTAGAAACAAAGTGATTATAATTTTCCTGTACATTTTAATCACACGCTGTGTATTACTAGGCTGGATGAGGCCTCCCCCCATAGTATAGAGGGGATTTGCCATAATCACCACGCTTGGCAGGCGGACCGCAGTATTCGTGTTGAGTACTATGTGGATGCTGCTGTCCATCCCCTGGGATTACCCCTTAGTCGGCTTGGATGTCACCCACGGGAGGAAATGGAAAGGTCTATTCTTTGGTCGGAAACACCACGGTGGTGGGGGAGGCCTATGTCCGGCAGTTGACTTAATAATAATAAATAATAAATGCTGGACCTTTCACACAACATTATCTAGCCCCAAGCTAAGCAGAGCTTGTGTTATGGATACTAGATAACTGATATACTTAATACAAATACAATACATAGATAGATATTATACATAGTCCTTTTCATCATAGGACGAGCAGGCGCACGGCTCAGTACCATCCTTACCTCATTAGTATACCATCTATTCATACTAAGCGTTTCGGTTCCACCTTTATTATGCGAACTGCTAAGGAGTGGAACTCGCTGCCGTCGTCTGTCTTTCCTGAAAACTATAATTTGGGTCTTTTCAAGGCAAGAGTGAATAGGTGCCTTCTAGACCTTCGTGCTCCATCGTCGGCTGCATCATCACTTACCAACAGGTGAGATCGCGGTCAAACGAGGGTCTATAATTGTAAAAAAAAAAAAAAAAACATAGAAAATACCCAGAACACCCTGAACAAATATCTGCAGATCGTACAAATATTTGTTTCGAGGCGGGAATCGAACCCGCAACCTCCTGCGTCGCAGGAAAACCTTCGCCCGCCACGCCACAGAGGTCGTCAAACTACTTGTACAAGTATTTTGATATTGAGTGACATATAAATTATTTTATTAGATTTTATTCCTATTTTGATGATTTTCAGTTTTAGATTATAATTTTAGTTCAGACACAATTTTATAATTGTAATTAATGAAATGAATATGAATACAGGCTGATGATGATGATGATGATGATGAAAGTTGATGGTTTATTTTCCATCACGTTACTATGTATTGTTTCAGATGACGACAGTTGTCGATACATTGTGAACTTGAATGGCATATAATCACAGATGAATCATTACAGTCTTCCGTATAAGCAATTATCATTCAAGTCAGCTTCGTACAATGTTCGATGCAAAAAAGTTTTTTTTTTTACCACCAATAGCTACCGACTACCTCAAATAAAACGTCATAACATCAAGCTACTATAGGAATACGAATTACCATCTTCTATTCTGTCTACATAAAAAAAACATGTAATGGAAAACCAGGTAAAAAAGGATCGAACGAGTAGTTTTAGAGTACCGTACATAAAAATACGGAACCCTTATAGGATTACTTGGGGAATAAAGGTTCTGGAGTGGCGACCACGAGTTGGATGCAGGAAGCCCGCCTCTCGATGGACGGAAGAAGCGGTTGATGGAGGCGTCTCAAGGGCTTTCATCGTGGCATTCTTTTCTATACTTATGTCCAGCAGTAGACTTCTAATGACTGATGATGATGATGATGATGATGATGATGCTGATTGGGTCATTTAGTTGTCTGACTGTCCGGCAGTATACCAAATTTTCTTACTTTGCCCTTTTTCTTAGCTAAAATTATATTCACAGCTTTTTTAATGTTATGACTCCACAAACAGGCTTATAGGTAGGTACTGATGGTCTAATTGTACGTGGTAATACCGTCCTACTGAAATCTGCAACACCAGAGGCATAACCATTGCATTTTCAGCATAACAATTTATAGTTACTGTTAAAATTAAAATGTATGATCTCATAGTCCTATAAAAATCATGATTTAATAGCAATCTAAACCAAATTATATCGGAAAAAATATCGGACTTCTCTACCCCTAAAATAGAATAACGTTTTTCTATTTTATATATTTGATGACCTCTGTAGCGCGGCGGAAGGTTCGCCTGCGACGCAACAGGTTGCGGGTTCGATTCCCGCCTCGGAACAAATATTATTTGTACGATCTGCGATATTTGTTCAGGGTGATCTTGGGTATTTTCTATGTATAATAAAAAATATCTACCTTTCTATGCAATGTATTGTATTATAAGTATATCAGAAACCCCATAACACAAGCTCTGCTTAGCTTGGGGCTATATAATGTTGTGTGAAATGTCCAGCATTTATTTATTTATTATTATAATTATATACATGGAAAATTCCCTACAAAATGTTGTTTGGTATGGTAGGACAAGAAACGGTACGGAACCCTCCGGGTGCCAGTCCTAATCGCACTTGTCTATCTTTATTTATAGAAAGAAGCACTGTGGTCAAATCCTGTTCTTAGGGTTTCGTTACTTAAATGGTAAACAGAAACAAATAATAACGATGAGACTTTGTTATCTGTCCGACGACCTCTCGTGGCGCCGCAGGCGAGTATGAGGCTGAGATGCAAGAGGTGCGGGTTTGAATCCTGCTACGAGGCATTTGTTTGCATGATCTGCTAGTATTGGTTCGGGTAGTTCCTGATACTCACGTAGAAGTAAATAGATAGAGTGGGATCAGGATTATGTATCTGTTGGGTGTTATGTTTATATCACAGAGTTTGATTTCAAACACTTTTTTATGAAAGTGCGAGTGAGACTCGTCGCATTGAGGGTAAATAATTTCTTCATCCACTTTTTCCTACAAGCTTCACCATTCCATTTTAGGGGTAAAAAAGTAGAAACTTCTAAATTTTATAGACTCCTTTATTTTGTGCCTAAGCATTTCAAATTTCAGAATTATGAGGTTGCTAGAAATAGAAGTATGAGTAGGTACATAATTCTGAAATTTGAAATTTTTCTTTTTCGTGATTTCCATACAAAAATTATAGATGCATTGAGTTAGAAGTTTGTTTTGCTTACTGCACTATTACACCATTACATTTGGTATACATTTCAAGTCCTGAGAAAAAGAGTTTTGACAGACAGACAACAAAGTATGAAAGGGTTCCGTTTTTCCTGTTGGACGGAAACTTGTAAATGAGCGTATCTCTTAGTACTACGGGCCACATTGTCGTATAAAATTTGGGCCTCAACTTAGTGGGCCACAAAGTCAACATCCCTACAAAACCCTCGGTGCGTGAGTCTGAATCACACATGGCCGATTTAAATTTGTTCTTGAATGATTTTCTGTTGGTTAATGGTTCTTTGCAAAAGGATCATCAGCGTTCTGAATAGCTTATTACGTATTCTATGGTATAAGCTATGTATGAATAGCTCTTTAAAAAACGTTTCAGACAACATAGAATCGCACTCTTAAGTATTATCAATTGAATCGTCTTCATTTTTCCCCACTTTTTGCTCCCATAATTACTAGTTTCTATGTAAAATACCTTTTCCAGTCTGCTTACAAATGTATAATTACACGCATCACGGCATTACAGTAATAGCGAGTTGGATCACAAACAGCTGATGTTGGTAGTATTATCCTATCATTGGCCACTGAATAATATCTGTGTTTCAGAACCACAGACATGAATAAATAGCTCATTCACTCCATAGTCTATCGGGGGGCGAGTAGCTGGCTGAGATGCGAGAGGTTCGATTCGCGCTGCGGGACAAATGTTTGGAGGATCTGCAAATATTTGTTCCGGTTCTGGGTGTTGTGTTATGGTACCATGGTAGGTACTCGTAGTTCCTAATCAATACTTACAAACGAAACAGGGAATCCTAGTGTGGGATTATGACTACGTATGTGACTGTTGGGTGTTTATGTTTATATTGGTTTCCTAAAACACCAATGCTGAAATAACGAACTCAAACTAAACTAGTAGCGACAGCAGCACTAGGCTCCGCTGCTATAGTAGGTACCACCAATTATCTGTTTTTGTTGTTAGCGTAGATAGTGTATGATATTCAATATTCATATTAGAAGTTTAGCAAGAAAAAACTGAATTAAAAAACATTATGAAACATTAGACTTTTAATCGGCTATACCACTAATTTTGCCCACCTGAAAAAATATGCTGGTATGCACTTTTTGTTCTGACAGACTGACACATTCGTCAATTTGTTAAGTTCATCAACCATCACGCCGAAATCCTTACGAATTTCACTCACTTTAAATTACAGCTTATTAACACTTTATTAAGTGAGCCAGCTATTTCGCTCGCATTATGCACTCTCATCTCATAAAGCAAAAGATTACGAATATGCCTATAATCAAGTGTCTTTGAACTTTGTATTAAAGTTTTTCTTTGTATGTAAAACGTGAAGATCCTGTGGTAATTTCGTAACAATGATATGCAGGGTATCACAGGATTCAAACTAAATATGTAGATACATAGATATAGTTATAGTTATATAGTTTATACCAAGTAGAAGATAGAACTCTCGGAAGTTCTTTACTTGAGAAGCACTTTCTGGCGTTGTCATAAGATCTTTGGTAGAGCTTTCAGTACTAATTGTAATTGTGAGAATCGTAGAGATTATTCATCTACGTCAGGGATTAGTTACGTTTTTCCAACTCGATTAACTTCACTATCCATTGCAAATAATTAAGCTATTATAGTAAATATAGGTACAAATGTTGCAAACAATAGAAAATATAACACGGTAAATACAGACACATCATCATCATCATCAGCCTACAGACGGCCAATGCTGGACGAGACCTCCTCATGGAATGCAATGATGGGATTTGCCCATGGGGGGAGGATTGGTGATCGCAGTATTGGTGTCGACTATAGATGCTGCTGTCCATACCCTGTCGTAAATCGCTCATTTGGCAGTTAGGACATCCACGGTAGGAAACGGAGTGGTTTATTCTGAGGCCGGACACATTCCAAAGCACATAGATAATATAGACCGCGTAGGTATAAACAAAGTTACCGACATAAAATCCGCAAGAGGATTAACCAAAGACCAGTTTACTCTAAAAAAAAGCATGAGTACTTATTATAAAAAATACATAAGTACATCGTCCTTGCATCTTTGTATTCTTCGCAAAACGAGACATGTAAACCGCCCGGTTTTAAAATACCGAAGAGCATACAACTTATGGGAATAACCAGGCTCGTTTAAACGTGATTCGACTCCGCAAACCATCCACGCACAGGTGGTTCCATCACGACTTCAGAACAACAAAATACCCAAGTAATAATTACTCTAATCCGATTTATAACTGCTTTTTTTACGCAAAACGATTAACGCCAATCTATGATTTATAACTGTTAAATGTTGTCGTCATAGTCCTAGATACTGGGAACTCCTGGCTATTTTTCTAAGTGGTGACGTCATGAAAACCGCGTTGTATAAATAGGTTTGCAAGCGAGTCCTGCGGTAGTTAGCATGATGGGAGTCGGACGGTTCGTGAGTGCGTTGGCACTCGTAGCGCTTGCTACAGCGTCCATCGGTGACAATTCCATAGACGGCGGTGACAGAGTGGTGTTAGTGGCCCCGGTGCTTGCGCCTCCTCGGGACTCGAGGGTTCATGACACGACTCGGTCGAGACAGTTCCCTATTCTGGTTCTGTTGGCGCCGCGGAATCCTTCTGCCAATTTGAGAGAGCATGAAGCCAAGTCTCTGGAAGGTAGTCGGCAGCCCATTTATGTTCAGGTAACTTTTTTTTTTTGATTATTTTTATGTACATAGGTACTTGCTTTAAGTAGAATAACCCACTCACTGGCTTAAACAAATGTTTATGGTATTACGGATTTTTTGTTTTGTGCTGCGGTGTTTCCGGCCTAAGAATATACCCCTCCATCTCCTACTGTGGATCTTTTAAAAGCCGACTAAGGAATCACACCAGGGGATGGGCAGCCGCATCCACCTGAGTACTCAACACCATTATACTGTGATCAGCAATCTGCCTGCCAAGCGTGGTGATTATGGCAAATCCCTCCCATTGCATTAGCTAAGGAAGGCCTCATCCAACAGTTGGCGTCTATATAATGGCTACTGATGTGTGTGTGATGTGAATTTTTTGTATAAGTATTATTTTTATCTTGGAATTACTCGCGGGTCTACCAAAAAATCTATCATAGTTTTACTAGTTAAATTACATAATATCTTTTGCCGAGTTTTTGCGATAAGTACTTACCTATCTTAGGTAAACAAGTACAGAGTACTTAAGTATAAAGGAAGCTCATCTCAGTATGTCTCTATAATTAATATCGGAGAAGAATCTGCATGATATCATTAGATGATGATAGATTTGTTATGACCAGTATTTTCCTTGTTTTGATATTACTTACCGGCAATACACCATAGCAAACCTTAACCTTAACCTTACCACCTAAGCAAATTTATACAAAACCGGTTTTGAGATGGGCTGAACGTGCAAATTTATTTTTAGCGAGAATTAGATCAAGTAATAACTGTGTATATTGCAAGGAAAATTAACTTTTAAAACTTTTCGAAGCTTTCCACTAGATCACCGATTCTTTTCCACTTCACCCATTCATATTTTCGATCGGTGCTCTAAGTGGAATAATATAGAACATATTCAAAATCATTGAACGAACAGCACCTATATAGAGTCTTGGTAGAGTAGCTGCTTCATCGTAGAGTGCTACCTCAGAACAATGACTAAAGCAAAGTGCTACTAAGGTGCTACTCTAAACTGAACGCGCCAATCGTCGCGCCAATATTTAATTAGGTACGTCAAAATAAAATCTCATTAATATTATAAATGCGAAAGTTTGTTTGGATGCATAGATGTTTATTAATCTTTCACGAAAACTACTGAATCCCTTTGATGAAACCTAACAATAATATTATTGCTTATACATTACAATATATAATTTATTTAGACTGGACCACTGGGACCACTAGTACGGCGAGTAAATATT